>JAYKKI010000071.1:11512500-12112500 GCA_039881145.1 Druceiella hillmani | reverse complement strand
TATCCCTTTAATCGTGTTAGTGGACTCTGGTTCTATAAGCCTACTTTTAAAGGAGATAAATTTACCTTATGATGGTATGGTAGGTTGGTCTGATGATGGATGATCTATTAAAATCTTTAGACAGAAAAATATTGTGAAAATTGAAAATTCAGAACTAAAACTAAATTTTTTAGATCCAACTTACATAATTTTGCCTAGAGCCAAAAAAAATGATTGAATGCACACTACTTAATCCCAAGGTTGAAGAAGGTCTCCCTATTGAACAATATTACTTCGACGACCTATTAATTACAAACTGTCTGGTTAGGGAAAAATTATAAACGAATTAATAGATATATTAAGGACAAACACTTCTGAACATCCCATATCTCTCAAAGCAAATTTGAATTTGTAACTAACACCACTCGATCCCCTAAGTCATTCTGACCGCCTAAACCATGTAACAACGTTTATATCCGCGGAAGCCCTTTAACTCGCACCCAGATTTTTCTGAACCAACTTATAACTTCACACTTAAAGGCTGCAGAAGCAAATGCCCATTACAATAATACTTGCACTGACTTTTCAGATATCTTTCATATTCCTGGAAATAAGTTGACCCACACAACGCCATACAACATGAAATCAAGACATCCTCCGATTTTCCCGTACATACAAAAACGTATAGATTTCCTGAAATTCATAAGGCCGAAGTGAGGAAACAAATCAATCATATATTCGAACAAGTTATAATAGAACCACGGTCTTATCATACGCATGGGTAGTTCCGAAGAAGCTAGATGCTTCCAGGGAAATAAAATAGCGAGTCGTAACCGATTAACGCAAACTCGACAATGTGACAATAGATGACACACTCACTACAAATATTTTATTCTCCCAACTTCAATTGATCTCAATGATTTTAACTCGTATGTAGCCAAAATTTTAAACAATGTCAAAAACCGAGATGAGCTAATCGAAAGCGATGATATTCATTTAAACTTCATATAAAAAACAAATCCCTTTCCCTATACTTCATCAAAACCTGTCACTTTAACCAATCCTCAAATCGAGAATTTTTTTTTTTTTTCTTATTATAATCTGTCCAAGAGACATTCAGCAATAGTTGTGTCAATATTATAGGTTTTGCAAGGTAAACATCCTATGACATTTCCTTAATTAATTTAATATAAGTCCTGTGGTACTCTTCTTTTCAGTCTCCGAACACTTGGGAATATGTCATCCATAAGATGGTGTGCCAGTTCATTTGGGTGTATCTGTAGTCTCTCTTTGTAAGTTTTAATGGTGTCTCTTATTACTTCCTTCACATATTTTATACCAAGGTCGTGATAAAGTCTCTCGTTTGTGACATACCATGGTGCATCAACTATCATTCTTAATATTTTTGATTGGAATCTTTGTAAGACTTCCAGGTTTGAGTTCGCAGTTGTGCCTCACAGCTGTATGCCGTATGTCCATATTGGCTTTATTATGGCTTTATATATTAGGAGTTTATTTTCCATTGACAGTGGACTGTTTTTATTAATTAACCAGTACAGCTTGCGTACTTGTTGACCCATTGCAAGGCGTTTAGTAAAAATGTGTTTCCTCCATGTCAAACGACGGTCTAGATACATTCCAAGGTATTTGGCCTCTTCTGCTTGTGGGATTGGTATACCATTTAGTGTTACAGGCGGGCATGTTTGTCTTTGGGTAGTAAATGTGACTTGGACAGATTTGGCTTCGTTCGCCTTAATGCGCCAGTCTTTTAGCCAATTTGTTATTTTGTCTAAGCTGGCCTGCAGTTTGTAAGATGCCTGATTTGGTGTATCGTCAGAAGCCATAATAGCTGTATCGTCTGCAAATGTCCCCATAACGACATCATCTGATATTGGTAAATCTGCTGTGTACAGAAGGTACAGAGTAGGTCCCATTATACTTCTTTGCGGCACTCCTGCTAGGATTTCTTTTAGCTCTGTTGTTGCTTCTCCTTGGCTGACAAAGAAGTATCTACCAATCAGATACGATCTAATAAAGTTGTAGAATCTTATTGGCAATGTCATTTTTATTTTATATAACAGGCCGTCATGCCAAACTCGATCAAACGCCTGGGATATGTCAAGGAATGAGGCTGTGCAGTAAATCAGAAATATATTTTTTAATATATTTTTTATTTAGAAATATATTTAAATCAGAAGTATATTTTTTTTAACATTGACATAATGTTAATATCAGAGATGCACTTTACTAGGAAGAATCATTTCAGTATACTAGGACACAAATTCTATCACACAACGCATCCTGACGGTAAAGCTCACGGAGGAAGTGCAATTTTAAAATATCAATAGGATAGTAATTTCAGATTTTAAAAATCCTTTCGAAAAGCTCTCATTCATAAAATTGTATAACATGGATCACCTTCCTTTCCCTTGATAACAATATAAGCGTGGATATATATCACAATAATGTTATGAACACATTGTTAAAAGAAACAAAGAAAATAATGCAAGAAAATCATAGCTCGCCTGTTGCCGGACACTTAGGCTCGGTAAGAATGCTTAATAGAATCCAAAAATATTTTTGGAAGGGCATGTGCAGTGATATTGAAAATTATGTCAAGCAATGTACGTCCTGTTAAGAAAATAAAGCCTCCTATGCAGATAACAACCACATCCACAACTCCCTTTCAACGCATTTTGACTCGATCCAAACTGAAATACATACTGAAGATACAAGATGATCCTATGCATAGTATTTCATCGGAAGAGACAAGTGAATGTCTCATTCATTTCATTTCCTTATTCGGCATACCCCGAACTATTCTCACTGACCAAGGCCAATACCACCCCAGATCTATTCAAAAAGATATGTGAATTCTGATATTGAATATATTTGGCGTTAATTTTGTAGAAATTCATTATTCACAATTAAATGAAACTACGTGATGTATTATTATTTCTACTTTCTTTATGTTCTTTACCACAACCTAGTTTTATCAAAAGCAAGGGTATCTGAAAGTTTGAACAAGGTTATACCACCAATTCTACATACCTCCAGATTTTATTTATTCATATATTACCACACAAGAAGTATTCATTAGTTACCACACAAGAAGAGTCACAATGTCACAAAACTGTACCGTAATAAATTTTTAAAAATACTAATACAAGAAATATACCTGGTCATACCAAATAATATTAATATCTACTATAAATCTATCCCATACATAGGTAATATATCACTCAAATTAGGAAAACTCCTAACTAATAATCAAAATATAAATAATACAACTTGTGCTTATAGTACTTTACATAACTTGGGTAAAACCCCTATTAATGATAAAGAAAAAATAGATAAACATAAACAGAGTGGTATCTATAAACTTAAATGTAACGACTGTAATAGTGTATGCATAGGTCAAACAGGAAGATATTTTATTACAAGATATAAAGAACATATTGCCAGGTGGCGAAATAACAAACCAGACACATCTCACTTTGCTAAACATCTCATTGAAAATAACCATCACCCTCATACTGATAATGCCCCCTATATATTACAAATAAATACAAAAGGTAATAAACTTAATATCCTAGAAACATTACAAATAAACAGACATAAAAAAAACACCAAGGTTAATACATTAAATGAACAACTAAATATAATATCTTCACCCATACTTAATATCTTCTAAACATAATATAATTAGACAACATTGATACTAGAGTACTCTTCAAATTGTTTCACATATAAATATAAGTATATATATATTAAAAAAAATTAAAATAAATTAATAAATAAACATAAAAAATAAAATAAAACACCCATATATGAATTAAGAAATAAATATATGAATAAATAAAATCCGGAGATATGTAGAATTGGTGGTATAACCTTGTTCTAACTTTTAGATACACTTGCTTTTGTATAAATATATTACCGAGAATAACTTCCATTTAATTTTATTACATACACCAGAACATTTGCATTGTACAACCTCATATAATAACAACAATTGAATTTATTACCCTCACTAAAATACTGGTATATCGTATAACTCTCGGAAATATAATAAAACCTACACCGCTCCGCTACAATAAACTCACTAACATAAGCAGTGGGAAAACCCACACGAACCCGGCTTCTGCTATTGTGTTTGAAACATATAAATGCTGTTAGATGTTCCTAAGAGTTAATCTTTGCTAATAGCCCACCTGAAGATGTTGTAATACAACGAAACCTAGGTCGTGGTAAAGAACATAAAGAAAATAGAAATAATACTATATCACGTAGTTTCATTTAATTGTGGATATGTGGATTCCTTAACCTCACGCAACTATGGTCTACACCGTACCACCCTCAAACCCAGGGTGGCCATGAACGCAGCTACTCGACGCTCAAAGTATAACTTAAATAATTTGTTAACCGGGATCAAGATAACTGCCCCGGTATGTGTACATAGTTACGTTAGGATATAATACTAGCGTCCACTTTACAATACATTTCTCGCTGTATGAACTTCTGGTCGGTCAAAAGCCATACATTCCTGATTCAATCTGTCATCCATTTCTCGATGCAACATATCCTAAATATACGAAAATATTACAGCATAGACTAATGGACTCGAGAGACCAGACCATTAAGAACATTAACAAATCTGACGAAAACTCTAAGACTTTTATGACCCGCGAAGTCGCCCTATTAATTTTAAGGTAAGCGATTATGTATACTTGAAAAATCATCCACGGTTATGAAAAGCCTTGCCGCCTGTTTGGAAAGGGTCGTATAAAATTGTATAGTTATTGAGAACAATACGGTAACTCTAATCATTAATAGACGACACATCACGCATCATAAAGATGAATTAAATTTGCCTCAAATTCAACCACACAAAATATATTTTAGTTTAAAATTTTAATATTGCATACTCTTACCTAAGTATAACATAATACGTAATACTTTCCTTTAAATTCATTGTGAATATGGATATTAGTAAAGTAAAATATATAGGACTAATTAATTAGCATATCTTTTTAAAATAAACTATTAAATTTATTATTCTGAACAATTATAATTATATTCCAGAATTATGTCTCATTCAAACTTGAACTACGTCCAGAGCATTACTACAAGCCCCGGTATACATTTTGATTTTATTGGTAATTAAATAATAAATAACAGAATCCTTAACATAATAATCCCGTTACTTATCACACACATAGGTCCACAGGTTGATAACCTGAACTCAATTTAAAATACGGTAAAATCGATGTATCAACAAAGTAAAATAAGTAAGAACTATGAATGCGACAACACACTGAATTCCCTTAAAGTCAGGTAGCATGAAATCCTTACCTATTAGAACACAAATACAAACGCGCAGCTTTGTTGGGTGCAGTAAGCGCCATGCTAAAACATGTCTTCGGAACATTAATTGAAGACAATGCTATTAGATATAATGATGCTATCGAAGCTATACAAAACGATATGAAAAAGGTAACCTAGCTAATAAAAGAAAACATTTTGGTAACGACATCACAATTGTCAATTTTTCAAATTTTTTAAATCAAAAACTTTGTAATTGACGAACTCTAGAAAAGCATAACGAATAATTCCTTCGTTTTGGACAAATTATGGAAACAAAAATAATTTCCAATCTAAACACTTTAGAAACAATCTTGCTATCTCTATCATTTCAATTCGAAGACTTTACAAATGCGATTTTGTTTAGCAGCCAAAATGTGCTCCACCCTTCGGTTATAAAGCCGTTTGAACTATACAGAAAGCTTGCCGAAAATTATAGACAATTACCTACCATTGTCGAATTACCTATAAACATCGACCTAGACCTAATTCACACTATAATAATATTTCTAAGGTAATATCTTATTTTTCCAACAATAAACTAATTTTTGTATTAAAAATTCCACTTGTATCCCCTAATGAATTTAATTTATTTCATAGTATCCCTCGGCTAACACATGACCCTAATTGACCATAATCCTTAAGTACCGTAATACCTCATAGCATTAATATTGCAATGACCAAATACAAGCAGCATTATTGTAAACTTGACGAAATGAAAGGGTGTAAAACCATAAACCATCAATCTTATACATGTAATGTTTTGAACATATTTTCATCAAGTGGAAACCAAAATTGTGAAAATGAACTAATGACAAAAGTGATAAACGAATTACCTAAAACATGTGAAACTAAAACAACATACGAAAATTTACACATTTGGAAACACTTATAAGTAATAGACAGATTTATATACAATCAAGATCAAAAATACTTTCAGTCTGTAGTAACAAAGAATTTAATGAAACAAATTTAATAAGTACAGGTATACTTGACCTTCCAAATCATTGCACGGCGTATTGTCAAACTACGAAACTCGTACCATGACAAGGTACCTTTAACATGACTTCACGAATCAGGATGTCTGATTTTTGTTTATGTGACTCTTGCTGACTCTTGCTGTAGTTTAAGTAACATAAAGAAAACTGTACATAATACATCACCTACTTCGATGCAAAATATTGACCTTGATCAGTTGAGCAAAATTTCAAAATCTACAAAATCTCTTTTAAACAATATGGATAAAATTATCGAAGAAGCGCATATGATTAATTACGGGATTAAATTAAATTCAGTATTATTAATAATCACAATATGTATAGTAATAAGTATGATTAGTCTTAAGTTACATTTTGTTTCGAAACATAGCGGCAGTCTCCGAAACTATTTTAAACGAGCACCAAGAAATAACCTAGAGGTAAACAAGGAAGTGGAACCCGTAGAAGACATATACCGATACCTCGTCTTAGAAGAGGAGCGTCTTAGAAGCGTGACTTTTATAAATCGTATATAAACTTTGAAAAAAACACCGAAGTTTGTAACTTTTCGGGAGGGCTGTTATACCTTTCCTCTGTGTAGGATAATGCTTAAGACCACCTCACCTACTTGCACTGTAGCATCTAAGAGGCAATGAACAACAGACACTCACCAGGAGCATTAGTAGTATCCAGGCATCATAACTAGATGGTCGACACTGTATAATGGTTATGTAATATTTTATAATTGAAATTAATTAATTAAAGCGAAATAAATAATTTTTGTATTAATAATTTTATAATTAAATAAATATTTTTTTAAAAATTCAAATGTCATATTTGGTTAATTACCGTCTTTTTCAAGCAGCTTCAATACAAGCATAATGAATGTTATTTTCTTTTTTAATTTCAATCAGTAACTCCATTGAGGCCTATTTAAAAAATTGGAATTCAACTTTTTTACAATAATTGAAAACTTATGTATGAAATCAACTTCTGTTTATACAATTTAATTCTTGTTCAAAGTGAAATCCATTAAAATACACTACTGAAATTTGCACGTTTTACTAAGACTACAAATTTACACATTCGTATTTCAGCACAAAATTTAAACTAGTAATAGAAACAAGTATTTCTATCTTTCAAATACGTAAAGATATTTCAAATATCTCAAAGGCTAAGAAATGCAGAATTATTTCTATAAATTTGCAATAAATTTTGGTTTCATTTCTCGTAACCCTCTTTTTATAGCGATCACTTTTGCTGCTTCTGAGAAGAAGACAGGAAACCTAGTTTCTTTGACGATGCAATCTTTCTCTAATATACTAACGTAATGAAAATTATAAAGTCAAATGAATTTTTCAGAGTTTTCATAACCTCGGGCACAATAGGAAATTTAAAAACATTTGAATTTAATTAATTTAAACTTCTTCTCATTTAAAAAATGAAAACAACGCACCATTGACGGCACACATTTTCAAATTATTTACTGAAGTTTTGATTTCAAAATTGTTTGCATATACTCTTATTTTCGCGCATATTAAAAGAATCTATGTAAGAACTAGTGATTAACTCGTTTCCTTAGAAAATAATTTGAATTACTAATTATATTTGCTTGTGTATTCTGTTGGCATTTAAAATAATTTTTAAGTTAGATAAGCCCTCATTAAATATACGTTCGATTATAAGTTTTTTCTAGCATATAATCGGGCATAGATTTATATGTATAAGCGATGTTCATTGTACACCCATTCCCTTATTAAAACGTTAAACCGAGTTTCGAAAAATGTTTTCTATAGAATTGAGTAGAAGTGAAACCTATTTCGGTACTTTAAATAGGTTCCGAAATAGGTTTCAAAATTCTAAACCTTGAATAGGTTTAGAATTTTGGGTATACAGAATAGTATTTAAAAATAATTACAAAAATTATGTCTATCCCATTACCCCTAAATTACTAAAGTCAAAACTATGAAAAATGGCATAATTAGAAATTTACATAATTTTCACCTTAAAACTATTAAGATGTTTTTAAATGTCATAGTTTTTTACATATTCACGATATTTTTATGCAAATAAAAATTTTCGTAAACAGAATCTTTGTGAAAAAAGAAACTTTTGAAATATATGATCAATTCTCGTTTTGCAAAATAAATTCAAAAGTATAATCAATTTCTCCTTCTGCCAAATAATATTCGTATTGTTCAATATGCGAAGCAGAGTAAGAGATTCTCCGCATCGCATCACATTGCTTTGATGATACCGCTTTGCTTACACTGCAGGACGCTTAACACTTGCTTTAAGATTGAACCAATGTATCTCGAGAAATAAAGTAACAGACTAAAAAAATATTAATTGCAAATGGCTTGTTTTGTATTTTTACATGAATATTGATAATAATCGTCTTATTTTGTATTCAGAATTTTATGGAAGCCCTCTTGCTTTACGAATTTAGCAGCTCTAAGTGTCTACAGAACCCCAGTAGTGTGAGTTCTATTCATATTTAACAGGTTTATTATCAAAGTCTAAGCTACCTCTGAAATTAAATTATTATTAAAGGAAAGAAAATTTATCGCAAAAATTTAAAAATAAAAATTACGTAAACAAAGCCACAGGTAAAATTTGGTCCTTTATAAAATAAATTTTGTGCAATTAGTTTCGTAATTGAGTGTAGTAACGTAGTTTAGTAACTGCCTAGGTTATGTAATATAATATAATCCGTAAATGACCATGTATATTCATTTAGATTGAAAATATTTAGAATTTTAACTGTAAGTATGTAAAAAAAATTCTATTCAATGAAAATGAACAAAAACTATCAAATGTCGTGCCAAATATCAGCTGCGTTAATGTAATACTCAGTTATCAGCTATCATCAAATGCCAATATATTTTTTTCAACTCTTTAATGTTTATTTATTCCTCATGCATTCCTATACCATACATCCGATTACGATTAAAGGTTGGAACTTGTACTGCGTAAACACTTTCTTTTTAGAGTGTTATGTCAGATAACCAACTGAATTGATTATTGCATGAAATTGAAGACCCCGTGAATGAAGTCGCAGGCAACCGCTAGTACATTACATATTACATTTATTTATCTTTCAAACTTGGAGTTTTCGAGTTCACATAATATAATTTTAATAAGTTTAGACCAAATGTACATGTCGTCGTGAAAAATAAGCGGTGATTCATAACCATAATCGTTACTTACGGCTACTTGAATACAAATCCAAGTAGCCCTAGCACCAGCTTGCTTTAATTAAATAACAGTGTTCCATAACATGAGTCAAATAAAAATTTACATGCCAACATCTTCTACATACCTTGTTAGTGATAAACACATTATCTAATAAATTGTTTTGAACAATACGAAAACAGACACAGCATGCTGTCATTACATATTCACAAAAATTAAAAATGAGTCACTCTATACTTTGACAATAGAATGGTCATTGCTTTGTAATATTTCATAACCTGGCATATTACTTATTCTAAGAAATAGTTTCAATTCATCGGCAAAAAAAATATCTTTACCTATAATAATACAAAGTGTATTATTATAATTATTCAAATTATGCAGATCAATTCAATTATAGTTAAAAGACAAAATAAATTACCAACTTTTAAGTGCCTTCTCAATAATTAGTATCGTTCACGTTTAAATATGCTAATAGCACATTATGATTCGTCACATCTTACAGACGACTACCATATATATTAAACAATTTACATGAAAATAAAATGCTAAGGAGATACTGGTGGTTGAAAAAAGCAGTCAACAATAAAATATGACTATAAAAATGGTTGATACATTTTTTACATAGATTGAAAAGTCATTGAAGATGTGAACAAATTTGGAATTAGTCCACATATGATTCAAAGAATCAAATATTAAAGCCACAGAAAAAAATGGCAATTAGTTTGTGACAAAACATAAACCTCTTTGATTCTATAGGGGTACTGAAGATATTTTAAAGTTTTATAAAAAAATACCAGAGTGCAAAAATGCCGCAACTTTTGGCATAGAATAATTTCATTTTTTACACAGATATACACAAGTAGTTGGCACGTGGCATGTAACACCGCTGACTTTTTTCAACATGACATGTACGTCAATAATTTATGAAAAATAATAACAACAGTCTAAAATTACTTGAAGGAAATTTTTTGTAAGTTTCACATCTTCCCGCATAGTAAAATAATTTCTGTGCAATTATGGCACCCAACAGCCACAATTGCTACTGGAGCAGCTTTTAACTAATTCTCACTTTAATTACAGTAGATCAAGTAATGATATTAAAGTCAGTTTGTATAAATGTTACCCTACTTCCTTGACTACAAATTAAATATGAGGCTTCATTGTCATGTATATAAAATATGATAATGAAGCCTCATATTCAATATGGTCTTACGCCAAAACCACTATAGATCAATATGAATGCGAATTTATAATAGAGAGATAAAAAAAAGAAATGTTACGAATACAACTTTGGGCTTTAAACAAAAGCCCAAAAATAGTTAATGCAATATTTGGGCAGCTTTCAATGGAACCAACTGTTTAAGACCATGTTGATGATGATTGAGATTGCTGACGATTTTAGGTTACTGACTAATGTCATCACTTTGTCAGTATGACATCTTCCAATCAATCACTCAAAAAGGGACCATTTTTCAGCAACACATTCAACTAAGCATTAGAAAATTTCTGTGGAAACCACCTGTCAACCCTGGTGGAACGCAGTTTAATATAACAATGAATAGTCTGGTGTTCTCAGATGACATAATGAAGACAGAAATTAATATCAAAACTATTTGGGGGCAGATTATAGAATGTTGGGAACAAAAGTAGTGACTATTGAACTCACTGTAAATTAGGACAAAACTAAATATATCAATTTAAAAAAAATATAAAAAGTGGAAAATAGATACTCTGAAGGCTAAAAAAGCCTGAAGTAATTTAAATGCCGCAGAGGATAATTAACAAAAATAACGAGTAGCTATGGCACTGAGGCCAGGTTAGCAGCAGGAAATCACTGCTATTTCAGTTTACAGAATCGCTTTTTAAATTCTCTCCTCAAAGACATCTGACAGTATTAGCGTACAAAACAATGATCTTACCATTAGTTTTATATGGTGACATGGGAGCGTCAAATCGTAAAACATATCTATAGTGTAACTCATGACAATTGGTTTTGGTGACTATTGGATAAACTTCCAATAGAGATGAACATCCTGACTCAGAGGCTCAGATGACTGACCATGTACAATAAATTGGAGATCAATTGGATATCTAAGAGGATGAGCAACTCCAAGCCGGAAAACAGGGTTGTTGGTTCGACCATGTGGAGATCAACCTAGGAAAGTTAAGCATTTGAAAATGGAAAAGTCTGGGTTTTATGGGTTGTAGCTCTGGATAAAGAAAGCAAATCACGTCCTTATCATCTATTATAGTTTAGAAATTTGGAAAAGAGATAGCTCAGAATTATAATACCGAATAAAATTTTCAAAAGGGTCAATATTTAAGTAAAACATTTTTACATTCAATTTCAATGATAAAAAACTAAATACAAAATAAAGGAAAGTTTAACACTAGACTAAAAATTACTTTCACAACTGCAAAATTACTTTCATAGTTTTTGACAAGCGCAGAGTTTTCTCACAAACGTACTTATACTCTACTTAAATTTGGTAGTTTCCAATCACAAATTGAATTATAATCCAACAATATAATTGCACTAAATCTAGCTTTAATCCTGAAATTTGCTAGTTTTTGGAAGCAGTATAAGAAAATCTATTAGCCTGGGCCAAATATATGATGTACTTCTATAATATTCCATTAACTAGAACAATACTAATAAGATTTTGTCTATTGTTAATTATTAGACAAGACTTTCAATAGCTAGTCTGAACAATAGAATAGAGTCATTATTAAGGTCATAACATATTGGTAACAGTAGAATATTTTGTTATTTACAAATATAGTATTTGGCATCATCCCGTAGTTTAGCACACATCCACAATTTGAATTATCTATTCATTTTCAATTGACTATGACAAATTAGCTTTTCACAAGGCTTAAATAAAGTGTGACTGAATATAGAGCATGTAAAACGTCATCGAACAAAGTGTATATATATATAACAAGTATATTTTAGTAATCAGAGCAGTGAATAAGTTTTAGTACATCTTAAAAGAACCGTGGTTACTTACTACATAATTTGGTAAGAATATTATTAATTTTCTTCTTTTAAATTTTTACAAAAATAGTTGCCCATTTCTTAGCTAGTAAGTGAAAGTATCCCAGAAGTATCAAAACTGTTATCAAAATAAATATATTTTTAAAAGAATACTTAAATTTTATTAGAATACTGCGGTCATTTTTCACGACAATGCTTCTAGAAAATTTGAGATAATTAAAAGTGAATGTATTTAATGCATTTATTGTTTATTATTTAACACGAAACTATCGAAGGCAGATCTATGAGAAGAGAGCACATCACATTTGATAAAGTACGTTCAGAAATTTTCTAGTAATCATTTTATGTGTAGTTTGCCTGAAGTTGCAGATGCAAAACCTAATCAATGCAGTTCAGAATTCAATGCAATTAAACTCAGTGGGGATATTCTGACGTTCGTATATGATTTATTTTTGGTGAAGTCTACGTTGAGTTTGTCACATAGTGGGATCAGAGTCTCATTGCCTGATTCATGTTCACAATATGAGTTTATAGTGAAATATTTGAAACATTATGTAAATAATCGCTTGTTGTAGCACGATGGGATGAATTTATCGACACCCCTACAAAACTTATCAAATGTTGGAACTCTTTTTTTGTGGTTTTTAGAAGAGTATAAAGATAACAAATTTGTAATGTCATACAAAAGTTTCGAGTTTCACATGCCTTTATTTGTTTTGACTTTATTACAAAACGCTTACAAATACAACAATTAGACAGATTGTAGGTAAAGAAATTAAAAATAAAAATAAAATTATAACTTAATACCACCAAAAATGTTGCTACAATTTTCTTCCTTCTTATATATGATACTTGGAATGTTTCTTAACGGTTTTGTTTTTTTTATTTACATTGATGATGTAAAATCGGCAGACAATTCGTCTATTATTTCGGGAAGCTTATTGATGGCCTTTAAATTGTGACATACCACAAATTATTTATGGCACGTAGGACTAATGATGCTTTACACCAGCATAATAAGAAATTAGGGTAGTAATAACACTGTACTAATTTTATTAAGGTAATGTCGGCCAAGCGGTAGAACACTGCAGTATAACTCATACTTGCTGAGTACATGACATTATTCACAAAACCAGTTACCAGGTATTTGATTGTTAATATACAGAGGTTACAAAACTGTTATTGTAGAGTAAATTTCTCTAGATTCGACAAAATTCTGTGTCTGTAACAGACGCGGCGTCTGCCAATTTGTTAATATTGTTTTAGTTTATACTAGGATTGTTTATAATACATTCAATCGGGTTGACTTCCACCATCTACACTTGTAAGAATTATTATTTCAGTGGTGATGAAAGTACAACATTTGATAAATACTGGATATACAAATCTCGCATTGAATCTAGAATCGCCGAAAGAGTAGAATCCAATTAACACATGACACTTGCTAACGAGAAGTAACAGAGTGTTTGTCGTGGTACATCCTCACCGATAATGTTACAATTGATTAAAGAAAGGAGTGTCGATTTTACGAATGGAGACTGACTAATTTCCCAAAGAATAAAATGTCTGGGCCACAAAAAGAGAAATTATGTTATTTCTTACGGCTTCAAATTGGCTTTCTGCGGTATATTTAATACAATCGAGCGATTGAAGATGTTTTGGTAGCTATGCTGTATCTAGCTCAATAATATTCTATTATATTTTAACTAGGTAAGTTTGAATATGGAGTATATAGTGGTGCCAGCAAAATTGATGACCGCTATGCCGGCGTTCACAATGTTGAGCGGTACTATTTAGCTTAGTCACCATACTCTATGACATGAATAAATAATTAAAATTGCATATTAAGTGAGAATTTCGTATTTTTGCTATATTAAGTACAACAAAGACTATTTCAAAGATTTTTTAATTCCTTTTCGCATAAAAGGTATTTTTAATAATAAAAAGGAATGGGTTTTTGAAGGGTGTGCTAAATTAGTTTATCATAACTTTTCACTGATATATTGTAGACAGTATCGAAGTTTTATAAATATCTGTGAAATTCATATTCCAAATAGGTTTAATCACAATAATACTATTTTCATGACCATGGAGTTTTGCTTTTAAT
This sequence comes from Druceiella hillmani, assembly GCA_039881145.1. NCBI lineage: Eukaryota > Metazoa > Arthropoda > Insecta > Lepidoptera > Hepialidae > Druceiella > Druceiella hillmani. The sequence continues at coordinate 12,097,877 of JAYKKI010000071.1, read as the reverse complement.
CATTCAAAAATATGCATAATAAATTCATTCACAGATCAAATGTAGCATAAGCCAATATCTCATTAAATAAAGACAATGAACATTTTTACTTTTGTCATTAATTTCTTACCATTATCATAGCTAAAGTTGACCGGTCGAATCAAAATTCACTTATTCAATTTTAATAACTGCCTTATTTATACAATTACAATTGTTTCGTATAGTACAATCGTTTCCTATATGCTTTCAGAGTTCAATTATCTAAGTAGTTATTTTAATATATTTTTGTTTATGGCTCTAAGTTTTGATCTAGATCTGCATGTCAATTTCATAATACACCAAGTTATTTCATATTTACTTACTAAAAATCTTTAGTTACTAAAAAAATATTAACAAAGAAATATATGTAAAAATGCATACGTATACAGGTACATTCATAATTACATATAAGTACATAGTATATTTCTATTCTTACATAAGTTTATGTAACACTCGTATTCTTGCATATATATTAATATCAAAGCTCACCTATTCCATTTTAACCTCATTCCCAGCCCTGCCGCAAAAATTGAAATTCCTTACGACATGTATGCTGGGTCATTTTAATATCAGTTCTGATATTAAATCCTGGGTCTACTCTCGTGAATTAGCCAAATCATAGCCATTATTTTTAAATGTTAATTGTAATATCGCGCGTCCAAATTTATTTACATTAGTTCATTAGTGTAATTTTGTTTCATAACATGCAGTGTTCTGTTCGTATTTAGTTCCAGTTGCGAGGAGTAGCAGCCAGAAAAAACTTAAAACCTGTATTATTTAGATACATATGTACCTACATAATAGCTCTAGTCAATAATTGTTCTGGCAATGTATGAATTCCTAAATTTGCTTGTAAAGGCACTAGCCAATAATTGTTCTCTATTCTTTTTGTCATTGTTTCGCCTTGCAAGTATGGTTTACAATATACCATTGTTGTACTTCAAAAAACTAAAAACTTAGCAAAGAGTAAACCTGCCGAGTACATTCATGACTTCTTAATCAATCTAAATAGATCACTCTGTATCATAACTACTCGTGTAAATAATTGAGAGCAAAATAGCCTAAACCGAAGTAAATAAGTTTTTATTATCAATTTAAAATATCACATATATTTATATAAATGTACATTAGTTTTCATAATTTTCACATTTTTTCTCAATATTTGTATGCAAGGTAAAGTACGGATATGTTCATGGGTTATACTTGAATATGCAATATACTTGATTACGATTTACATACATTAAATGTTGACATAGATGAATATTAGCAAGTCACATTTCTGTTTTGGATGTAACAGAGGTGTAATCAATATTATGTCTTTTTGTTACATTAGTACATAAAAAAACACATACATTACATTAGTACTAAAAACTTTGACACTGCAGTAAATTTCTCATTATTGACTACATCAATAGTTCAAACGTAAATTTTCATAATGGCTACAAAGATACGTTAACAACACGAATTAATTATTATAAGTTTTCAGGAGCGAGTAGCTACGAGAAAGTATTCGACATGGCTATGATGAAAATATTTGCAATATGGTGTCTCTTCATATTGGTGGACCCTTTGCTGTGGGTGGAAGCCAATGTCCTGGGCAACTTTGGTGAAAAAGTGAAGACTGGCGTACTGGATGACATAAATACGATAACTCATCCCGTTGGTTCCGCAATCCTCACTACGGCTACGAGCAACTGTGAGGAAGGAAACATTATTTAATTTATTTCATTTTGTTTTCTTAAAATTTTTAATGTTTCATTACTACGCAAATAACTCGTTAAGTACGAATAGAACTCACACTATGAGGATTCCCTACATATTGAAATACATGTAAAAGTTTGAACATTTAGGGATATATAATATTTCCATTAAACTAATTATATATTATATCATTGTCCAGTATATATTTCACAGTTGTAAAACTGTTAAGAAAGTCTGATATTGACGCTATAGCTTTCTGGTGAACTCTAGCCGCAAACTGCGCCCGGTTCCATCTGACACCAGCCGTATAGCATCCATGCTCATTCTCCACCTGCGCATATTGATATGTCAACATGTGGCTTCTATTGTTAGTATTTTTGTAGGAATTTTGGAAAGTTCCCTTCAGTCAGCGCTGTATTGATGAGTATCCATCTGTTTCAACTATTGTGCTAAGTTACATGAAGCTGCAGTACATAAAACGGGCACCAGACCTTTTTTAGGCTATTCCTTCTTCGTACACCTAAATTTAGTTATAGGAGCACAGGATTCATTTTTCATCAATTCAATTCAGAATGCTTTCTGTTTGACTTGAATTCAATACTTAATTTCCTCAATGCGCGATTCTTAACAAAATATTTTCTTGTAGCTGGTACTATTACTAAAATCTTCATTCGGCTGATATTAATGTTTCGTCTTTGATAATGTCACGTCCCCATAATGTTTCTAACATAATGGGGACGTATTGTGTGATTGTATAATTCAGCCGATTTAAGAGTAATTATCTTAAAATATTAGAATGTGTGAAAAACTACATATTAAGTATACTTTATTTTGTCGCTTCTCCAAGCAAGTAAATGAGACTATGTACTAGAGCGTAGCTGTTACGTGCTGGGAATATTATATAGACTAAAATAAAACAACAAGGCTTTCAGTCTATATTCTGATGTTATTAATAGTTAGGAAAAACAGAAAAACATTCTTTTTCATGTAAAATTGTTTAACAAATTATTATATTTCAGCACTGTCTGTCAAATGTCCAACATTAACTATCGGACACAAGAAATAATTTGTTTGCCAAAATCTGTAATGTATTACCAAAATTATACAAGTGAATTGGTTTAATAAAAAACTTTTTTTTTATTTTGGTTATTAGCACCGTGCTTTACAACATAACCTTAAAACGAAACTCTTGCATTTTTCTCACATTCGTCCGTCTGTCTCCCCCTTTCTATGTATCACAGCCTCAGAGTTTCTACAGTTTTAATGCAATGTATGTGAAAATGGATGCTTCATACGGAGATCTCGTTTAACATGTAAGAACAACATAGCCAACAAACCTTCTTCTGATTGATCCTCTCTTTGAAGCATTAGTCTTTTTGTAAGCCTAAATCATTGGACAGATGTTTTAAAATGAAAATGCGGTTTTATTTAGCATTTTTAATTTTTAAGCTTTGTCTGCAAAATATTAAACTTTTAAATTGAATTCAATGTGTTTCCAAATTCTAATTTTTCTACCGCATGTTTGAAAAATCTGAAAAAATTCAAGATACTAACATTTGGTTAGATCATAAAAAATATGTCGGTTAACCTGCGCAAACAAATTTTATGAACAAATGTAAATTACAAAACTCAACTTTGTGCTCATTCCAATAAGCCCCCGGTTGGTTTTCTCATTTATGTTAAAGATATTGTTGATGTATGAATTCCTAAATTTGTTTGTTGCTGTAATATACGATATTGACATACACATTTATACTGTAAGATTCAAATGTCAATGAAAGCATTATTTATTTAAAACTAATTGTTACCTGTGACTTAGTATACGTAAAAAAAACAATCTGCCATCTTGAAGCATTCATCGTATTGAATTTGCAATTACATCAGATACTATATGTTTTCTCATCTTGTCAAGTATCTTTAGATATGTCAAATTTACTTTAATTTTATTAGTTTTCCAGTTTAGCTGTGGTGACGTAACAAAGAAAGAACGAACGGACAGACAGGCAAACCCATTTATAGTACAAATCGTTTGAGCATTTGAGCAAAATTCAACTGTTAACTCATAATATGATTTAATATATAAAATTGGAGTCAATATGACCCAGTAATATTACTTTCCTAATATTACTGTCTCATATCAAATAAAACTTTCGTCAATAACACATTGATAGAGTTTTTAACCAAACAGTATAAAGGGAGCCCACATAACTTTATAATGTCTGTGTTTCCCTCTGTCCATCTGTAAATCATAGCACTTTAAATGTCAATTTAAGAACGGCCATTATGGAGTTTTACCACATAACAGATAAATTACTTCAATACGTTAATATTAAGAAACAGCAATTTATAAATTGTTCATGGGCACCCCTCATATGAAACTTGGGAACAAAAATATTGTTTTCTGGATCCTATCAAGCGTGGTGGCACAGAACAGACCCTCCAAAATACAATTGAAACTGTTGTGTCTATATATTTCTTGTTATGGCATCTCCTCCATGATGGTATGAGTAACCGAGATGTTAAATAGTCTGTCGTCGCTCCTCTAACTTTGTAAATATCTATGTTTGTGTATTTGAATAATCTAAAAAAATCAAAATAGCGGTATTTAATAAACATTACAAAAGAAAACTGTTTTAGTTATATTACATTAATCAATTAAGAATACATGGGCAATGAAATAATTGTTCATATGCATGTAACTATTCACAGGGCTTTTTCAAACGTGCAGATGCCTGGATTGTTGAAGCAGATATGCCCTTAAACAATTAAAATAAAAAATTGTTCTACCGTGCATGTTTGCTTGTACAAAAATTGTTCACATATGATTGTCAAGCATGTACTTACGTAAATACTGACCTATACATCGAGATATTAAGTGATTTTTTTTGCAAGATTGCAAGAAATTTTCAAAAGCTAAGAATATAATATGAGATGAATAATTGAATAAAATAATGAAAAAATATTTTAGGTTTAAAGACAGAAGGTGATGTAAAACGTATACCTTGTAGAGATTACTAATTAAGTCACAGCTCTGTGAAACTGGTGAATTATTAACTTATATGGATACAGTCAAGGGAGTCCCTACACATATAAACCTGTAATTTAAAGTGTACAAATCACATATTGAATATACTACGAAATTAAGTCTATGGTTCCAATGCAGTATTTAAATATTGACTCTTTGCTTGCCTGATAAAAATGCTAGCAAATTTACATATTAGAAAAATGTATATCAGTTTTAGTTTTATTCTTTATTATTGTTATTGAACAATCTTGGCGAGCAACATGGAAGTTTCTAACATAAAATTTGAAGTTTTTCATTTACAGGTGAAATTGTTAAGCGCTTCTTCCACATTACATATGAGCAGTTAGATGATAAACGAGAGCCAGATGTTAACAATCTGAAAATATATTTCAAGACCAATGAAGGTGAAACTATTTACAACATCAATGATGCGGCCAAGGAAATACCCAAAAATCCTAACTTTCACCCATCCTACAAGGTGGCTATATTCCTTCACGGATTTACCGATAATCCGAATAAAACTAGCTTCCAGACTGTCAGCAAGTCCTTGCTAGAGAAAGGTGGTTACAACATCTTAGCCCTGGATGCTAGCAGCCTGATAGGTTGGCTGTATCTCAGATCAACAACCTATGTCAGATTTATAGGAGAGAAATTCGGCGAAGTCATAGTTGAACTAATAAAAGGTGAGTAACACCCAAATATTGCATATATACAAACCATAATCTTGTGTGCTGAAAGGACATTCAAAAAAAGGTTTCCTTTATTATACGGTTAATTGAAACAATGAAAATATTTTTGTCTTGAAAATATAAGACGAAATAATTTATGACATTTTTTCATTTGGATCTACTTTACAGAGAAATAATTTGTTTTTCTGTAACAAACTATATCTTATTTTCAACATTTTCTGACAATAAATTTTCCTTTTGGTGAAATTATACCCTTGTATGTGCTCACTGCTTCACCTCATATTGGTTTGATGATGCCATGTGATGCACAATGTGTAAATCCTGCAGGGCCCTTAACCCTTGTGTTAACGCTGAAATAGTATAATTCAAAAACAGTGTAAGATACTAAAAAGTTATTGGTTGTTATAGTCTTATTTTGTATTCAGCAAGCTAAAAGTGTCAGCTTGCTGTACTAATTTAACTACACCCTTTGTTTATGAAAAGGTCGACAGGTTTATATTAATTTAAGACTAGAAAAAAAAATATTAGTAGAACTTATAAATTGCATATATAAAGAAATATTTAACAATGATACTTAAAATTTAATAACTTTTAATAAATGCTTACGACGCCATGGCCTCGCTTCACTATATTGAAAATGTAAAATTATCTAAATGTTAATGTAATAAAAGGCAGTAACTATTATATTTTTTATTTTAATGTTTGATAATATAGACCTATTCGTTTTCATGTTGTCCTGGGAGTAACTTACCTACACTAAGGCCAGCCGTACACGGACTGCTTCAAGCAGTTGAGACCGACTGCTTGAAGCCGCGACCGTCAACTGCATGACGAAATTCCATCGTGCCGTTAGGCAGGCGAGGCATACACCGACTTCTCGGGCCGTTGACTGCGCTAGAGCAGTCGAAAGCTCTCCGACCTCCCCCTCCCTTCTCTTCTGGCCTCGCGGCATCTGTCTGTCTCGTCTCATTTGTCGACTGATCTTTAAAAATGGAGAGTGTGTGCGATAGTGATGCGCTTATTAGTGTAATTAAATCACAAGAACTTATTTGGAACTATAAACTTAAGGAACACAGTGACAAAATAAAGAAGAACAATGCATGGGTAATTATTTGCTCCCAAGTAATTGAGAATTTTGATGAAAAACCAGTTCAAGAAAAAATTCAAATGGGTAAGTAAAAAAGTCAGTCATTTTACACACGCATTTATTAAGTTTATGTCATATTATAAATTCACACACATATTTATTTATTTATATCATATTCCATTGCCAATCTAGTTTGCCTTCTTTGCTCATAAAGTAATTAGCAAATTCTTCACGGATTGTTGTTAACATAGGCCCACCTGGACGAACTTGCTGGGTTGATTGTATTGTAGAGTGAGGAAGACTCTCAAATGTATCCTCAAATTTATTTCCATCTCGTTGTTTTACGTAGTTGTGAAGAACACATGATGCTTTTACTATATCCACTGCGAAATCAACACTGACCTTAAGTGGTCTATGAAAGATCCGCCATTTATTTGCTAATATGCCAAACGTGCATTCAATATATCGCCAGCACGTGATAACCGATAGTTAAAAATTAATTTTTTCTCTGATAAATTCTTGCCACTGTATGGATGCATTAAATTTTTCTGCAAGAACGCTTCATCCCCAATAAGCACATTAGGTAATAAAGGTCCATTTTGCGATATTGCAGAAGGTGGAGGTATATTTAGCTTTTTTCTTGTAACATTTTATATAGATAATTCTCTTCGAAAATAGTCGAGTCAGCGTGCCTTCCATATGAGCCTATATCCACGAAAGTGAACATATAATTACTACACATACTGCTAGAAGTATTATCGAAATAATTTTTATAGTTATAATATGACGATCCACTTTGCGCAGGTTGTATTATTCTAATATGTTTGCTATTAACGGCACCAAGGCAGTTCGGAAACTTAGCAGTTTTTTTGAAACCATTTATTATGTCTTTCCATTTATCTTCAGTTAGTTGTTCCATACACATATCCTTCATATGTATCCATATATTTCTGCAAACATCCCTCACTGTCTTACCAATTGTTGTTGATGCTATTCTAAAACTATATTGCAAATCCTATAGACGTACATTTATACATTGCCAAATACCTGTAAAAACATATTTTTTAATCAATTAATGAAACTAATAAATATTTTTTCGATGTTACAGCCATGTTAATACAGAAGAAATGGAAAACATTAAGAGGTGGGTACACCAGATATGCTAAAAAAATTAAACCAAAGAGTGGTTCAGCAGCTCTCAACATATGCATATTATCAGCAGATGCCTTTTTTAAAGGCAATAATAGAAGATAGATCCGACAAAACAAACAGTTTACAAGAAAGTGAGCATGCTGAAATTACGACATAAGAAAGCTAAAATCGTCAAAATAAAATAAACAAAGAAAGAAACAAAAGAAAATTAACTACTACAATCACAGATGAGAACGCCTTAATTGAAAAATTATCTAAACGCTTCGATGAAAAATCGCAGCATTCGTGCATTGCTAACGAAGATGAAGATAAATTTTTATTATCATTAGTTGGCGAGTTTAAAAAAATTAATGAGCAGTATAAATTAGATACTAAGACAGAAATACTTAACGTAATGAAAAACTTTAAAGGGATGTCAAATCACACATATCCTTCGAGTTATGGTGACAGGGGATATTCATCACAATATTCATCGTTTAATGATTGCTGTGGACACTGGGGTTATAATACTGGCCCCTCTATCTCTACATCAGTGACTGGCCCCTCTAGATCAGCGACTGGCCCCTCTTCATCAGCGGCTGATGACCAAAATTCTCAATTTGAAGACCTTTCATCATCTTCAGTAATGTCCGATGATGTAATTTCCAATATTTTTAATGAATAAAAATTTAAATAATTGTTGTGTATTTTTCGAACCTGCATGTTACTGCTAGTCTTTTTTCTGGTTGGATACTTCTCCTCATAATTGGGTCTTCACGTTTAATTTTAGACTTTGAACTTTCTGACTTTGAAATGATGGAATTGTTCATGTTGTTCTCTTAATTTCAAAATTGGATGAACCCAAAATTTTCTCTTTTGACGTCGCCGCCATCGTCTCCGCTTGAGTAGAAGCAGCAAAAGCAGTTCTTCCTCGTCAGAATCCATGACTCGACTACAGTAGAAAGTCAACTGCTCAAGCGGTTGGTAGAGACAGCTCGAGCAGTCAAAAACTCACCATTCGAGCAGTTGATGCTGACCGCTCGAGTGGTCCCGTGTACGTCGCTCAGCCGTTAACTGCTTGAGCAATCCTTGTACGGCCGCCCTAAGTTGAAAAGTAAAAATAATTTGTTTCTCTAAGCATGAAAAAAAAAATGGAAAAAATTATAATTAAGACTCCAGCTTTCTGCAGCCTAATCTTCAAAGGTAACATTTATATTTCAATTTAATTAATTTTTTTTTTCATTTACATTCAATTACATAAGGGGGCATAAAAGAAGATGACGTTTTAATAATAGGACACAGTCTCGGCGCTCACATAGCATCTTTTGCAGCTAAGAAATTCAGTAATGTCACAAGCAAACGCATAGGGAGAGTGACAGGCCTGGATCCTGCAGGACCATGTTATCAAAACTTACAGGATAATTTGAGACTACAGAAGTCAGATGCCAAGTTTGTGGATGTCATACATACAAATGCTGGAGTTTTCGGCACTACATATTCTTTGGGTAAGGCTTTATCTTTTCATAGTTACTACATCTTAAATAGTCTTCCTGTAGTCTCTTCTAGTTACCCTAGTAATGAAATTTAAACAATTGATTATGAGGTATATTACAAAAGAATGTGGTATTGGGACAGACTAAAAAAAGATATAATTCCAATAATGGGATAATGGGACAAACAACTGGGGAGATTTTCATAAAACTTTGTATAGAAATAATTTATGATTTGAATCACAAAGTTTATTTTAAAATCAGTGAAATGACATAATCAATCTAGGACTAAATTCTGTGTTTTTACTGAACAATGAAAATTTTAAATTACAACATGTCAATAGATGTACATACAAGTATATTAAATAGATTTCTCACTGGTCTCAAGAGGACATGGCAAAATGTTTAATATTTTGCTTTATGAAAATATGGCGATAGTATTAGATCGAGGAGGAATCCCGACGTACCGTCTTAAGGAAAATGTACGCGGGCAAAATCTATAGTGAATATTTATTACTAACAAACTAAAGATAATAATAAATATTAATATAAAAATAACCTAAACTTGATACAGGGGGATAAGAAAGCATAACGATAGACATAAACGGAAAGTAATATGGACCGACTCACGTTAGATAAAGTAAAAGAAATCGGGATGTATATTGGTGGACATAAAATTATTTCGCATTTCGGAGACTGGAAACCAGTTTATTCAATAACTTGGTACGCATATTCATTAAACACAAATAATAGGTATTTAGATATAGTGAGTATAAAAGTTTTTCTGGCTTAGAACCAGACCGTAATTATATTAAATTTGGTAGAAAAGACGAACTTAAATGAAACAGGAAAGAAGATGGAGATATATAAAATATTATAAAGAGCCAACATATATCAAGATTGTGCTAATCACAAATTAGCACCTAATAGAGCCTTGATCTGAATTCAACAATTTTTGAGATCAAGTACAGATATATTTTTAAGGCTTCCTGCATTATCAAGCAATTTTACAGTAGAATTCAGACTAAAATCGAAGTAAAGATTATGACAATTTGATAGAGGTGACCTATGGTTTTAAAGAGGATGAACCATTGAAGACATTTTAGGGAGAGTATTCTGCCAATTAATCTATTATTGACACCATGTGTTTGGGGCTGATATTAAGGCTTTCATTGATTAATACTAGGTACAATAAATTCTAATGAATTGATATTGTTCTATTATAGTATTAAAAAAGAAAAGTTTAATGATTACCATGATAAATGATTTATGTTAGTATTGAGGAGGAGCATCTTAACACTGTTAAAAAATAGTCTGAGGCACAGTCGATTTGATTAACAGCCCTATATTTTGAGTTATTTCACCGATTTGATTGAAATTTGAAAGTACAGAGTTAATTGTCGTGTAAATATTTAATGAATCAGTATACAGTATATGTTAAATATATAAATAATCTGCATACAGGTAAGATTACCAGTGGATATTTTTAGCTAGTGTCTGTGGAGATTGATTACAAGTTATTTGTCTTACTCTATTAGCTGGTGTTTTTCTCTTTACATTTTAAGTCACTATCCATATTCACAATAATTTACTAATTTATAGAGACTTGATTGTAGAATAAAAAATAATTATTAAATTTGTTTTTTTTAATTTTTTTAATTGTAAGTGATTGGTTGCATGTGACAAATAGTCAAAGAGTAAATAATAATTTGAACATGTAAATAAAAGGCGATATAAAGCAGATAAAACCGTGCAAGATTCCTCTGGAACTGTTGTAATAATTTATATTGGAAATTTTAATTATTAGCAAGCATTTATTCCTAAATATATTAAAAGTACAAAAACCAAACATTTGGTTTACGAATTATGGATATACTCGTATTACAAGTGGATCAAACAAAATTTAGTATATAAATTTTTTTTTAAATATTAGGTATTCCAAATTTGCTGATTTTTTGATCTTTGAAAAGTAAATTTAAAATAAAATCACGATTTTCATCAAAATATAAAATTAGACCAAAAACATAGTTTGTGGGAGGTAATAAACGTAATATTTGTCGTGTGATATGCTATTATTTGATACCGGTTAATACCGACTCTGGATACAGCACAACGCTACGTGTACTACAATTCGAGTAACTTAGAAAGATTTATGCCGATCCTGGTACAGCGACATAGAATAGATTAAAATTTTTGTGGGAGTATAATAACACAATTGTTATTCATTTATAAGCACTGAATATTTTCAATTTGAATTTACACCACAGTTAGAATTGTAAAGTAAAATACAGTACAAAAATTTTAAAAGTAGAGCGCCCTCTGCCTCGGTGTGAACATTCATATAGGGAAGGTAAAAAGATGTTAGCCCAGATGTGTCACAAAAACTTTTTGATAAAATTTCATTTCTCTTTTAGTTTAGAATTACAAAAAAATATTGGTATGAGCGTCCAAACTTTACAAACGATTGTTTCTCTCTTATTTTTCCAGGTCAAGTAGACTACTTCCCAAATGGTGGAAGTATTCAGCCTGGTTGTCTTACGCAGCAATGTAGTCATGAAAAAGTGTGGGCGTTTTACGCCGCTGCAGAACTCAAACCAGATTTGTTTATCGCCGAGAAGTGCAAGTCCTGGAATTATTTCAAGAAGAATAAGTGTGATAACAGCGATACCAGTTACATGGGTTACGCTTCCAGTCCGAACAATATTGGCAATTATTATTTAGTCACAAGTGGTGATTTCCCCTACGGTTTGGGTAAGGAGGGTTTGAATTATAATGGTGGCAATGGTATTCTGAACAAAATCGATAATTCACTATCAAAGTATTTCGGTGATGATGATGATGATGATGAAAACGACGATAATGAGGAGTGAAGAAAATATAAGTCTTAAATTATACGGCTCAGTCAATTAAATTTATAATGAAAGATAAAGTCTACTTTGTTTTGATTAAGCCAGTTTGAATAGCCGATTTTGTTTTGTGCGCACGCATACATATTGAAAATAAATGGCAAGTGTTAACATTTTTTATTTTTATTTACGAATGTGACGAACAAGTCAATATATGTTGCAATGCAACATTTTATCATTCTGTTTAAAATCATTTATTTATAATGTGATATAATTTTACAGAAGCTACACAATGTGTTTTAACAATACTTATAAATTTAAACTGCTCTTCAAAGAAGTTCAGCCATTGTAGCAATGGAATGGCCGTTCCGATTTTTATATCTGGGACCAGTAACATGCTGGCAATTTGCACATAAAGATTCATTTAAGCAAAAATACGCTACTGCCATTTTTAGTTTATTTGAAAGGAAGAATGTTTTATAAACAACAAGATCAATCAGCAGAACAATTACGTTTTATTTGTTCCATATGAAAAGATAACAAAAAAGTAGATTAGCCTATTAGCATGTTATTTATCGAAATGGATCAGTTGTTTAAAAATCGCCCAATATTTTTTGATAATCCCTTAATCCGAATGAATGGTTTATAAGTAACATAAGTAGTTCTCTCTGTCTTCTTATTTGCATGTATATTGTTGCAAATTTTTAATTCTCTACGATATGATTACTTATTGCCTTATAATATTGGAAATGTTTATCAAGAAAAAAAATAAAAAATTTATTACTCCAAAAATTTAGTAAAAAATTGCTGGGATAACTTAAGTTTGTCATATTTGTTTATATGATTAATAATTTGTTTTTATTTTACTGCTAAATTAAAAAAAATAAATACAAAGGTGATGGGCTTATTGTTGTAACAAATATCTCTTTGAGCTAAGCCTGTTATAATAAGAGTGAAATATTAGTACCATATACAGCCTAGTCATTAACACAAAACATGAAGATTTTTAGACATAAATATATATTAGATTACAAATACATATTGTGTAAACGAAACTTAAATAAAACAAGACAAGTGATACGTCAAATATAAGAATATAATGAAGGATGAGGTACGGAAGGGATGTTGACCTGTGGTCGATATCCCTTCTGTACCTCAACCTTCAATAAAATAATTTCAATACAGTAATTTCAGGTGACTTTTGAACCCAGCCACTGACAGCGCACTTTGTATATTTTTATTTAGTTGATTTTATAACCTTTTTATATATACGGCAAAGAATATTAATACAATTCATTTGTATAATAATGGATTGGATGGGTCTTTTTGTGTCCAGAATGCAATTCAAGACTGTGAACAGACCGTTGGTAGAAATTAGACCAAAAATATATAGAAGACAAAATAACTATGTATATTAAACAAAATTTCAAAAAAATGTGATGAAATAACATAATTAATTATGTGAAAAAGGATTTAGAAATTTACAAACCACAGTCGAAGACTCTAGAATGCCGTTGAAAAAATATGGCTTTCAAAATTCACAGCGACCAAACAGTTATGAATTGTTCTGGCGGCTTTCAAACATTTTCTCAGCCAGTGGTGCCAAAGTTTTTGTTCAGATTATGCAAAGCTATAGCTGCTTCAAATTTGTATGGACATATCTAAAACAGTCTAATCACTTGTTACATTCAACAAGAATACTTGCGTAAGCTTGATGGCTCTCGACTACAAATCACACCTATTTGGTTAGTTTGAATTTAGGGAGAGTATCATTAGAGTTCCAAAACTATTTTTTTCATAATTTTAGATAAAATAATTCTAAGAATATTGCTGAAAATGTCAATAAACACATATCTACCACTATTTTGAAACCTAAAATCAATTATAAAAAAGGGTTACCAAAAGTTTGTGTAAAATATTTTAAAGTTCCAACACATTTATGTTAGTTTATGTCATAGCACACTATCAGTTTTTAAAAAAATTTGGGGTGTGGCTGTGTCATGGATACGGCCGTGTGTTGTACGTGAATATGTCTATGTAACGAGTCATATTTTTTAAATTTATATTTTTGATGATATTTTGTTATTCTAACACATTATATTCACTGTCACTACTTTAAACTAATGTTTTATATACAATCGATAGACTTTGGCGACAGCTGAACTTAAATGAACATCAAACAAATCTCTATATGCAACAAAATAACCTCAAATTGGCGGCGCTTCCCCCTTCACTGCGCGCGATGCATCACTGTTCTCGCTTATCGTAATGAGTTCTTTTATCCTTTAGCTATCCTATGGTATAATTTAATTTTTGATGTAGAGGATAGATTCGAAACTGCAACGCCATTTTGTTATGATTTTGGTATGGTAGCAAATTGAAAGACGTATTCACGTCAAAAAATGGAAATTTCATGTTTGACTATGTTTGGCTTTAGTCCAATTCTCTGTTGTTCCATTGAATGAAACAAAGTGTATCAGGGGAACTATTTTGAAAAACGACCAGTAAGTTGCAAGTCTGTTTGTAAGTTTTATTTTTGATATTATAAATAATTTCAATGCTACTTATAATATTTTTCACATAAAATTTTCATAATCAATGTGCGCACACAAACATTGATTGTCATATAAAAAAGATTATGGTGGTTAAAAGAAAATAATGCTCCGCTATATAAATCCATTTTGTTTTAAAAGTTTAATAACTTTGAAAAAATCTTTTACTTGTTCCATTTAAAGAATGTGATTTGCCGAGTTATGAAAGACTAAATAAAAATAATTTTTGTATTCCTTTCTTAACGTAAAGTAAACAGTGGAAATCAATGGCAACAAATAATTTTATGTAAAGAAAATCTTCAAAATCCGTTCAAAAATGTTGAAACACAAATATACACAATATAACTTTGATGTTATCTCAGGTAATAAAGGAATAATTATCCTGACAGATTTATTAAATAAATGAATCATTAGGAAAATCTTTAATAGTAATAATAATAATCTATTAAAATAATATTCGAATTAAATTATAATAAAAGCATCCGAAAAAAATATTCAAGACTGCACAATCCACATTAATTAAAAGGCAATCTCTTTTATAAAGGATTTGGAATAATATTAAGCATATTTTTAGACCAGATTGGTAAATATAAAAGTAAATGTTTATTTTACATAACGAGAAGATAAATTGCAACGTAGTATACCATTTTGTTTCATTAAATACACTACGTTATTGTCAAGTGTTATTTATAATAATGTTTCTTCAGAGAAGATGGTCATCATCTTCAATGGTCAAGTTCATGAACAACAACTTTTTATGTTTACCTTATTACGTATCAATATGAATATTATATTATAAACATCACAAAAGTTTATCATCAAACACAATGTTATAAACGTGACAAAAGTTTGTCATTAACAGTTTAACTATTCTATGTTTGTAACATGGTGACAATGTTATAATCATAGAATAGATAAACATAGTACTTACTAGTAAAGTGATGAGAGTCTTTTTAATTAAAGTTGTACTTTTTTAGGAGCGCTATGAAAAAATTATGAAGGTGAAATTTTACGAATGCGACAAAAATTTGACAGAATGAAATTGCTCACTATGCAAAAAAAATCTATATGAAATCAACACCATGATGTGGCTCACTTAACATATATTTACACAGTCCATTTGACAGCTGAGTGGTCCACCATTTTATTTTCTATTGGCTTTCTATTCTAAGCTAATTATTTGCCAGACCCTTTCCAATTGGGTACATATTTATTTGCATTATAAATTATTAATTTATCATTTACTAAATAATTAAAATGATTAAATTATAGTAAGTTTTAAAAGTATTAATTAATTTTTAAAATAATTATACATAATTTTAAATAAATTTAAATAATTTGATAAATAATTATTATTGTCAATATTAATATTATTATTAATTAATATTAATAATAATATTATATTAAACAACAATTTTCGTAATGCTAGATAAAAAGATAAAATTTTTTACTACTTGATACAAGAAAATAAAAAAATTGGAAAGCGATCATTTGGAATCAGTTTGACAGATGATTGATTCACAATTGAAAGCCAGCAGAAAAATAAAATAGTAGATCACTCACCTATCAAATAAATTTTAAACTTTAATTCTTAAAATTTTATTATTTGATTGAATTTAGATTTTACCATCTATATTTATGTTCACGCTCCGGTCCTTTTATTATTTTATTTCCATTAATTATTTGCATGCTAAAAAAAGTTGTTCTTGTATTACACACAAATTTTTTTTTGAAGGACACAAAACAAAAATGTAAATAGTAGGAAAATAAATAGTGTTCATCATGAAACAATTGTGAATATGTATAATAAGTCAAATTAACTTCATTATAGTGTCAATAGAAGAATTTCATCTACAGTATTAATATTAAAAATATATTGAATTTCATACAAAGGTTGAGAGTTGAATGCTTCATTTGTATGAGGTTCCAAATAATGACTATCACAACAATTTAATAGTTCCACAATAAAGATACAAGTTGCACTTTAATATAGCTGAATATTAAAGTAATAGTCTTCATTAATTGAAGTGACTATTTATTTTTAGATGCATTTACCTGTCTTGAACTTTCAAATTGCTCAGCAATTTTTTTGAAGAAATTTGCAGGAATGAAAGTGTAGAACGTGTTACATCATAAATGTCGACATGAATGTCTAATATTTAGGTGCAATCGTCCATGCACACTTAGACAATTTTTGTTAAAAAATCATTTATAAGAGGTAAAGTATGAGAAGATAATGTATGAGAATTTTAACGATGGAATATATATTTTCCGAGCAGATATTTAAACCATTCAAAGTGTATGTAAAAGTAAACTATTTATATTTATTTTTGTTAATATATATATATATATATATATATATATATATACACATATATATTTATTTGTATGTATGTATACATATATATTCTTATTGGTTTTATTAAGGTTACCATGATTAGCATAATTAAAATTATTATATTACATTTTCAAAATTCAATATTATTATAGTCCTGTTGAAAATTGAGTTTGCATAATTATATGAACCTTCTGGCTATAAAAACCAAATCGAGAGTGCAATGGCCTAAGTATTAAAACCCTCAAGCTTATCTCAGATATTGTAATCCCGGTTTTTACTGATATATTTAACACATTTCTGCCAACTGCCACGTTCCATTCGGAATGAAAGAGTATATATTTCCATTATCAAAAACATTGTTGCCTGTACACCCTAAAGATTTTCGACTCATTTCCATACTATCACTTCTATCGAAAGTCTTTGAGCGCATAGTCCATGGCTGATCTTTTTCTATATCTTAATACTTGGAAATCTCTAAATCTGCATCATTCTGGTTTTAAAACCGGTCACAATACTTGACTAGTGTCAGTACAGACAATATACATTTAGTCATCAATACCCCTAAGGAAGAATCGGCCAGTGGACTCATAAAATGAGAGTCGCTTAATCCAATTCAGTCCCATGCTATTATAATTAGTATTCTAGTAACTGTTTTCTGAAATTAGACAAGACAAAGGAATTTTAAGTGTGGTAAATAAAATATTTAAAAATTAAATTAGAACTTCATATAGAGTGTAGGATATTTCTTTAAATAATAGGTAATATACGTTGGCTAGTTTTAAGGATCTCGCTATATTTTTTCACAGCATTAGATGATACATTACAAGAGTTATATTAAAAAATATGTACCCCCTCCTCTATTTTCAAAATTACTGAACTTAACACTATAAAAAACACAGGGTTTTAAGAAAACTATGCAAAGTTCGTAGGAAAACTGTAATACTGTGTGTATGATGATTTCAGATATTATAGTTTTTGAGATGTTCATGATAATATACTGCTTATATTTACCCAGGTAGGTCTAATTCATTATATATTACCTAGTAGTGACGACAGAATTATAACGTAACAGGTACGGATAACATAATATCGATTGGATGGAATATATTATGTTATTGCGATTTACAGATACTATGTTATTAAAGAACGTTACGCTGGCTAACATGTTAAAATATTATGTTACGGTGGTATTGTCAAGCTTCCGTACAATGACTGTCACTCGCTGAGTAGAGATTGCCCTTCATTTCATATTTACCGAACATCACCGAATGACACCAAACTTTACTGAAAAATTGATAATCTGTTATTAGAACATTAAAATTCATGTTAAAATATTATATTGCTTTATTGTGAAGCAACGGCCATCACTCATCGTCTGAATAAAAAGAGCGCGATCGTTTTCTTAATGCAATTCATTGTTTTATATATTATTTCTTTTATGCTTTATTCTTTTCTTTCGTATTGACGGAATATTACCAAATGACATGAAATTTTTACCTACTAATACTATAAAGTTAAAATCCATACCTGTTATTTGAATTTTGTTTGTTATATTCATTCAGTCTTCACTGTTGATCGTTAACTAACTGCAATTTCTATGCGTTATTGTTTCGTCTTGTTCACATTATCCAACTAGGAAAAAAACTATGTGGTTCGAAATGTAATTTTTCACCATATTGGCCATTGCCTGGCTTTTTTAAAATAAAATCTATGTAATAAATTAATCGAATGTAGATTGAAACCATTCACAAAAAAATGGCCTATATTCTATCGAAAACCAAATTAAAATTGAACCAGTGGCTATAAAGTAGCATTTAATATAGATAGCAATTATAGTACATATGTACTATGCATATTTTGTATACACATGAAGAACGAAAATTAATTTCATGGAATATATCGTTTGAGAATGTATTGAACAAATGTTATTCTCAATAATGTCCAATAACAAATTATTTTTTAACAGGTAAGATACTATGTTATTGGATAATGATGTTATTCATTATAATAGGTACGGGGAAATAACAGTTATTTCCATCTCGATTAGCTAGGTATTATTCAATACATATTGCACTTGAAAGTCCATATAGTAGTGCTTGTTCATATCAAATACGATTAGTAGTAACCGGCTGTATCGCGAAAGCAGAGCTTGACAACTTTTTGTGGATAATTGTTCGCATTATTAACATTTAAGTTATCTGATTGTATTTGTAATTATTTCTTTATTGTCAAAATTTTTTTTTCATTTAGACTCCAACGTATACAAGCATACACCAGGCGAATTTGTTGCTATAGAAATATTACTACAGAACTTATGATCCCATCTTAATTAACAAACAGCTCCAGGCGTAATTTCAACCAATTTATTTAGAATTACCAGATTCGGTCCAACTAGTCTAGATGGTCTAGCTCAGTCCCAAATTGGAATCCACTTATGCATATTTTAATGTCATCATCATATAAATATGTCTTAAGCGCCCTGATTATGGTCTTCAAAAGACATTTCAGTTACCCTGGTTAGACTTAGTTGCCTTTTAATATATATTTAAAACTCATAGTATGTAGTTATCTACTATCACGGCATTGTGTAATGGAAATAAATGTCAAAGAACCCTTTTGGGTTGTAATAAAGAGTTCTATTTAGGTGGATATCGTTAAATAAGTTTAGGGACATTTTGTTTGTAATATAGGGATTTTTTTAAAAATGTTTGCTTTTAATTATTCCAAATTGTGCACTTAAAAGATAAAATAGTTAGCAAGGTTATTAAATTAATTACAAGTGCATAAAAGGAAATCTTATTCCATATGTTTGCATGCTTATGTTGATAATGAGAAATTTTACGAAGAAAATAGCTTAACATTGAATTTTACCTCAAATTCAATTTTGATTTTTTTTTTGAATCTCTAAAAATAAAAATTTATTATCTGTACATTCTGCTCATAAAGACACTGAACACTAAAAGCTGACCGGATCCATCAATTTTAAGTTTCTCAACTATGTTTCAAGGGTCTCTGAAGAGTAAATGAGTCTCTGAATAGTCGGGAATGAAGAAGTCCGAAGGAGAACCAATGTAATTGAAATAGTGCTTTACATTAGCAAACTGTGATATATTAGATGGATTCTAAATAAATTGGTTCAAATTACGCCTGGAGCTGTTTGTTAATTAAGATGGGATCATAAGTTCTGTAGTAATATTTCTATAGCAACAAATTCGCCTGGTGTATGCTTGTATACGTTGTAGTCTAAATGAAAAAAAAATTTTGACAATAAAGAAATAATTACAAATACAATCAGATAACTTAAATGTTAATAATGCGAACAATTATCCACAAAAAGTTGTCAAGCTCTGTTTTCGCGATACAGCCGGTTACTGCTAATCCTATTTGATATGAACAAGCACTACTATATGGACTTTCAAGTGCAATATATATTGAATAATACCTAGCTAATAGAGTTGGAAATAACTCTTATTTCCCCATACCTATTATAATGAATAACATCATTATCCAACAATATAGTATCATACCTGTTAAAAAATAATATGTTATTGCATATTATTGCGAATAACATTTATTCAATACATTCTCAAATGATATATTCCATGAAATTAATTTTCCTTCTGTATGTGTATACAAAATATGCATAGTACATGCGTACTATAATTGCTATCTATATTAAGTACTACTGTATAACCACTAGTTCAATTTTAATTTGGTTTTCGATAGAAAACAGGTAATTTTTTTGTGAACGGTTTCAATCTACATTCGATTTATTTATGTTAAAAAAAGCCAGGCAATGGCCAACACGGGGAAAAATTACATTTCGAACCACATAGTTTTTTTCTTAGTTGGATAATTTGAACAAGACGAAACAATAACGCATAGAAATTGCAGTTAGTTAACGATCAACAGTGAAGACTGAATGAATATAACAAACAAAATTCAAATAACAGGTATGGATTTTAACTTTGTAGTATTAGTAGGTAAAAATTTCATGTCATTTGGTAATGTTCCGTCAATACGAAAGAAAAGAATAAAGCATAAAAGAAATAATATATAAAACAATGAATTGCATTAAGAAAACGATCACGTTCTTTTTATTCAGGCGACGAGTGACGGCCACTGCTTGACAATAAAGCAATATAATATTTTAACATGAATTTTAACGTTCTAATAACAGATTATTAATCTTTCGGTAAAGTTCGGTGTCATTCGGTGATGTTCGGTAAATATGAAACGAAGGGCAATGCGAAAACGAGCTGTCTCGCTCTCTCTTTACTCAGCGAGTGACAGTCATTGTACGGAAGCTGCGTGACAATACCACCTTAACATAATTTTTTAACATGTTAGCCGGGCGTAACGTTCTGTAATAACATAGTATCTGTAAACCTGTTACGTTATAATTCGGTCATCAGTACTAGCTAATATATATTGAATTAGACCTACCTGGGTAAATTTAAGCAGTATATTATCATGAACATCTCAAAAACTATAATATCTGAAATCATTGTTACAGTTTTCCTATGAACTTTGCATAGTTTTCTTAAAACCCTGTGTTTTTTATAGTGTTAAGTTCAGTAATTTTGAAAATAGAGGAGGGGTACATATTTTTTTAATATAACTCTTGTAATGTATCATCTAATGCTGTGAAAAAATATAGCGAGACCCTTATAACTAGTCAACGTATATTGCCAATTATTTAAAGACATATCTTACACTCTATATTCTAACTTCTTTTTTAAATACTTTATTTACCACACTTAAAATTCCTTTGTAAATTTTACCTAATTTCAGAAAACAGTTACTAGAATACTAATTATAATAGCATGGGACTTAATTGGATTAAGTGACTCTCATTTTATGAGTCCACTGACCGATTCTTCCTTAGGAGTATTGATGACTAAAGTACGCCGTCTTCAGAGGACCGAATATGGTTAGGTCCACTGGCTGCATTTTGTGAGATACACGAGGTGGTAAACAAAGAACATATAGATTGTGTTCTCTGAAAAGCTCGTATGCCCCCAATCTAATGTAACTTTCGTAATTATCTAATATTATTAAAACAGATATTCTTTAGTGGTTTTTACAAAAGAAATGAAATGTCTTGGTTATTCAACAAAAATGGACTCATCTTTCCAACCGGGATCAGAAACCGTGGCAATCATATCGGTATTACAGCCTTTAAATAACAGTTCAGTCATTCTCTTTCTTTTAAAGATAAACATGGGGGGGTACATATGTACTATTAGCGCTGACAGCACAAACAACTGTAGTTGTGACACCTCGTTCTCCACTTGTTGATTTTGTTACCTGTTTTAAGTTAGTGATTTTGTTACTCTTGCAGCCAAAATATTTGAATTTTTTTGGATATTATAAATATGTTGAAGAGGAAAATAATGTTTTGTTTGGAGAGTTTCTAAATGGTTAAAAACAATTTGATCTCGGTGGCATTAAAAGCTATTATTTTATCGAGTGAAGTAGCTTCAGGAGCTCGTAGACTAATGGAAGGATGTCCAGGCATGAAAAAATAATACCAGTCTTTATTTCAAGAAGAAACTTGAATGAACAACAAAACGTTGCGATTATTGAAATAGCATAAATTTTATAACGAAATTAATCATCATCATAATTATCTAAGCATGGATTGTGGCATCAAATCTAATTAATCTGTCTAGACAATAGACAACAGAGAAAGAATAGACAAATCAATAAAAGTGAAGTGCAATTGCCACATTCTTCGTAACGCTGCTAGGAATACAATGAAAGTATTAACATATGACGTAGAAAACTTAAATTCAAAGGTTTATGCTGAATTTATTCGACGAATTTTCTATTGAATACAAAATATTTTACTCCATGGACCAAACCGATGGTTGTTTTGCCAAAGCTATTGACAAATTAATGTTACCTTGGCCCTGCTCTGTCATCGTTTTTTAAGACTCGTGGTGAAGATGCTTGTCAAAAATTTGTATAGGAATTTGTGAAGGATTACACAGAAGATTAACCTTCAAAAATAATATTTTAGGAATGTTATTTTATTTTATTCACCATTACATGAGTACTTTAACTCAGGGGAGAAAGTAACTGTTACATTCAATAATAAAAGAAGTGGAAAAAAGAATTAAAAGTCGATTGAATGATGCTTTTTTGCCGCAAAAATTATTAAAAATATAAAAACTTTTGCTAAACTTGCTATATTATGTAAAAAAGAAGCTAATGTAATATATAAAAACATTTTTGATATCTTGAATAAAAATTATGATTTTAATAATTTCATCTTCAACATGTTCTCAAAATTTTACCTAAAATGTGAAATCGTAAACAAAGATGCTACCAAAGCGGTTAAACCGAATGAACTGAGTTTTCAACAGTTTCTTCTAATTTGTTACTGGTTGAATTTCTGAAAATCTCTAATTTTACTGAAGTATCGAAAATAATAGGGAAAATATTCTCTATCTTTGCTTAGCGAGTTTTTTCTTTGATGGGGAATTTAGGGACGGACGAACGGGCAAGCCGAACCTTGACCGTTTTAATCGATGGGCATATCGGTTGAAACGGCCAAGTCAGAACTTCTAATAAAATTTCATTATTATATTAGCAGTCAAGAGTTTGTTCATTATATATAAAGACCTGAGTAATAAAAATTGCTGAAATAATCACAATAAAATGAAAGAAAATTCGGAGGTATAATATTTTTATGGATAATCATGTGATTCATAGAGTACCAAATAATATATTTCAATTATTATTAAAAATAGTTCAAGATCTAGATCTACTAATCTAGATTAAATTTGATTACATAAACATTATAAAGTCAGTTTATGTAAACTTTGTAAACCTGGCTTTATCTTGTGTTTGTTTTTACTGATCTCCGTGTTTTGGGTTTGGCAAAGGTGCAGTGTTACTTATGGTCGAAAGCAAAGGAGCCCGACCTTTTTTGTCATTTTTTTTTCATTCCGCCGAAAATACTAAATCATATCAATAGATCTTTTTAAGCCATGCTCCTTTTCAAACCACATGGTTTTTTTTTTTACTTTCATCTTAAGTAATAGAAACAATGATACGTAACATTCAGATTTAATATTCACAGTTCCAGTACGTAAGTAAATTTGTTTATAACGGGTTGCGCTCATAGCAGCTGGAAAATTACATTTTCACAAATTAATTTTCACACTGTATGTTATTTTGCAGAAGAATCGCTTTGAAATCTGATCCAGTAAGTAAAAGAAATAAACATTACTAGTTTTATTCAATTCCTACCAAAATGTGTATCATTAAATTGAGATTATAAACACAATGCGTCTTGATAACTACCAAAATCATAAGATTTCAGTCAGACAATTCAGTAGTTTTTTACGTAAATTTTTAATAACGAATAACTACACAATTTGTTTCTAACACTTCAGTAATATGTTTTCTGATTTTATTAAAATTGTGTACATAATGTAACTACACTGCCGTTATGTCTGTGTATCGTCTACGAATGATCATTCTACGTGTATTTGAGTTGTATTTATTTTAAGTCAACAAAAGCAGTTACTGATAAAATAATTTACGTAAATCTTAAGTCAGCCCTTTTAAATTCAAATTCTACACACAGTATTTTTATTTACGTAACTTTCTGTCTTTTAATGAAACGGTAAAACTTATTGCAGATTAACATCCTTCCATGCCTATATTTACGAGTAGATGCTTTCAATAAAAATCTAACAAATTTTAACCAGAAACCCTTCCATACTTCCTCTTTCAGTTTTTTCCAAAGTTGCAAGTCATTTAGACTGCAGCAGCTAACTAAAATACATTCATTCTATGACAAGTATGGCTTGACTAATGGCGCATTAAGGTGAACCAGAGCAAATCTGTTCACGTGACTTTTACCCTTCGGAGACAGACATGCCCACCTGTCAAGATTTACAATCAAGAAATACCACAATCTGAACATGCTAAGTATTTGGACAAGCACCTAGATAGGATACTAACATGGAGAAAGCATATCTGGACTAAGCGCAAGCAACTGGCACAAAAGTCAGAAATATGTACTGGTTAATTGGCCAAAAATCACACTTGACAAAGGAAAGTAAAATTGCAATATACAAAGCCATTCTCAAGCCGATATGGACCTACGGTATCCAACTATGGGGGACCGCAAGCATAAGTAATATTGAAATACTGGAAAGATTCCAGACAAAGACATTGCGATCAATGCTTAACATACCTCAATATGTAAGCAATAAATACGTGTACTTGGACCTTAACATCAACTCTGTTAAACATGAGATTACTAAGTATATCGAAAATTACCAAGACAGAATGTCAAGTCATGTTAATGAATTGATGACCAACCTCGAAGGCTCAGGCAGTCTACTTTTCTCAAGACTGAAGAGGCATAGTGTACCAACATTGTCTGTGAGATTTACTAGCTGAGGAGGAGACCATGCAAAATGTTCACTCTGCTACTTGTTACCTTCCCAGGAAGAGGACAAATTATTGGCTTATTGTGATTGCACAGATTGCCTTGTTACAGTATAAAAAAAAAAAAAAAAAAAATATGACAATATCTTTATAATGACCTACTACTTCTGGAGTCGTGTTATCATCATAAGCTATTGAAATTTATGAATGCAGAAAATTTTGAAATATGCATGGTGTTGGGATAATACTTTAAAATCAAAAGTGTCTTTCTGATACTTGCCATAAATATTCTTTACAAGAGCGCCATCAATTATTGAAAGCAGACCAAATCGAATTTTTCATACAATATCAGCCTCCTTCGACAGTACAACTAGTAACAAAGCTTCGTAAAAAAATTGTATCAAATATAATATTACGGTTAACCACTCATAAGATAAAACTGCAAAAAAGTATGTTTAGCTAATTAATTTGATAAAAGGTGGTAAATTTCGACAAATTTACACCATTTTTAATTTATCATTAGTTAATATGGCATTAACGTAGTCATCGTAAAGATAAAATCAAAAATAATTATAGCTATGGAAAATTATTCAACAAAATATTTTTTCAGAAATAAAATTAGGAAGAATATAAGATACTCTCATTACTATACAACAATTTTATATCATTTTATTAAGTGTAGCATTTGTATATTATAACAAGATTAGTCAACGGTGATGTTTCAAATTATAAAGAAATTTAAGAAGTACATTTTCGTTAATAATGCATGAGCAGAACTTTTTAATCGAGTTAGTGTATTGTTTAGTGTAATATTAGCAGGTATGGAAAAAGTAATTAATTGCCCCCACACATATATAATTTTTATTAATTTAATTTACTAACATAATTTTGTATCACTAAGGAGGGGGCACACTGGAGGTTTTCAGAATAGAAGACGAATGAAGTATTCCAACACGTATTTAGTTACATTTTAAAAGAATAAAATGTCATCAGTTGTTTTTAAACTAAAAGATCTCTGATGCTGTGGTACAGAAGCAATTAAGTTACTGCCAAAAGATTTCAGCAGGTTTCAAAAAAAGATTAAATGGCATCTAAACTGATATTCTCTCTGTCATCTATCATCATTAATATTCAGATTTGTCTCAAAGAATACGTGTTCAAACTGGAGAATTGGAAGTTTTCATTAATTATGTTAAGTAATTATTAATAACAATTCGATTTATTAATTTCATTTATTAATAAGAGTCATTTTGTAGTCATTTGTCATTCACATTTTAGTAGTGTAATTTTATTTTCTTTGTATTTACTTAATGTTTAAAGTAGACATTGGTCAAATTTGTCTTAGAACTTTTCTCCAGAAATTTAGGTCCCACTTATTTCCTTTTTATTAATGCTAATTCAATATACGTAAGAGGAAATGTTTTTTGATTTCTGGAATATTTAAATTTCTGACAGATAATCAAAATCAGTTTATTGAATTGAATGAAGTCAATATGCAAAAAGTATATAACTTTAAATTGGTTTTAATTTTGTACTTGTTTAATAAACAAATCGATTTACACTCAGAGCATAGTTTTTTGTTTTTATGAGAACAAAGTTTTTTGTTTTTTACTTTTTCATTCTGTTTGCATTAGCAAATCCCTCTTAACCCCAACTTTCATTGTTGACAACCGAAAGTTAGAAAGTAATAATCCAGTGACACACAAAGTTAAAAATAATCGTAAAATGATTTGGTTTTTAAACATTTTGAGATATGAAACTCTGAAGATCGGGTGTGCATAAAAATTACACATAACCACATGTAAATATTCTATAGAGTCAGTCATAATAAATTTTCTAATGTTAAGTTCACGTGAATAAAAATGCGAGATATAAAAGTTTTTCTATACTTATCAATTTTCCCAATACGCTCATTATGGTTAGATGAAAAATGAATCTCGAATGGAAAAGTCCAGAAAGCAGCTTAAACCCAAAATTTTAACAATTTTATAAACTTATATACATCGCTCTACTCGAACAATAAAACTTTTTATTTTTTCCTAAATTAAATATAAGAATTCACTCAGGTTGAGGATTATCGTAGATCTTTAAAATTTTTTAAATTTTATATTTTAATCATTGGCTATGGCATCAAATTTTTACTGTCATTATACATACTTTACGTATTACTTTAATGGCTTTAAATGTTAGTCACACACATTTTTTCACAAGTTCAAAATTGGTACCTATATATTCAACTTTAAAGCCAGTGTATTTCGTATTGAGTCAAATACACCTTACTATATTTATTTATTGATTGGGTTTTTATTACATTCGCTGGTAAACTAAACATTTGTATTATTTAAGTTTACTGCAAAAGTAACGCAGTGGTGAAGACATGGAATGAAGGAGTAGGTATATGTATCATATAACATAAAGAAACTCGTGATGCGTTATTTGTTGATTCAATTCCGTTCTGGAATTTTGAACTTCGGAAACAAGGTATGTAGAAATCTAGTGATTAAGGTAGGTATAAAAAGTATGAAAAATTGGATGTATGTTTGACGAATAGTATAAAGATGTCAATCTATTAAACTTCTACGAAAATAAAGAAATTCTCATGTACAACCAAGAAAATAAAGTATAATTGTGTATGAAAAGCTCGAAACTGATCAGCCAGAAGAAGCTCATGGCCCTTACCGTGTTTATCCACCTATTTACAATTATATTTATTTTTAGTTTGCCAGTGAATGTAATAAAAACCTATTTACCAGTACATCGGTACAGTGTAAGTGTACAAAGTGAAATTTTACACTATTATCCCAATTAGATTAAATAAGATACTTACAAAGGTAAGTCATGTTTTGGAGTGACTCAATCGTTATATGAATATATGACTTTATAATTTGGTTTATTATATATTAAGAAAAGAATTTGTGTAATAACATTTTACGTGAAACTTATTATTCGATGAATGGTTAATAGTTCCAATAAATGTCTCTTGGCAGGAATTTGAAACATTTCCTTATTAATTAATTGGACTTTACTAAGTCCAATTAATTACTAAGGAAAAGTCTGGTATTAATAAGAAAATTTAAAAATGATAGTTAATAAGAAAAAGACAATACTAAGTCAAATTCATTGTAAGCTTAGTTTAAAAAATATGTAAAGACATGAATGCGACTAACTTGAAATC
Organism: Druceiella hillmani; assembly: GCA_039881145.1. Lineage (NCBI taxonomy): Eukaryota > Metazoa > Arthropoda > Insecta > Lepidoptera > Hepialidae > Druceiella > Druceiella hillmani. Next base: position 12,069,413 of record JAYKKI010000071.1, on the reverse strand, counting down.
CATAGGTGTTGTTAAATAAACGGCACTGATCACTCAGGAGGATGAAGCCTTCGCTCAGCTGCTTGATTTTTTTAACTATTTCCTCATTGTTTTCTTCATCAATTCTTCTGCTTGAATGTAGGATACATAAAATACTTTTTTAACCCTTTTAAAAATTATATTTAGATGTCTGAATATTCTTAAATTTACATTTGATTTCCAATCTTGCACTTGCAAAATGAATTCAGTTATAAAAAATGATGGATATTTGATAACCATATCTATATCATAAATTAAGAACCACAATATTGTTTCAAAGAGAACAATAAATACCGATATGAGGCTAAAAACCTTAAAAAAATGGTTAAAAGATTTTCTTTCGTTCATGTTCATGGGCATTGTTACTTTCAACAGACTGTTGATTTTCTTATAATTTTCAAAATGTTTATGAACACTTTGATAACTTTTCGTAGCAGCAATAATGATAAGCGAGATGATTTACATTCAACTTGTAATTGAATGCACTCTGTCAAGCCCTTCTGATACACTGTAATAAACTACCAATTGTAATTGAGTGGACACAGTCACAGACTTGATAGACATAAGTATTATGCAGAATATTTTTATCGAAGCTTGTAGCATGATATTTTTCACAGTTATATTATTGCCTAATTGTACGACAGGTGAATATATGAAGGATTGCACTAGAATTACCCACTACATCAAACACATTCATTTTTTATCCTATTAGCGCTCTAAAATGAAAAGTTATATTGTTCGTTACCACTACATTGTCTGATGGAATTTATTATATCGATTTTATTTTCGGTAATACACGTGTATATGTACGTATGCATAGTTTGAACTTCTTTGAAGCAATTGATTTAACCCAAATTATGTCATTATAGTATTAACCTTGAAGAAATGTTGAATAATTAACAGCCACTTGAAATAATTGAAGGTGCAGCGGTAAAATTTAAAAATGGAGGTATTGCAAGCTATCTCACTTTTTATATATTTCTATTTTTACGAACAGATTTAGAATAATCATAAATCAGTTCTGAATAAGAATACCATTCGTCTATCAAAAGACTTAATTTATGAGCTGCTTTCATTTTCATTTAGTAATATTTAATATTTATTTATTTATGTACTTTTATCCAACTGATATATATGACAGGTTAATTGCTATGTGTGAAAATATAGTCAACCAGATCACCAGTCCAGCCCCATTAGATGGACTGCCGAGAATCAAACTCAGGTTCCCGCGGTCCACCATGCCGTCAAAGGTCAATGCATTGTAATCAACCCAATATACCACGGCGACAACAATATTATTGTCATATTAAAAATACACAACATTAAACTAGTTCTAAGTATACCAACATTTAATTAATGCACACGTTTCCTATGATTCATCCCTGTGATTTGATTTATTGTGTTAGCTAAACAAACTGGAAACGAGGGCTGAAGCGTTTTAAATTTGAAAAGGGTATTTTTGCAAATTATTGGAATTTGGGGGATTAAAAAGACATCATCCCATGATCAATAAAATCTCATGAAATTTTAATTATGATATCACCAATCTTGTATATTTTAAAATTTTGGTAGATTTATATTTTGAAGCATTGTAAAAGAGACTTAATTTTTTCCGCGAATTTTATAAATACACAGAATGGGAGCTATTATATTGTGATATATATGTTTCGTATTGGTACTTGATTATTTTAGTTCTCAATGCCAAAACAACGAGATCTGAAACTCCAGACATATTTGCAGATGTATTGCATTTATTATTATATAAATTAATAAACACACAAACTATCAAATCAGCCTTAAAATATGTGCTGTTGAATATAATTTCCAACGTGAGGAAATAATTTTTTGAAACCAGATTTCTCTTTGTTCTACTCGTATTGTTTATGACTAGCAACTAATGATATGACTAAAGTTATTTGATATGCAATCTTTCTTTGGGTACCAAAATCATAAGTTCATTTTATTTAAAAAAATATATGATTATGTACTGTGGCGTGATGCACTTGTACTACCAATTGTAATTCGCACGCCAAGTCAGATAGTTTCCCCTTTCCGCTCCTTTACATGCATGAATACGTCATGCCGCACGTCAATAAAATACATCAGGAAATATTTCAATTGAAACAGTTTTAATTTCACTTAAATTACTCAACGTAATTATAAAGCACATATTTTTTTCTTAGGTAATTTTTCTTTGCATGGTGGCAACCATACGAAGAATTTTACACATGTAAGTTATTAATTAAAAGTATCTTATGAAGACATCATTAACAGACCTAAAAATTATCAGTGGAAGCAGACAATTGTTGAGGACTTAAAATATAAGTATAATGAAACGTAGAAGTTTATTAGGACTCTGTGTGGTACATGTGTGGTGCAGCGCCAGTGGACATTAAAAAGGAAATTTGATTATGATATCAACATGAAACAAAAAAATTTTTAGTTATTTGTACTGTTACAAGAAACAAAAAACTTTACAGAGAGAGTTGGTATGGATCGTGGTTACATAATGATCAGAGTATATAGATGTTGATGTCTAGCGACGATAGAAAAAAGTGTTATATAAGTCATAGTTTCCTAAAATATTTTATAGCCAGGAAAAAGAAACACAAAAATATAGGTCAATTATCCAAAGCTAGTACGAACAACACATTTACACGCTGTGCTCGTAAAGTATCCATGAGTAAATGCATCACAAATGTGGGCATGGTATTACATTGTGCATGCATTATGAAACCACTCTCTCTCTTGAACGTGAAATTCATGTGTAAAACTCATGTAAGTGTAACAGACATCGCTATAGCATTGTTCATTGCTACCAATGTAAAATACGGCATGTTTCTGTTTAATTAAATCATTTGAACAGCTCAGTTAGTGATTGATTAACGGGCATTAAGTTGGTTCATCAACACAGCGAATGATTCCATTACGTTTTAAATCAATAAACCAGTTCCAAAGAGTAGTGCAAGAGGGGGCTTCATTGTTAAATATGCATCAAAGGCATAACTTTCTTAATTGAAGCCACAACAAAAATAATAATTGAACAAAAATTTATTGTGTTCAATTGATAATGTCGAATGGCACACGACTTTCAAATTGCCACCAATTCGTGAAAGCAAATAAAAATTCGAGCAAGATACTTTGAGAAATTATCAGAAAGTTGGATTTATTAAATTCAAAATTATTTTTTATCACCATTATTACATATGCCCAAAACTAAAAACTTTTAGTTCCACCCTCATATTTTAAAATGAAATAATATTTTCGTTTTTAATGTCATCTTTCAAAATATACTTAAAATAAATAAACTAAATATTTGTTCATTGAAACCAATTGTCACTGTAATTTTTCATTTCACAGCAATTCCACAGTAATTTCTTTCCTTATTTCACCCTTCCAAAAATAATTTCTCTCCAATAACAGATGGATTTTCAATCAAATCAGTCTACGTAATCTATCGGTGATGATACATGTGCCTCGGTTAAGTATCATTATCCAGTGGTCAACTATTTCATTTCCAATATCTCATTTATGAACCAAGTATAAAAATTGCCTAGTCCACTAGTCATACACCGATTTGGTGACACAAAAATTGCCCGTCTCTCCAAACCCTCACTAGCACTGTGCCTCTCTGTCTTATTACAGTCGATATAACTTTTGCTTATATCAGTTTTATTTAACGGGAAAGCGGGAATAATATGCGAAAAATATTAAAAGTTTATAACATATATTTCGAGCAATGTAATTCTCAACCCTTAACTTCTATTGCTGTATTCTAAAATTCTTGAAGTAGCAATTCTTCACATGAATTAGAACTAAAACTTTGTCATATTAAGTAGGAGCATTCTCATTGCCGTCCTTGACAACTAGACGTTTGTATATGTCGATTTATTATTCGTAACCGGATCTCGTCTACAAATCATTGCTTCAAGAAATTTTCTCAGTGTTTGTTTATTAAACGGCTTCTTAGAAGTTCATCTTATGACTTTAGTTATACTAGGTTGGCACATTAATAACATGTTTCATATCGTCAGATATTTCAGCAAAACTTTTATTTCCACTTTTTTGGTCACATTTTTCGTCTTTAAATATAATTTTTATTTTTATTTCAAAATGTTATTTAGATTACTTTTTCAAATACATACATCAATCCAACTGAGAAATACATACTCGGTATGTTATTATATTATACACGTACTAATGTAAAAACAATAAGAAAGTCCAGTGCACGTTAAATTGAGAATATATTTTTCTTGTTAAACTTTAATCGAGACTAAATGAAAGTTCCAAAGTGAGTGGTATTCGGTGCTCGCCGTATTTTTTTCTGATTAACGTCATATACTCGACGATAGTCGTGAAGACAAAGCAAATAATGACAAGACAATGGAAATTTATCAAGCCATTCAAAGTACAGGAAGCAATATAACTCACACGTACCTATACATAGATAAGTAGGCTCAAAAATGTCACAATCATTACTTTATTCAGTTTTAATTATAAACCTACATTCTGACTTGTAGTGAGTTAATAGTATAAATTCCAGATACTTGTAAATATCTTCTTTCAGTTTGTTCTTTCTTTGAACCAAAATATGTTATGTGGACAATTAATAAACCTGCCATCTCAGTTTAGCAGTGTCAGCTTATGTGGTCGCCGAGAGTATATTTCTATTCCTTTCTTAAAACATAATGCTCCGTAACAATATGAGAGCGAGAGTGTGGTGCTGCCAAATAACACGAACTTATCATCTGTTTCAAGGTGGCTTTTTAATTTTATTTATATTTAATGTGGGATGCCATCGTGCATGATAGTTGCCGCAGAGGTCAAAGTTTTCTTGTGTACCTCGATCTTAGGAAAGGGGAATTCATATTAATGGAGAATTCGTGAAGGAAGAACGCTCCAAGTGCTTTTCTTAAAATTTTCATATTTATTTTGTTCCTTACTCACCGAAACACAATTGCTGGCTGAACAGAAGATCGAACCCCGTATTCGTTATGTAATCTATCAGAAATATTCGAGGAATTTCTATAGCATTCCATAAATTAGTGGAAGGAAGTCTGTTCTTTGAAAATCTAATTAATTTCTGACCTAATACAATATATTTTGTCAGTAACTAATATGTTCACAAAAAATTTAATGAAAGAAATATCTCGATTGTTAAACTTTTTAAGCCTGCTCATAATATGTTTGGAGTAGATTATTATCCAGCTCTGAGAATATTTGTTTATTCGTTTTCTAATTGTCATATGTTCATTAAATTTATATAGGTTTAGGTCACTAATCCTTAAATATATAAAAATTTTCAAGATTCTAAGGATAATTTTTTACTTGGTTTCTCTACTGGAAATGAATTTGAAGTTCAAATTTACCAAGTTTCTTTAAACTTGTTCGTTTGTGTCTATACTTTACAATTTCAAAGATACTATCTCAAAAATAATATTTATTATGAAAGCGTGATGTTAAACGAATATGCTTTAACTATTGATTATTTTACTAAAGAGTTATTAAGTGAAACCTATTTATAAATACAAGTATTGTTATAAATAAAACACAAAAAGTAATTTGAATGAAAACTCGAAGTTTCTGGAACTGTGAAGTCTCTGAGGAAACACGTATACGTCAGATGCTCCACAAGTTCACTTGGACGGAAACAAAGAGATATCTAGATTGTATTAATGATATTTATAGGGCTGTAGGTTACAGAATGTTCGTATTTTAATATGTTATTTAGACTGGAATTACTTTTCAAACTTTTTTTGGGAAACTAAATATTTAAATATCGATGATTGAAATGAAAATGTATGACTAATACTAAATATTTAAAAAAAAAATAGAATAACCATTGGAAAACAATGTTGATGTGGAAAATAATGTTATTTCAAAAAACACAGAATAATTCATAAACAAGCTTATGAACGTCAATAATATAGAAAGTCTCAGATCAAAAAGTCGCAAAATGATAAAAGGTCCAAGTTTGCTTGCTTTGATTATATTTTAAAAAAGTGGCATGTAACAGCTCATTTGGAAAAAATATAAATCTTAAATTATGCAAATGATATTTGTTATTCATTATGATAAAGTAATATAGTTTATTGCATTATAGTTCAGACGATTATTAACTCAATGTAGTAATTAAAGCCTAAGCAAAGTTGTGTCTTCATTATTTCATAATATTTAAAATAAACGAGTCTACTGACTTCTAAGACGGTTCATAATTTTATAGAATATTTTTTCTGTCACTTAAGATTTTCCAAGCCATTTTTTCCGTGCCAATCCTCTAAGAAAGTTCTATAAGTTTTAGATACATGAGATATGAAAGAAAATCGGTTGATTGTCATTTTAAATCTTTATTATTTAATTTGTGGATATTGATATAATAAATTTAATTCAAGTAAATCCGGTATGTTCATACATTATATACACGGATGTGCTGTGAAAAGAGCGACTTTTTGAAACTGTGTGCATATGGACGAAAATAAAACAAAATCAATTTTTTTTGTGAGGTTTCAAATTCAAAATTCCAGTTCCGTGATTGGATAAATTATCTGTATTTTTTGTAATAAACTTTTGGTATATTCGTCTCTTTTAATAAGAAAATGACTAACAATGTTTTTTTTTTAATTTTTTAAATTTATAACACGTTTTGAGATTTAAGTCTTCAAAAATTTTACAAAGTTTTTCCCCGGTAACTGATTTATAATGTATTCGAAAAATAAAACAAAAACAAGAGCATTTAGTAAGTACTTCAATTCGAATAGTTTCCATTAACCGGTATTAAAATATTAAAGGCTTATAGGGAACAATGATATTTGCTTAAACCCATGAAAGGTGTACTAGGCAATATATTTATGCAATATGTTTATACACCGCAACTGAAATCGATGTTTGTAGTCTAAAAAAGTTCTCTTCAATTTTACTGAATGTCTAAAGAACCCTTATAGTACGAGTTCTACTCTCATCTTAAAGGTTCTTTCGTACATCACAAGTTCTTATTTCACATGAAAAATATGCATTTGTCGTATACATAGCTCCCATAACTACCTGATGTGTAACAATGACGAGTATTAATTCGTCTCATCTACCATTAAGAATGACAAAATATCATTACGTTTAATGCCACCACAATAGGCTATTGGAAATTTGTTTTTGTTTTAAAATATATTTCATCAACGTAGATTCAGCTCCTTCAATAAATATACGTTAGACAGATATATTTAATTAAACCAAATAGGAATACTTGTGCAACATTTGGTTTCTTTTGTATTCTTTTTTATATGAAAATGCTATCAAAATTGCGAACAAATACGCAAAAGGTATTTACCCGTCTCTCTTAGTAACTGAATTTATCCCAGCATTGTATTTATTCGACCAATCCAATTCTGTTTTCCAACACATGCTTCTAAGCATATCATGAAAAATTAAATCTACCTAAAATCTAATATATGTTTTGAGCAAAAAAAAATGCAAAATTACAAAACTTCGTGATTCCATAATTTATCATTGCATAAGAGACTACGCCACAACCGCACAAGTTATCATAAATAATTATGTCCAATTATTATTAACATGTTTTTTTCTTACGTAAGTGTATATTTTGTGACCAAAAGCAACTCCGCTAGTTGTAGGTAATTCCAAGTTAAGAAATGATTGTTTAGACATAATTCAATATTCATTTACTATTAGTTGTATTTAGGTGTGAGATTAATCAGCGTTATAGATATGTTTGATATTGATGAGTACTCGTAAGAGTGACGTGTCGCTCGTAAGAGATGACACGTGAGCGTAGAAAGTAACAGTGTGTCCTTGAAATTTGTAACGGTGAGTGTAGTTTGAGCCCGTTTAAGTTATTATCTTTAATATTTAATGAAATGAACACAAAGTTTAATGCCAAGTTTTTGATAATTTATCATCAAAGTCCATTCGAATTTTGTGAGTACCATCAATTTTCTTTATTACATATTAGACAGCCTGGTCGTGAGTCATCCCTAGTAGTTAGTCAGAAGTGTAACAGGCATCAAGAACTTTCAAAAGTCCAATAGTTACATCAACATAGTTGTCACTAAGAAAATTATCCATTGGTTGAAATTGTCGATCTCTGCTTATACATAGTAGCTACATCTAATCATTGTGTCAATAAAATGAACCACGAAAAAGAATACTTTTTGGAAGATGGCCTAAGACCTTTTACTATCATCCAAGCTCTTCTTGGTATGAAAAGGAATGCTTTAAGTAATTTAAAAAAATATGAAATCTTATACAAATCATATTGTTCATTTTTAATGATAATTTATTGCTCAGTCTTAATTTACGAGTATTCCGATTGTTTTTGTACCCAACGTTCTGCAAGAGCAGTTTTAATCCAAAAACCACTCATTTATACCTTCATTCTATATTTTTTAGTCCAAATATTGAATACAACTTTTCTTAATCAAAGTAAATTTACGAAGCTGTACAAAGAGTTGCGTGAAATTGATTTAATGTTGCAAATTGATCGCAAGTTTGAAATATATTTTAAAATGTATTTTGTCAACATATTCGTGTGTGCATTCCTAATTATTTTTTTTGTTTTCCTCTCCGTCTTAACGTATAAATTCTTAGATTCCAAATATTGTTTCTGGGATCAAGTTTTTGAAATTGTTGGAAGATATATATTATTTGCCGATATTTATATATATCTACAAATTGTTCACACAATAAACCACCGCTATTCTTCGGTTCGGAATAATTTACATCTCTTGACTTTTAACGAGACATCACTTCTGGAGAATGTTAACGTAAAAATTACTGACTATTATCATATTTGTTATAAGTTGACGACTACGTGCAGAATATTAAATACACTATTCAGTGTGCAGGTAATGTTTATTTCATTAAAATATTACATCTTTTATTGGAAAATTAGACAAAATTAAATTGAATGTTGCTATTTGATCATGTTGGAAATTATGAATCACTGTGCATCTCGTCAGAACTCATTTGTTATTATAGTTTTTCTTTTTATATCATCAATATAACTTCCTTTCATCTGTATATTTCATTGCTTTGTTATATACTTTCGTCTTTTTACATCATTAATGTAACTCCACTCCCTCTTCTTGTTTCATTGTTTCGTTATATACTTTTCATCTTTTTACATCATCAATGTAACTTCATTCTCTCTTTTTATACCGTTGCTTCATTATATTGTTTCAATTCTCTCACAAACGTAAAAAATAATGTAAATATTTTTATTCGGTTCAGGTTTTGCAAAGTTCAGGTTTTATGTTTAAATGTTATTTTGCTTTTTCTACTTATCTATGTTTTTTAAATGACCATGATATTTTTTTGTTCAATTATATCATTTGCTTCAGTAAAGTTATAGACTAAAACTAAATCGATTGTCTACTATACTGGACAAAATAAAATGAAAATTTATAAAATAAAAGGAAGTTTTAAAAGAAATACGTATGAACTGCTAAATATTTGTTGATTATTATGTATTAGGGAGCCCCGAGACACAAGGAATATTTCTTTTTGTGAAATCTGATATGCATTATATATTTTCAATTTGATCTAAATTACAAAAATTAGAAGTATTATTTCAATAGGACAACAATAACTTGTGCCCACATGAGGTTAAACATGACTTGAGAACCTATGCTGGAATTTTTATAGAACTGTTTTCTATATTTTATATTTCTTTAGACTTATAAATTTCCAATGTATTAAAAAAATTTATTTATTGCTTTTTTACATTAAAAAATATTGTTTTTGATATTTTCTTTTAGTGTTTGCTTTTAACAACCAGGATGTACTTTTGTGTGTTCATGCATGCGACGTAATAAAAATTGTTTTTGCTCATCTTCAAATGTAATTAAAACATGAAAGTCTTGCATTAACTTGGCCACACTTTCAGTTGAGTCATTCATTGCTCTAATCATTGAGATGTTTCTTTTGGTATGAAGATATTCAATATTACTCTCTCATGATTAAGGAAATCGCTGAAAAAACTGTTAAGAATTTTGAAACAGGAGGACAATGACTTGCTTTAAATTGAAGTGAAATCCTCAATATTTTTCTCTGAAATAAAATAATTATTGAAGATTGACAATAATGTTACAGATATTTACACAAAGCACTAAACACACAACCACTTAGAATATTGATAAGTCTAAGTTACAATACAAAGATCCACAAAATTCTTCATTCAATTTAATGTATGGTGCCTGATTGGTCGAGAAATTTCTTCTAGCAAAATTTGCTACTATTTTTACATTGGTTTTTTGAGCCACACCATGATTAAAAAGAGATAAGACAGATACTTCATCAGTCAAAGACCACGAATGCTGGCTAAACTTCTGTAAAACTGCTTTCGAGATTATGTCATTTAATTTTTTATAAGCCTTTAATGATTTAAAAAGCACAAATTTTTGTAAGATGCTTTAACAACCAAAATGCATTGAAGCCAATGTTTGACTTAAGTTGTCATGATAATAAATAGACACATGACAGTTTTCTGTCTTTCGTATTTATTTTTTGCTAAGAATCGAATAATGATATTTTCAGGCTATAAGTTGCTCTGGCCATTCAGCGAGCTTGATTCATGGCACCCGGGAATCTAATTTCTAATTTTCTGTGTTTATTTCCACTTAAAAATATGATAGGCAGTTCTATCAGCTCTCTATATTCGTTTCTGGTAATTACGTTAATTGATTCAGCATGGTAAAATTCAAGCAGCTTTCCAATTTTGGAAACTTTGATTCCTTTGTAGCATTCTATTTTAGAGGAATCAACATTTTTCCAATTATCCCCGAATTTTTTAAAGAGTGGAATATCAGGACTCACACTCGTGCATGGAACACATGCGTGCTATTAATTCAACCTGTATTCAAAGCCATAATATCACCACAGAGAATTTCCTTCTAAACAGCATGTGCCAGTTGTTTGCTTGTAGAATTATTCAATCTGGGAACAGCTATAAATTGCTCTTTATTTTCATTGGAAATCACTATAGGCAATCATTCTGCTTTGATTTTTGTATATCTAAATTGGGAAATAATTTGCCAATCATTGCAAATTTTTGGTATATAAGTATTCTATTAGCAGTTTAATTGTAGCTAACAGTAGCAAACACTAGCTTCAAAAATAAACACAGTTTTACATTTTGTTTAAGCGCATCTTGCAATTTTTTTTCATTTTTGGTAAGTCTCTCCAAACTCAATATAAGTTATCAAGTTTCTTCATACAATTCGGCAATGATTTGCCAGTATTTTGCGCCTTCTCCCAAAAAAATACACTCGCAGATAGTGGGATTAGTGCTTTCATTAAGAGTTAAATTCACTTCACGAATATTATAAGATAATACTGTCAGAACTTATGCATTTGAAGGAAATTTTGAACCCATCATTTGATGTTCTGTATCCCCTATTGAATAGTTAATCGTTTTAGAACTAAGTAATTTGACTGGCAAAATTAGTGTTTAATAAAGACGCGCTTAAATCAGTATTACAATTGGAAATTATAAGTACACTCAGACGTAGGCGTGCGCTCTATCAAGTACACAAGTACTGACATGTTTAGATGAAAGTCAGCACAAGTTGCATGGTTTAAATTAATAAAATTACATTATATTGTATTATTTTAAAAGGAATAAAGTAACAGGGTATGCGTTGAGAAATAACCACTTCAAATATTTAGGACACATATTATGTATTTATTGTTTTTATTTATTATAACACTTAATTGTAAAGTGACAGATTTCTAATAATTTTTCCGCATTCTTCTGGTTGATATAAACCAAAGTAAAACTAGCAAAGAACTCGGTCATTTCAGTACATCACGTATTTGTACACAATAAAACTTTTCTTCTTCTTAAAAATATTCGACTAATAAAACTTTACTTCGACTTAAAATTTTAATATTTATTCAAAATATTCTTCTCTCCACATGTTATTCAGCGTAAAAAGTTTTAAAAAATTCCACAAAAAAAGTATATTGAGTATTATACATTTAAGGAAAAATTGTTCTAATATATGTGCATAAGTAAATAAAACCATCGTAATTATGAAAAAGAAATGTTTTCTACCTTCATTTATCTTCCTCGTGTTCCAGTGATGTAGCCGTATGTAGAAATTTCTGATATTGTTGACATTCATATTCTTCTTTTATTTTTAAATGTCAGAATGTAAACTAAATAACAGTATCAAATCCACTTAGAATATTATCGCACTTACTTGTATATTTACTAAGTGCTTTTGTGCCAAAAAATTGTTAATACTTTGGTCTCAATTTTTTCATCAAACCATTAAAAACTTTTTAAAATTTTAACCTTTGCACTTTTTGTCATAAAAACACCTCATATTATAGATTGGTGATCCATAGAAATGTTCGACTGTACGATTTCATTGAACTATATTTATGTATTTCTGGATGGTAATTTCATTTTTTTATTCATGCAAAATATTTTTTCTCTGGAAGGTAAAACGCAAATTGAAATTGTTGGCTTCTGAGTAATGGGAGTTATGTGTTAGGGAAATGTAATTGTTTGAAAATTTTACATAATAACTTATGATTTATTTATTCAAAAATGTATATTTTTTTAAAATTTTTATAAGTTAATTAAGAGTAATTCTTCTAAATTCGTCTAATACGTCCATACATTCGTCAGTCCATTGTAAGGTGCGAACTACATAAAATTTGTTTTCAATGTTTTGGTTCCGTATTATTGTCTAATACCTCTCCATCCGTCTGTCACAACTTAGTAACTCCTCCACTTTGCCTATACCATATTGAGGTTTTGCAGTTAGTAATAAACATTGTTACACAAGCGATTATAAAATTTTTAATTTATTTCTGGCAGAAAAAAAATCTGTAAAATTTGGTGTATAAAAAAGGTCAGATTGAGTGAGTCGATGTTAAACAGAGTGCTCCAAATCATACCCAACACCATTTCCTTATTTTCTTCTACTGGAATGGGCCTTGCTATATTTGTGTCAAGCTTCATTCTCGTAACACTTCTCATAACAGCCAATGTATTACCTTCAAATGTATTTATCGATTCATTTAAATATATTTACTGAGTTACATAAAAGAAGGAAAAAATATTTTTTGGTTAGTTTCATGCAGTTCAACAATTACTTTAAATCCAGCAAAACATCAATATTATTCTAATAACACTATTTCCACGCACCACAAATTATACATATCAATTGAGTAATACGATAGCAGCATATAAATGCACATCCGCACATAAACACCATATTCGACCGATCATTCACTCAAAAAATCTATGACAGTAGCAAAACCTTGCAAATTCAATATTTGGGAACAATGTTGTACTTCAAAGTTCCAATATAATATGCGTATTTTTACGGTTTTATACTATTTTTATATATTCTTATTTAGACGGTATTCTATGTATATATTCTTATTTAGAAGGTATTGGAAATGTTTTTACCAGTATTAATGCGATTTTTTTCATTGTTAGTACCTATTTTACGTTTACGTTTTTGTTACCCAAAATATCACTAATTTACGAAGAGTTCAATTATAACAAATTCACTGAAATAAAAAAGCTCATATGTATATCTATATCCATAAATACATCCATGAATACATATGTAAATACATAAATATGGACACATCAATTACACTCGGCTACTTTATTTTCACCATTGTTAGTCATCGGCATGATGTGCTGGGTTGGTCACAAGGCTTTACAGCCTTTGACGGTAATCACCACAGTACTGAAATTTGATTCGCAGCTGCTCATCCAGCTCGGAACCAGCGGGATTAAAAGTAGATTGTACATACCTACATATACCTACCTAACTATTTGCTTATTAATACTATTTGCTTATTAATAATGTTCTTTATAGATGTCTACCTGCACATAGTTGCCACCTACCTACTAATATCCTAGTTGCTTCATACTTTTATATACATCTTAATATATTTCCTACTTATTTACTCCATTGCCTTGTCTTCTTACTTTAAGACAAGTCAAACATTCCAAGTTCGATAAGTTTACTGAGGGGTTCTTGTTACCATCTTCTTGCACAATCCTCTGATCTGGCAACCTTTTGACACCAGAAAAATCAAATGAGCCCAATATCTTTTTTTTGATTGACTTACTTTTTGTCATTGAGGATTTTCCATTACCACCTTCAAGCTTTATGTTCAAACTCTGGCCACTATTTAAAGCTAAAGGGTTTATCGAGACAAGTCTAACAAAATGAATCTACATCTGGTCATTGAGAACCTATATCACTACCTTCTGGCTCCGTTCTCATATGGGCACAATGTGGGACGAAAGTGTTTAGTAAGACAATTCAAATCATTTTAACGGTAAAAGAATTGAAAAATCGGTAATGCGCCTCTGAGTTGCGGCTAAATGTAAATATGTGAAGCTCCTTCTTTTCTGAATTGATTTAATAATATTCAGTTATATTTTTGTAGTGTATCAAAATGTGATTAACGTTAACTATAAAAAAGGATTCCTCTTTATTGAACTCGGAACTGAATATTGTATTGAATTAATTTCCCTCTTATGAATGTATTGCAATATATATAATTAATTGATTTATTAATTTCAGCTTCTTACTTACATGGCGATGTCGTTTGCTGGTACCTTAACATTCATAAACACCGTCATAGAAAACATATCGAGTCAGGTAAAACACACGATTGTATCAATGATATGCTACCATATTTTATTCATAACTTTATTATTTTAAACCAAGATTATAATTTGCATAGTGAAGTTTGTGGAATTATAATAACTAAAATAAGACAGTGTTTAAGTTTCAACCTCATTACAAAAATGCGGTAACAGATCAGAAGTTAAGGATCGCATTTAATGACACTTGACTTTGGACTTCGGCCTTCTTGACTAGAGAAATGATAATCGAAAAGTCTAGCTGTAGTTTCAATATACTAAATATGTTGTGTTGTATTCACAGATTAGTTTAATTTTTGTCACGTTGTATTCAAAGTTTAAATAAATAAGTATTATATGTATAAGAGAATGAAATAAACTTTGATCTAAGCAAGCATTAAGTTTCTCTAGGATGTGCATAAACCACCACTGGCAGAGTTTTATGCTTTACATTTTATGGCTTCTCAAAAAAAAATTGTTTGTAGGAATCTTTTCATTTACCATCATTTATATTTGTCAACCTTTATAATCTAACTTAATAAATGTTGAATTATTTAATGTGCAAAATTTTAATATATATTTATATATAAATATAAATAGATAAATGTATATATATATATATACATATATATATATATATATATATATATATATATATATATATATTTGTATATATATATATATATATATAAATATATATATATATATATATATATATATATAATCATTGTAAAATCTCATATTATTTGTGAATTTTTATATTTAAAATAGAAGGGTACAAAAAAGGTAAAAAAGTTTCATTTGTGACACCTTTCTCTGCTTTATTTTATTAATGCTTCTTTTTCATATTTACAGGAATTCATTCCAGTTCATACTTACAAGGCAGTAATTGAAGAGGTGTACTCTTTCATGATAATCTGCATATTATGTGTTTATTGTGGCAACACGCTTTATGAAACGTCACAAATTAGTACAGTCATTAAATGTCTTCTCACGCTGAAGAAACACGGTCAGTATGATGAAATTACTATTTTTCATTTGAAATTGGCATAGACTCCTGTTTAGAATATACTAGCAAGCAAGTCCCAATAGCAGAGCAAGTCCCAATAAAATCTTAAATTAAAAGACAGATCACATTATGGCCCAAATGTTATGTGCTCTTAAGTAGGATATACACATATATAAAATGCGGGCAGTTTCTATCGTACAAAACATGCCCATCGCAGTTGGGACATGTTTCTCTTATTTTATTACTCACTTTCTGGATATAAACACCTTTAAGCTTTTCTAAAATTTCTTTTGAGCTTTTCTAAAGTAGTTCGAAGGGAACTCTACATTTCTGGCAATATCGTCTTTCCGGCCATTGTTCTTTTAGTCCAGGTGTCTGTCCATACATGTTGTTTTACTAAAAAAATAAAAATTTGGTAGATCATAACAATTTTAGACTCATTTTGTTACCAGCTCTCTAACAAAAACGCCATTGAGTAGAAAACAATAACTTGACTCTAAAATTTCTAGTAATATGAAAGTTATGGACAATAATACCAAAGTATTTGTTGAGAAATCCATGGTATTTTTACACTTATGAAGTGTAAAATAACTAAATTATATTGCCCAGTGTGTATCACTGGGCAATATAATTAAGTTAGTCACTATATAAATCTGTACATATAATAAAAGTGAAATAAGTCTATGGACTGACTTATTTCACTTTTCAGTACTTATTATAAAATTGTAGATTTCGCCTGTCTCTACATTGAAAATATTCATCAGAAAACAATTTAGGGGCACATAATAAGAGTTACAGAACACAAAAACATTGTTTTTGGAATTACTTCTGTTTAAGAATAGTTTGATTTCTTTTGTGCACGCATCACATAAAAACTGACTCAATTTTTATGAAATTTTAGAAGAATATATTCTAGATATTATTCTTGATCCATTAGTTTTTATTTCATCCCAACCAGTTTCTTCTGTCAGAAGATATATGAATTTAAATATTTTCATAATGTTATTTACATTGCATTAATAGAGAGTAACAACAAAAAAGTTATAAATATATATAAATATATATATATATATATATATATATATATATATATATATATATATATTATTTATATATATATATATATGTATATAGAGTAAGTTTGTCCATCAGTACACGGGACTATGTGTATTTTAGAAACAGAATGAAGTTTTCCACTCAGCCATACATTTGAGTAACGGGCATGGCTAAAGGTGAAGTGTGAAATATTGTATGAGGGGTAAGTGCTTGCGGAAGTGACCCGAATACAAATAACCGCTTGAGAGCAAACGTCATAATTGGCCATATTCCACGCATAATATTTTTCTATTCTGTGTGTATCTCTTATAAGCTTACCTTGTTTCTGTAACCTCTAGAGCGCAAGCTCAGCTTAAAAGCAATGCTTGCGTTTGCACAAAATGCTTGCTTTCATGCAAAAAAATTAATATATTTCGGTTAAAATTAGATAAACATAAAGACGATTATATAATGCAAGAAGAATACAACAAATTGAATAATAATGCTTTCATCTACGACATATAGTTATTTTTAACGCCATGTTTGTTCTGTGCTAGATGGCTATCATTAAGTTTTTGGATCACCAAAACTTAAGGATAACATGAATTTTTATTAGGATAAATAATTCCTTTATTTAAGTTTACGTTTTATTATTGTGTACACTATTTTACGGTAATAATAAATATCCTATCTAGTTATGTAAAAAAATTCGCTACAAAACCATCAATACATTCAGTGATGCATTAATTTATCTACATAATGCGTGCCGCCGATTTAACATAAAAGTGGCCTTCATGCTCCAGGGCTTAACTCTTTAAAATTTTAATCTCTTGTCAATATTTATAATCTAATTACTTTGTTAGGTTCAGTATTAGACTGTATAAATTTACTTGTTACCTACTTCATTATCTATATATGTCCATGTGCATACAATAAAACTATAGAAATTTCTCTGCCTGTACATTGAAGTTATTTACGCAGACATGATTTAGAATGGCACAAAATTAGTAGAACAAAAAACACTGCTTTATCATTCTATGAGTATATTGTTCGCATAATACGCAAAGACAGCTAAAGTGATTTCGATGACATTTTTCTTAAAGGATTTTGTTGAGCCTGGAGTTGGTGGTTTCAGAGCCAATGGTTTCATACAATGAGTATGTACTTCAAAAATGTTTACTTTTTAACTGCTATAATAGATAATATTCTCTTATGGTCCACATGAACTAAATCTCGGTCACAGCTATTGTATAAAAATATCACTGACCGTACTAAATAAATTTATTTTTCTCCTTTTCAGAAATGTTTATTACCTTGTATCTAAATACTGCTGTGTTGAATAGTTGTAACCATTCACTTATTATGTATTGACTTACTGAACTTAACTTATCTATGTAGTGTTTAGTAAAGTTACCTACTTTAGTATCAATTCATAAAATAATTTTGTACCTATTTCAGAACAAAATGACAGATACATATTACAGAATTTGATTCGTCTACTGAAAGTCCAGCCACATTTTACTGTGTGCGGTTTCTTTAATTTAGACCACAAGTTGATACCTAGCTACATAGCTCTGTCTAGTACTTACACCATAATCATTGCTCAGTTTCATGGCATTAAAATGAATTAATTAAACACGTTAGTGATGTAATTGGGTGTTTCTTTTTTCATATATCGAATAATACAATAGGAATATTATATACGAGTACTATTTATTATTAATTTATGTTTATACATTATTCATAAGATGAGATATATTGTAAGATAGCTAAATGTTAATGGAAGACTAATATGTAGATATAGTTATTGCACAAGATTGGTTAAATTTTAATGATGTGTGTGATGCACAATTGTCAGATTAAAATAGATAGTTTTGTAAATATATTTGCCTAAGGTGTGAAATATGGTGTTGGTTTATAAGATATTCAAATGTTACATACCTTACAATAATGAATTCAAGCATATAGTTGATTGATTATTAAAGAAGATTTTGTATTGTGTGCTATAAAGTGTGGAGATATTAATTAAAGTAATCATGTTTGAAAAAATTTCTCTGTCATATCTGTATACATCCTTTTCAAATGTACATGAGTCAGTCAGATAATTTATTCAAAGTAAAAGGGTTTAGTAGAATTATATGCCTTAGATACATTTTGTATTAAATTTGATTGTGTGAAATAAAAACATGTTGTACAAAAGTTTTAATGGTTTTTATTTTATTTTACCTTCAGATGTTACCAGTATCGATAAATTTGAGCAATGAAAATGAATTATGATTTAAACATAATAATGTAAAATAAAATTTTTGTGTAACTCAACTGTTGCATACAAACATGTTTAGGGTTCTGTGCCACAAAAAGAAAAACGGAACCTTTACAAGTCCGCTCACGTGTATCTCCATCTGACTGTCACAACTGATTTTCTTAGAAATACTTTGATGACACAGAAACTTGAAATTTGACATAGTAGTAAATCATATTACCTCACAGATTTTGGAGGAGCTACCATTTCAAAATAATTATACGGTAATACCATAATATGGCATACATAATTTATCCCCTTTAGAGGGGTAAGTTAAGTACACGGATAATTTCATTTTAGTTTTGTATATCATGTGGGACATTGTTAGAAAAGAGCTATTCATAAAATTTCAGAAATTTGCATGAAAAAGTGCAAAATCAATGCGTTCCCCATTTTCATTTCCGAAACGACGAGCCAAAAATCATGAGAAAACATGGTTTATAGAACCTAACTACAAACTTATAGAAGAACTGAAGCGATAATTCTATGTCTTGTAGCTTATGAAAGATTTACGGTCTCTTTGGTCTGCAAGATATATCATCATCTTGTCCTCCTTATTTCACTATAAGATTTCACATCCTATGAAGTTATTGAGTTGTCTCAAAGTAAAACCATTATTTTGGCTCTTTGAAATAATGGACATTGAAATATCAAATTAGTACTATTCTCAAAATGGTACTAACTGGTATTCCTGTAAATTAATATATCCATTTCTTTTTTAAACGATACTATATTGACTACATTTTGCACAATGATGTTGATAGTCCGGCATTGGCGAGTATCAGGTACAATAAAATTTTGAACAATATTTAGTTCTTTCATCGTGATACGAGTATACCACTGGCATTTCCTGTGATATATCACGTCCGCTAAAAGTTTTAAGAAACGTGCAAATGTGTCAAATAGTATTTTTATTTCTGTAAAACTAGAGTATTTTGTATGTAAATTAACAAAATAACGAATTGTTTTAAATGGCCTCAAATTGAAATACAAGCAAAAAATAAACAAATGACGATTGCACCCTTAGCCGCCGTACTAAAAGCTTATTTGTTTAGTTTTAAAATATATGATGTAAATATGACTTTGCCCATCACTACTAGGAAGTTATGCATCGACCTGTGGTACTACCTTCATGTGTATATTATATTTTTCAGTAATTTTCATTTTGAAAGATATTGTTTTGGTACTTTATATGTTATATTAGAAATCTGATAAAACTGGAGCGTGTATTTTGTAAGGACAACACGTGTTTTCTATTATCTCATATATGTATATATATATATATATATATATATATATATATTTATATATATATATATATATATATTTATATATATATATGTTATATATATATATATATATATATATATATATATATATATATACATTTATAAATATGTACAAATTGACCAAGAGTAATTTGCTCGTATCAATAGTATTTTGCTTCCATCTGCAAGTAAGGCCAAAAACGAACAGAGACACTGAGGACCAAAATCCATATTTACTACACTACATAACAACTGTATATTTGTTTAGGTTGAATTTGAGACTGAATCTCTAATATCAGAATTGGAATAATTTCATGAATTAAGCTTAAAGTATTCAGGAACTTCAGTTTAAAACAAATACAGACGCAACAAAAGGAAGAGAAGATTTTGTAGACGTATGTATATGAAGACAAATTAGTAACAGCATGTGTCTTTAAGTATTTGTACATGATTTGCTAACGAATATATTTTTTTAGGATAGCCTGTTTTCATTCTCATTTTAATATAAATTCTTATTATTTTATTTTCACAGAACTTTTAGAATTTGAATTTTTGGAATCGAGTGTTACACCTGGATAATAACACAACACACTCAAGAACCCGCCCTAGTTGAATGGATATACCCTAGAAGCATGTATAGATATCACATGTAAGTTTTGTGTGTCTTATTAGATCTCGAAATAAAACAAAGAAACAATAAAATACGAAAATTATTCAGAGACATAGAAATGTAATAACTTGAAACCTCTTAGTAACTAAAATAGATTTTAGAAAAATAAATTGATAAATGAAGGGCTTTTAAACTAATACATGGAGAAGATCGCTTTTACAGTAGAATTAAGAAATTTGTGTTTACATCCCAATAAGAATTTAATTTTTCCAAATGGAATGACGTCACTGAGAACTCATCGCTTTGATCTTCATGTTAACTAATGATTTTACTACTACTCCGTAAGAAGAAATATTTTTATTTTCTTCATATAAATCACAGACTAGTTCTTGGAGTTTCTTTTCAACAGCTTTCCTATTTCGTCAATTAACCAAAAAAATGGTTTTCGCCGTTTCAACTCGTAGTTTTTGAATCGCCATTAAGAGATCCAAATTAAATTTTAATTGATGCTCATAAAATTATCCTATTTTATAAAATCATCAAACACCATAGCTTTTCCATTAGTTCATAAGAAACTAATTGATATATGAACCCCTAAATTTAATGTATGTTCACCATGTTTCCGTCACATACAATCAATTCTCCTGATATTAAAAAAAGAACAAAATTGCAGTTATTGAGACACATGCGAATATTGAAGTAAATGCAGTAAAAAATACCACTGGAACGGTATAACTGTAGTTAAATATTTAGATGAACTTATTTGTTTTATTTAGTTAAACAAACTGCATCATCAAATAATAACTCGAGGAGTAAATAGATAATTTTAATTTTCGTTGACTATGAACTCATTCAGACTGATTAAAATATATTTATCTATTTTATTTTGTAATTATTAAAGACATATATATATATATATATATATATATATATATATATATATATATATATATATAATATATATATATATATATATACACATATATATATATATATATATATATATATATATATATATATATATATTAAAAGTTTTTACGTATCAGCATTATATTAACAATATTTTTACCTTAGTTAAAACTCGGTTTTTCGATTTTTCGTGTTATCCAAATCCTCTATCACTGAATTTTTTGCAGACACACAGGTCATATAAATACCTATACTACCAGATTATGTAGGATTGTGTTATGTAATGGTTGATATTTATTTATCATTTGTTTGTGATACAATTATTTGTTACTATATATTTGTAAATGCTGGATTATCTCGATTATCCAAGTAAAAGATTAAAACAATATATTTCTTTTAAATGTCATTGTTTAACTTTTCGATATTGGCCGATGTCAGGATTGATTACTACTATTGTAACTAAAACTTTAATTTCTCATTGAAGGATTTCGAATTAAAGTCATGTAGAAGTAATACTATAAAGTAATAAAACTGGTTAAATGTTTATTCTGTGTATTTCGCTAGCTTTAGAAAGAGTGAATGTTTCCTGTGATTATTATTATTTTCTGCATTTATTCAAATTTAGAAAAACTTAGAGCAATTTTTTTTTTCTTTCTTCCGCTGAACACAGCAATCTGTCATAGACATTTAGCCGCTTTTTTTGTCTGACCTCTGTCTGTATATGTCGTTTAAGCTGTGAGGGAATGTCTATTGACTACTCTCACTATTCTTTGGGGAATCGGTTAATAAGATTCGGAATACTATTTCTCCTTAGTCTTGTGTATTGGATACTTCCAGATCCCGATAACTTGGCAGCCAAGGCATTTACGTGTTTGGTTAATCTTTGCTGGTAGTTTTGGCTATGGATGGCGATTTCTTACTTCACAGTTTTAAGCCTCAGGTGTTGCTTAATGTATTTATTGTGAATACATTTTGGAATGTTGAACATAGATCTAATAGCTTTGGTCTGAAATCTTTCCAGGATTTTTATATCACTGTTGCTGTTCCCCAAAGTTCAATTCCATATGTCCAAACTGGTTTCAATATAGTTTTGTAAATTGCCATTTTGCTTTCATTGGTTAGTTGGGATTTTCTACCAATTAGCCAGTACATGCCTCAAAGTTTTGCATCCAGGTTTTTTCTTATACTCCAGATATGTTTCTGCCAGGTTAGTCGCCTATCCAGGTGCATGCCGAGGTATTTGGGGTATTACCATGTGGAATTTGTTCTCCATTCAGTGTAATTGAAGGACAGTCCTCTTTTCTGAGTGTAAAAGTAATGTGTGCGGATTTCTTTTGATTTGCTTTTATTCTCCATATCTTCAAACATTTTTCAACTTCAGCTATGTGTTTCTGTAGATTTGCTGATGTGATTCCTGGATTGGCATTTACTGACATTATTACAGCATCATCTGCATACGTGGCAATGAAAGTATTGTCAGCTGTAAAGATGAGATACAACACTGGCCCTAGAATACTTCCTTGAGGCACACCAGGCCTGATTTCGTACAAGTCCAATGTTACATTGCCAAGTTAAACTTCAAGACGTCTTTTGTTTAAGTAGCTTTTCAGTATAAAGTAGAAAGAGTGAAATAGATATTTTTTTAACTTAAAAAGGAGACCAACATGACAGACCCTATCAAAGGCCTGACTTATATCTAAAAAGACAGCCAAACAGTATTTTTTATTTTCTACTTAGGGCAACTGGTTAGAATGTGATTCGTGTTGAGTTTATAATTGTGATATGTGTGACTCAACATAGGTTTCATTAAAATCATGGAACTGTCAAATTTTAAACGTATTTCAATTGGCTAGGCATCCCGTCACATGATTCTCTACCCTAAAATAATAAGAACACATAATTATAATTTACTTTTTGAATGGTTTTAGAGGTCTCTTTCTTGTATCGCCCAAAGTCAAACTTTCAGAAAAGAAATTGGATGGCCACTGTTAACTATGAATTTGACTTATTGACTCTAATATATTTATTAGCCTATTTTGAAGCAAAATAGCATGCAGAAAGACTTACTATCTCACTATAGTCAACCTCCTCCTCCTCTCTCTACCCCCCCCCCCCAACATTTTCCTTTGCCTATGCATCGCCCTGCACCTCAGTTCGAATTCAGTCATTAGTGAGAGTCCATGCATTTTATTTCCCAAACTGTACGTACTTGTTTCAACTTGACATGGTGTCCACAAGTAGTAGGGGAAGTTTATTAACTAGAAATAAAACCAACATTTGGCTTATCGGTTAATCAATACCAAATTTGAATCAGTCAAAGTTACCTTCTATTGGTGAAGTATTACTTTTATTTTTTTGCTAGAAAGATGAAGAATAGAAAAACGTTTGGGATTCTGCGACTGTGGTTGCATATGAAGTGATTAATTTAGGGGAAATCTAATGTGTGCGTATGTAGGAAGTAGTAAAATAGGAAATACTTAGAAGTGTGACTAAATCTGAAAAAAAAATAAAAAGAATAAGAAATAACATTCAAAAGCATTAAAGAAAAAGAACAAGACTGGCAACAAAAATTAGATTTGTTTGATATTAGTCTTTCTGAAACTTCAAGTATTATAACATAGAGGGGATAAGCAGTTTTGAATTGCACAATGACGGAAACATCGCCGGGGTTTATTAGGTTCAGTAAATAAAAAATTTAAGAAAAAGGAACAATTGAAGAAGAAAACAGAAAGCCTCCAAAAATTGCGTGAAATTGAAAACTACTTTCTTCTTCGACCATCATCAAAGAAACTACTGTGTCTGATTTCAAAGTTTCATTAGAATCTTCAAAAGTGCAACCACCACAAAAAATTAACTCGAAAGAGCTTAGTTAATGGCCTTTTAGCTGTTAGCCTTAATGTTTACAGAATAAGAGATAGAAAAGCTGCTGTGTTCGTAGCATGTACTTCAAAATGTGCAGGACGTGACTCTTCAGAGTTTGGCATTCTTTATTTTTGTAGTTTGCGTAAAATAAAGGTCCTTTCGAAATGCATTATAACTAATAACAATCACAGAATAATAATAACATTAAAACGTTGTTACGAATTCTTCATTACCAAAGAGAAACATTCAAGGTCAAATGTCGCGAAGGCGAACTACCAATTTGCATCAGCGAGCGTCGAAATTTAACTGAATGTCAACGCACGAATTATAACTGAATGCCGGAAGAAGTGTTCGTCAGGGTAACAAGATATGCTATGTTTTTAGAAACCATCGGATGCTTCTAATTTTTTTTCCAGTCTCTGCGGAATGAAGATAATTGTTTTTATTTAAATTTTAGCTCCAAAAAAATCACCCTTTCGTTTTGGTCACTGATTGATAAATATTCCAAGAAATATATATATATATATATACACACATATATATATATATATATATATATATATATATATATATATATACATATATATATTTATGTATATATATATGTATATATATATATATATATATATATATATATATACAGAGTTATATCTCAATACGAACCTATCATTAACGGCAAAACATTACATAGAAGGCATTTTATACAAATAAGGTCTATAAATCCAAAAATTAAGAAAGATAAACCCAACATCGAAAATATTTTATGCACCCACACATAAATGCCCCGTAACCCAATCGAATGCGTGAGTGCCCTGCTCCAATTGAGTGCCCTGTTATAAGAAACATGATTTCGTGCTAAGTTTCCACCTAAAATTATGACATTTTAATTTAAGCTATTTCATATAATTTTTTTAATATTTTAATTGGCTTTTCGTGGCGTTAAACTGTATCATTACCTATAGATGTATTAATTGTTAAAGCCTAGGCCTTATGTCTGCATAGTTGACGATATTAGTGACCGTAGGTTTTATACAAATAAAAATACCAAAGAGTTACTAGAGACTATTAAGAAGAAAAAGAAGGCAGGAAATGCCTAAAATGAAGACAAAATAGAAGCTATGAGGACTAGCAAGGACTGCTCTAGATGGCATCTAGATGGTGAGAATAGCGTTGTACTAACGACAAATGATTCAGACTCCTTTATATGCCCCAATTGTGACAAAAGACTTAAATACTTTTATTTGTTTGGAAAATTTTATGATGCAAAAAAATTGAGCTGTTTAATGTTATGAAACCTGATTGCATTTCATGTAAGTTTAATTTTAAGCTATTTTTTTTAGTTTGAATTGTATAGGCGTTATTTTGTATGTGCGATTTATTATGGCCAAAGTCTGTTTTTGAGACTCGATTATTTTGCCGCAATTTTGTTAGAAAGTGTTTAAGGTTTTCTTGTGTTTGTGTAATTTATGAATAAAAGGTGCTAATTATATAAAATTTAAAATTAAGTAGGCCTTATTTGTATCAAGTACCTTTTCAATATAATACCCGGCATCAAAAGAAGAAATAGCGAAAAAAATAAAAATGCCTTCTGTCAGAACTAACTGAACGTGAATTTATTATTCTTATGATTCATTTGCAATAATCAGTTATAAAATATTACATTAATTAAACCAAATAAACCACATTAATTAACCAAGCCATTATAAAATCATTGAAATTCCATCAAAATGTATAGCACTAAGTGGTCATATACATTAAAAATTCAATATATATATATATATATATATATATATATATATATATAAACGAATTTTCTAAACCTGCATCTTACTCATTTTCTATTTAAAATATAAAAAAATAAAGATATGAGCATATTTGACCAGTAATGATTTTAGAGAACTTATACAATTTAAAATCACTTTAATATAGGACTTTCATAGTATTATTGTTTAGTAATCAACAGAACGCGAGTGGTAAATTAAACTACAAATACCTTCAAACTACATTTTTAAGGACATTTACTCTGATCCTTTAAATAACAATTTTTTTGTATTAGCTACGACGAACGCAAAGAAAAAAAACCGTTTTAAAAAAGGAAATTATTAAGGATTTTATTTTCTCTCTGCTATATAAGTTACTATGACAAGGTTTGTTGATAATTTCTAGAAATAATATTTTTCAAGAGAATTTTTCATTCCCTGAATTTATTTTCAAAACCTAAAAATTTATTACTCTCTTGTAGGAAGGAAAAAAAAAAAGTTATGTAAAAAAAGTGACAAAATTATTGATAGCCATCTGAATGTAGTAACAGAAGTCATAGCGTATCAGTGCGAAATGATGGCATTTAATAAATGAAGTTATATACAAATAAGGATAAGATGAATTAAATACAATTCAAATAATATCATTGCCCTATTATTCAAGGGCAGTTGATTACATTGAACGTATAGGTATTAACAGAGAGAGAACGCAGGAGATTCTGCTTGGAGCATTTTACCAATGACTGCTTTGATATTAATAAAAACAGAGGAAACAAATTTTCCCAACTTTTTTATTTTTGCCAACATGTGTAAGTAAACTGCAGTACATCTCTAATACCGTTTATAAAGATACACTTTGCACTTAGAAATAACTTATTATTCTAGTTTCTCTTTAATCTTTCTATTAGAAAAAATATTTAGATTAAATAACTAGATTCATTATGTTATAGTTATTTAATAATGTTAGAAAATAACATGAAATTCTTTCAAATGTGTATTTTCATTAATTAGAATCATCCGTGTGTATATATAATGGTAACAAAAAACTTAAATATTGAATGTTATATAAGTCTGCCTATCTTGAGTCTTCCTTATAGTTGATTAAAATTTGACATTCAAAATTGGTAAACGGCAATGTAACATTTTTAACCGAATCATATTTTTTTTAATATAGTAAACTATAACTTTTCCATTAATAGCTAATAAATTTTTACACATAACTGGTTACGCAGGCCAGCTGCTTGTATTATTAGATGAAGTAAAATTCAGTTATTGGAGAATTTATGGCATACAAAAATTTCATAGTTGCTTTGTATATGTTATTTTCTAACGATAAGGAGCAATATTTTTAAAGCCAGGGTCACTTAGAACTATTATTTTCAAATATACATAGTAATGGTGGAAACAATGATAATCCGATAATCAGGCAATTCAAAAGCTTTTATAAGAAGATTTTAATTCATATATAATTAATTGACACTGGCAGTGCAAAATGCGTCACTTTGGAAATAATATATTTTGTAAATATAAAGTCGAGAAGGTACAGCAGTGATGATATTTCTCATATAGAGACAATAACTGATAATGATACTGTTTTAAATGACATAATGGACGACATAATGCAATTTTCTATTGCCCTATGGTGAAAAGGTGATAGAAGCATATTGCAGGTTTCGTGGTTCATTCTCTTTTTAAAAAAAATAAATGTAAAACTTGTTATCATCATCACCAAGATATGGTAGCACAACTTTTAAAGACAAAGATAAAGGGGGTCTAATATATGTATCTGATGTGGTCTTATAAATATGCCATCATTGTGAAATAATATTAACACATTGACTGCCCCTCCATTATTTAAAATATTGATAATTGACTCTAAATTTATTTTCCTTATTAAAGTGTTCCACGACTTTTGGAGGTTTTTTGAATATTTCCACATCATTTTTTGGCTGTTTTTAACTTTTAATTCACCATATATTTCAGATCATTTTTAATATACAGCAATCCTTGCTCAATACAGTAATATAAACTCCAAAATGATATTTTTAAATTATCAATGAAAAAAAAAGAATGTAATATATCTTATATTACATTCTTGGCCTTTATAATATTAAAGGATCATTCATAAAACGTTGAAACATTTACTTTGGCTCCAATTTGATTTGGCAATTATAATCTTTCCAAAATCACTTCTTGTGCTATGTACTTAAAAAAGTAATTAGTGTTTCTGTTCATCAGCACCGATAAAAAATTAAAACCATTTTCAGTTTTGTCGTTGCATTCAACAGTTACACTGATTCATAACTCAAAAGATTCGAAAAATAACTTTTGGTTTGGTTGACATTTGTATCAAAGCACAGTTCATACCTGGTAAACATTTTATATCAATGAAAAGCACAAAATTATTTTTTGAGCCATTTTCACTTTTCGTATTATAGCATTAAAAGCTTTTTATCTAAAGCCAAGCTGTCCACTTCCACACGGATACCATTTACAGAGTCCTAAAATACAATGTAAGCAGGCGCACAATATTTTAAGTAAATAAGCCAAATTGTGAGTGTTTATAGTCGTAGTAAGGTAACCGAGAATCTTAAAAAGGTATTACATATTTCATGCCATATTTCCTCTTGAAGTCAAGTTCATTCAGCTTTAAATGTTTTTGTCTCTGTCGCACTATGTCTGTATTCTGCAAAGGAAAACTCAATTTCATTTATTCAAAAATTTAGTTAGAAAATTAATAATAAAAAAAATCGGAGTTTATTTAAGAGTGTAATCCATAGTATTTGCTGTCAACCTGTATATTTTACTATTTAAATTCTAACACTGATTGAATGGTGATTTATGCAAATGACCTACTTGTCAAAGAGATTTCGCTCATTTTGAATGTTTACGCAAGTAAATATAATTAATACATGTTTAAATTTGGAGCTTCAGCAATATCTTATGATGTACAGCTTTGTAGAAATCTTTGGAATCAGAAATCTGACAAAAACTTCACAGCTTAGTGTAATTTCATGGTAATTTAAATTATGAACATTTAAGAAAGAGATGCAAGATATAAGTGACCTAATACCAAGGTCATCATATTTTTGTGCTCGAATGACGTAGGTGTGGATCTAAGTTGTTATTAGGTCCATGACCATAGAGTATTGAAACATTCAGTGTTCTTGTAAGATTGTCGAAGGTTACCAAATTTATGTTTAACTTATTGTGCATAGAACTATTTGACGTTTATTGGTTTATTTTTTAATCTACTTGACTTCTTCTTAACAAATGTACCAATGATGTCGGTTTATGTTTTTTATTTATTATGTTATAGGTTTATAAATGTTTTATTTTACTATTCAAATTTTTTTACAAAAACATACAACAATATAATGTCCTTGTGATGTAATGGAGTATTCCTTGTATATCTACTGACTATGACTAATGACAATGCATGAATGATACCAATGTTAAGCTATGTACCTTAATAGCCCATATTTAGAAGAATGTCATTCCCACGTATGGCAAATCCATTAGTTACCTACTCCATAATGAGTATTTTATTTAAAACTTTTATTTATTTAATAACTAAGTTCGATAGTACTTTTATATTTACGAATACATAATAGAACATTTACTTTTTACATTATTTAAATTAGTCAACATAGAATTATGATGATAGTAGCAATTGTCGTTAATTTTAGAGTTGCTAAAGATAATCATTGTTACTATATACTTATCTTCAAGTACATTAAAATTATTATTAAGATTAGTCAGACTCATTTAAAAAAACAAGGTACACATTGCAAAAAATCATTTTTGATAGTGCATTGCTCGGTAATTAAATACTATCGATAAATGCTTATCAGTATTGTCACAGTTGCGACAGTTACGATTTAAAGTACGTGTGTTTGGCGCATTAGCTGACCTGATGTAATAATAAAATGTGTGCATGATGTTAGCTAATCCCTTCCCTTGTCCCCTAAAATTTTGACATTTTTGTTTCTTAGTTAATTTGTTTAATTACTCGTCCAGTGTGGGTTTATTAGATCCATGTACAAGAAGAAAGTACTGCATCTGTCCTAATTAAGGTCGCTGTTGATATAGCAATGAATAATTCATAAATTTATAATTCACACTACAACAGCTGCCATTGACTTCATTAATGCATAAAATTTTGTGCACTTTGTTATTTCCTTTGTTTAGGACAAATAATTTTATCATCAAAATATTATTGCTCACATCCTTATTAAAGTTGCAAATATAAATTATTAATCGTGGAAGTGAGCAGGATGTGTCATCCATATATTATAAAATGCATCATTTAAAACTCTATAATCATTAAGAACAGATATTTAAGGTTTTTTCAGGATTACAAAATCACAATTACAATTTCTAATCGGGAAATAAAATAATGGATGAAAAATGTGCCAAAACACTTATCTAACCAAGTTATTAGTATGGAATTTTGTATGGAAATAAAAATGGATTTAGACTCCCTAAGTAATATCCAGACAATACCGGTGAAGGTAAAGTACCTTCAAAAAAAGTGTCCCTTTTTGAAGAACTGTTTCTTTTAGTGTGTGATAGACTCCTGTGGTGTTGAATGAATGCAATCCCTGTTTACTGTTTACACGTGTGGTAAATCAAATTGAGGAAAATGGAATTCATGCTCTGTCTACATCTTCATCAGAATATGATAATAGTAATTTTTCTTCAATGTAATAATT
Source organism: Druceiella hillmani (assembly GCA_039881145.1). Taxonomy (NCBI): domain Eukaryota; kingdom Metazoa; phylum Arthropoda; class Insecta; order Lepidoptera; family Hepialidae; genus Druceiella; species Druceiella hillmani. The sequence continues at coordinate 12,038,290 of JAYKKI010000071.1, read as the reverse complement.
TAAGAATTGACCATGAAAGCATGTACTCTTCTGGAATCGAGCGTGATCTAAAAACCACACAATGTAGCAGTGTTAGAAGAGCATCCTACAACATATTGGCCTAATTTTCATCTATAGGTGTATCCAGTGGTAGCATCACTGCCTTCCCTTGTCTTATTGAGAAGTAAATAATCAATACAAATTTCTGAGTTCGAGTGCATAGATTGCAGTCCAGCTTTGATAAATTTATTTTAAAAGATAATTTTTAGAATCTACTGATGTTGAATAATTTATATGTTCGATATGTTTAGATTCTTCTATGATTCCAAATTAAATTCGCATGAATTATGTGGCTAGCATAATGGCATATAGCCATTTTTACTTGATAAGAGCCAAAGGCAAATAAGCAAATGTGAGTATAACTGAGTTTCAGAAAAAAGGGTATTTTTGATGTTTTCATACATTTAAAGATTGATTTTGAAATTAATTTTGAAAAGGAATTTCCTTAATATGTATGAAAAATCATGTTTTCTGTAATAAGCATTGATGTAATTGTAGGCTTAAACATCATATTATTTGATGTAACTGCAAGATTAAATGTCATATTTAGTGATCACACACAATCTTGAAATCATAAAAAAAGAGTTGAAACATTGCATTTTAGATTGTCTTATCAAAATATTTTTAACTCTTCCATAAATTACATCTATATTATAGCGACATCACTTTACACAACATGATAATTTTCTTACTGAGTAATCAAAGAAGGGGGAAGTTGGGACTATCAATACTAATAAACAAATTCTGCCATTTTTTAAATAAATCCTGTTTTGAGATTTTTGCGACAGAATCTTAACAATTGCGGTCTAAGAGATAAATATGTTACCTTTTTACTGCAGCTTATTCACGATTCATGGATCCTTCACATCTCTTAGATATGGCCTGAAAACTTGTCCAGTGTAAAACGATCTGAGACTTAAACAGTATAAAACTTTCTGAAACTAAACATTATAAAATGTTTTGAAAAACAGCTGCCATTGGTTTCATTAAGTTTCTATGTCAAACCCAGAATATTTTTGTCGCTGATGTAAAAAATTGGGACTTTTCTGCACTTAATTATAGGCAACATCTCGTATAGAAATAATATAGTCTCCTTCAGGTGCATCTATCCATCTAGGATTCTAGCAATTTGACTGTGATTCTCATTCTCACTCAAGATTCTGACTCAAGATTCAAATTCTTGATAATCAAAAGATAGTGAAAAATATTTGAAATAAGGTGGCATGAAAAGATCATCCTTGATATGTTTTACGATGCATACCTTCTATATCAACGTGTTTTCTTCAAAAAAAAAAGACGTGACAAATAGACACCAAAAGCAAATTTTGTGTGGCGGATAAGTAATTGTAATTGATGGTGGAAATATTGCTCATTAAGGCCAGTCACAAGTATAAGCCTACTTTTTTTGGTAAGAGAATATCCATTATTTGGTAATTATTAAATAGATAAAATTATGAAATATTTGCAGTATGCTGTTTATTTTTAGTATGAACGGAATCTATTTTATCATAAAATAGCTTCAAGCACTAACCAATGTTTAGGACAAGTAGCTCAGTAGCTTATTTATTTTTTCGACACGCCTAACTATTTATGGAAGCGACAGTGGTTATACCAGAACATGCGGTTCACAGCACAACTATATAACCCCTTGGTTCGTGGATGTGAACAATTGACGCAAAAGTTGAGGTATATATATTTATTTGTAATATATTTTTACTCAAGATAGAAGAAAGAAAAGTATATTTTCTGAAGAGTAAAGATGAAATTATTGTGAATAGGGATTGTAATACAACATGCAGCGAAAGCACTTTATTATGTTACAATTCTTACTTTTTTCTTGGGGTCAAATTAAATACTTTTTTATCAAACCTCCTTTAGACACTCTCAAACTCCTCTACTTTTTCAAACTTCATCGATAATGTTAACGTAGATCTTTGTCTGATAGAACAATGGTCTCAAAAAATACGTCTCTTAAACAATTCAAGTAAATTTTAACCTGTAGTGGTTTGAAATCAGAGGCTCATTTCCAAAATGTTTCTGTTGGTCTTACCTTTGATTCTTCTCTTCTCAGCTTTGAAAGATCTACCGAAAAATTAAACCTATCTTGTCAACTGTATTTGAGAATTTATTACTACTATAATGCTCTCCGTTAGTCTATTGGAATCTTCCACAATACTAAATTCACAATAATGTTTTGATTAAATTAAAGGGGTTGCTCATTTAGCAATAAGCTAGCATAATGCATACATATGTATGTGAAACCAATTGGGGATACCTTTTAAACCTCATGTACCAGCCTTCTCTCTTGGTTATGGGATCTGGCCAATTATTCGCTTCCCGCATATTTTCAATGTATTGCATTTACTCTTTATATATTTTATAAGAACTAATAGTAGTTTACATATAACTAAAAGGAGCATAGACACAGTTAAAATCTTTTCTTTAAAATACAACATAGTTTCCAAGTTACGCTTTCTCATATTAAATATGATTGAAATCAATTATTAAAATTAGTGTTTGAACAACCTGACACGATTAAATGCGAAATGTGTGCAGAAAATATCTCATATCAACAAGAGATTGCAAAAGAATTATTGCTCTGCTTAATAAATCACATAAATCATCCTTAGATTTGAAAACATAAGAAAAAGTATTCAGTGGACAATACCATATCGTAAAACTGTCGTGGATTAATAAGCAAAAGTTGTTTGAAATTAGAGGCAACAGAATAAATGAAATATCCACGCATATATTTGTATGTAAATAAATCTTTTATGATACGCTAATTACTTCTTATGTTTCTGTTAGCTTTTTAATGTCTATTAAAAATTGTGCAAAATAAATAATCAATTTGGTATAAAATGTACCACGGCTAAGGTGACCCATTCACAGAGCTACTTGGTTATGTTTGTAACATAGATAGGGGTTCTATTTATTGTATTTTTTGCAAGTGAATATATAAGATTTAAGCTGTACTGCTTCATTGGAAAATCAACAAACAAAATTTTGATAAATCGTAAATAATGAAAATAAAGCTCAAGGAATGTTGATCTGCAAAAAGCATTTTCACATATTGATAATCATGCAGAGTTAAACTTATTTCTAGGTCAGTTTGATGATTTGTACGTTTGTTGATTTTTAGTATGACCTCACATATTCGATGGCATTAAAATTCCATATACATTTAGTATACGGAATATTTATAGCATTCAATATGTGGGGTCATTAATATTATTCTGTTGTATTTTTCAGGATGATTAATGTAAGTATTAGACATTATTCAAACTACATTTTTACCATCAGTTAAGCTGAATACTCATGCTAATGACAAAGATTTACATACAATAATCATAAAGAGGCGATAAACAAATATGACCAGATAACAATTAGATAACATTCTTTATTAATATCTAGTTTTAATTATCAGTAATATTACTTTTTTTATTATGCTGTATTGGCATACATCTAAAATACCATCCAAATGTATAAATTAATTTACAGAATTTCTTAAACTTATTTGTTATCCATTTTGATTCTTAATTGAGAAATCAGTTTTGACCATGTTTTAAAAAACTATAGAGACAATAATATACACTATTGTGCACAACTTTGTATTTATTTACTGTTTACATGTCGTAAGTATTTCAAACAAAATTTCTAAATATGGATGCCAATATTTCAATACAATTAACGTGCGTATATACATCCACAATGCTGATTAAAGGAACTAAATGTTTTTTCTGTATGATTTCTCAGTTGCTGTCTGAGCAACAGCATCTGTCAGAATTCCATTTAGATTATATCAATATTTCCCACTTATATTCCGTAAAGCAGGAAAAGGTAATACGACTACAATGAAATAAAAATACTGATTCGGAGAATGATAATGATATTTTCTACAGTTTATATTAAGTAATATTTATAAACAGAATAAAGATATTGACTCATCTTTTCATAGATACGGTATTAAAAGTCTCATTACATATGCACAAAGGACATTGTTAGTGTTTGTATACTAGCTGAAATACAATCTGCCTAAGTAAGTAGCTCTCAAATTTATTTTGGAACAGGTAATATTTGAAAAAAATGTCAAAGAAATTGGAGCCACAAACACAGAATAATTTTGAATGAAAGAAAGTAGATTTGTATGTATTAAGAACCACAATAAGTCGATACAAACACAAATTAAATACATACAAATTAAAACATAAAACCACTTTTATGAGATTACATTACCATTTATTATTATGAAACTTTTCAAAATTATATTTAAAAATAAAGAAATTTTATTAAAGAATGGATTTATGATAATTAATGTTCAATTAAATTCTGGTTACTCTGACATAGTTTACAGCAATCAATTACCTGAAAATGTTGGAGTAAAATTTTTTACAAGAAAAGAGTTAAGTGTTTTAAATTTCATCCGATCAAGAAAAGTTGTGTTTACATCGACTAAAGTGATGTTTGTTAATAGTTTTAGGATAAATATTTTATAAAAAAATAAATACCATTTACAGAATAATTCAAGAACAAAAGATAAACTGGAATTCATACTTTGAGACTCCATATCAAAATTGAACAAAAGTTTTTTATGAATTCTAAACATGAAATATTAGTTAACAAGGTATTAAAGTTAATAATAACGACATTAACGTTACGTATTTATTTGCTTCTCTACACGCAGGTAAACATTAGATACAAAGCAATAAAACAACTAATCTGATCTCCTAATATTGAAAGCAGAAATACTGAATACAATAGCCAACCATTTCTTTAGTGAACAATTTTTAAAAAATGCTAGCAAAGCACAAAATATAGTTAATTGATTTAAAACTATTTTTTAATTCAATAGATAAAGCCATTTTTACCACAATGCTAGAATTTGGACTTAGAGAAATTTCAGCAGTCTAAAGCATTTACATTAATGAGTACTTTAAAATAAAATACGAAGTAGAGACAATACAACTTCTGTCCAGCTGCTCTCTGTCTGTTTAGAGAAGGGGGCTGTCAAGCAGAAGGCAAGGGAGTTTACAAACGCGTGACATAGTTTAATAATATAAGGAAGTTAATTTCAGAAAAAAAATGGTGGAAATGGTATTTTAGCCCTGACTGAGGGGCTACACTGAGTAAATAAATATGACAGAAATCAACGATTAAAGGCCAACAGATGACGTTTTGCACGATGATACCATTTACATCGGTTCGAAATCACCTCTGCGATAAACACGAAGAGTGACACGATCCATCCACCTATAATAAGGAAAAAGCATGCTTGCATTTGATGCATGGTCAATGTTTCATCCTTATTCTTGTACCATTGAGGCTTATGAATTTTCATAAAATGACGTACTTCAATATCTGATTTTTCAAATAATCCAATAGCTGCCATACGAGCTCGTGCCGTGCTTAATGTATCCTCCAATGGTGAATTTGGTTGTAGATAATAAGTTATGCAGTGTTGTTTTATATCATTTCGAATAACATGCAAGAAATGAGTGCGATTGGTGATGTAGTGAAAAGAAATCAAAATATTCAAAGGTGAATATAAAATTAGTTTCATAGAGCCTTTAGAAACGGATTCTATATAACTTGCAAAATTCTGAAAATCTATCACTTTATATCTGTTATAAAGGTTAGGTTCTTCATCAAAATATTGCCTTAATTTTTGCAGTCCTCCAAATTCATATCCAGCTTTAATGGCGTCAAGTACAGTGTCCAGATCTGATACGTATATATCTCTTTTTAAAATACTAATGAGCGTTCCCTGGTAAGCACTAGTCATATAGAAACTGAACCATATCCACAGACCTAAACCAAAGGACAGAGCAGTTTTTGTTAGTCGTCTAGCAGTAATTTGTCCAAAAAATATTGCACAGCTATTTATATACAGACTTGACTGCAAAGTGTCCATTGAGAAATACGAGTTCCACCTCAGTTTCAATTCTGTTTCTTTCAATATCACTAATACAATAATTAACACCACTAAAACGATGGCAAATGAAATTCTGAGCCATAAGTCAAATGGTTTCATTAACTTTTCCCAAGCGAGCCTGAGAGGAACAGGAGGTGAAATCCAACCAGCTTTCTCAGTCCAGTAAGGATATACGAAACGTAATGCTAGCGCATCGTCAATGTTTAAAAAGATGTTCGATGAAATATTTGCTCGTTGCATGATGAGATCACTGAAATATGCTGTCACATATGTCCTGTTGAGTCTCCTGGGTGATTGTGGCGTAGTGGTTAACAATGTTGCATTTATCATTTGACATAGGTTTTTGTAGAATTCACCCTGTATCCCACTGACTACTTGTACTCCGTCAGAATTTGTTGAAGTCATTAAGAAAGGTTGTTGAAAATATGTGGTTACTATTAAGGGACAGCCATTGAAATTATTGAATTTTTGTGGAAACAGATTGCAAAGAAATTGGTGTTCTGTATATTTCTTTACTATATCTAAAATAGTTGGTTCTGTATTGCCACAGAGTTCATGTTTCATAGGGTAATATGTCAATACAAGCACTTCATCAGCTTGAACTTGATGTAAAAAGACAACGTTCACCAGGTAGTACCGCCAGCAAATGGCAAACAACATTTCCACATTGCAACTATCTGCAATTTGTACCTTATTACTGCAAGTTATTATGAACCTACCAAAGTTAGCAAACGAAGATATTTTACTCATTTGAACAACAAAATATTCTAAATCCTTTACCTGGTCAAGGTGAATAACATACTGTGTGATGTATTGTATAATATTCCGATTGTAGGATATGTTTGAGAATTCTTTTGTTTCATTTATTTCTACTGATAACAAGGAGCCAATGTAATTGTGACAAAACGATTGCAAAAAATCATTCTCATTCGTTTTCTTATTAAATATCATTGTAGGATTACTTTTGGAATAAAACTGATCAGCAATTCGCAATACCGTACGCTGAGTAAATTCATGTCTGTTGTAGTTAAGTGAGAAATTAATGTTAGCAAAACAGGAAGTTACAATATGTAGAAAAAACAAAATATTTATTTTATGATTAAAATTCATTTCTTTAAAGCAATGGCACTACTTAACCAACACACCAAGGTTGTGTTCACGCACACAATATTCGTCTGAAATGATTTTTACTCATTTAGAGTACATTTAATGATCCATAATAACTTATATATGACAGTATCAATATTAATGTGTCGGCTTCATTTCCATGAACACGCAATTCAGTAATCAACAGTGAATACAGAAGTAATGTACCTTCACCAAATAAAACCTAGAAAACATGAAATATATTTAAACTAGGTTAATTTGTTAATTATTTCATGTTCTCATAGAAAAGCATAAAAAGTTAGCAAAGACTGAATGTTTCATGTACTACCATCTTGTCAGTGACGTCATATTCGTCTTTGTAGGCTGTCGCATTCTCTATATAGTATATTTATAATCAAATTTTTTATTGAAATATATTTGGCGTTAATTTTGTAGAAATTCATTATGGTTTTTGTGTATCTTCGTGGCCGCATCATTGATGTTGTAAATAGTTTCATCTTCATTGGTCTTGAAATATATTTTTAGATTGTTAACATCCGGTTCTTGCTTATCATCTAGCTGCTTATATGTAATGTGGAAAAAGCGGTTTACAATTTCACCTATAATTGAAAAAGTTCAAATTTTATATTAGAAACTTCCATGTTGCTCGTCAGGATTGTTTTATAATGATAATAAAGAATACATCAATTAAACTAAAACTGATATTCTATTTACATTTTTCTAATGTGTAAATTTGCTAGCATTTTTATCAAGCAAGCGAAAAGACTCTATACTTAAATACTGCATTGGAACCATAGACTTAATTTCGTAGTATATTCAATATATGATTTGTACACTTTATGTTACAGGTTTGTATTTGTAGGGACTCCCTTGATTGTATCAATATAAGTTAATAATTCACCAGTTTCACAAAGCTGTGACTTAATTAGTAATCTCTACAAGGTATACGTTTTACATCACCTTCTGTCTTTAAACTTTTTAATTTTGCATATTTTTGAATGGTTAAAAGGAAAAACTCATGAAACCAGTATTATTGTAATTAAACCTATTTGGAATATGAATCTCACAGGTATTTATAAAACTTCAAGACGGTCTACAGTACATCGGTGGTGGTGGTTCCTTTTTATTATTAAAAATACCTCTTATGCGAAAAGGAAGTAATAAAATTCTTTGAAATAGTCTTAGTTTTATTTAATGCAGCTAAAATACGAAATTCTCATTTTCTTAATATGCAATTTTAATTATTTATTCATGTCATAGAGTATGGAGACTACTTATCTAGTTAAAATATAATAGAATATTATTGCGCTAGATACTGCATAGCTACTAAACATCTTCAATCGCTCGATTTTATTAAATATACCGCAGAAAGCCAATGTGAAGCTGTAAGAAATAACATAATTTCTCTTTTTGTGTGTTTTTATTCTGTGGGAAATTAGTCAGTCTCCGTTCGTAAAATCGACATTCCTTTCTTTAATTAGTTGTAATGTTATCAGTGAGGATATACCACGACAAACACTCTATTACTTCTCGTTAGCAAGTGTTATGTGTTAATCCGATTCTACCCTTTCGGTGATTCTAGATTCAATTGCGCATGTGAGATTTGTATATCCAGTATGTATTAAATGCTGTACTTTCATCACCATGGAAATAATAGTTCTTACAAGTGTAGATGGTGGAAGTCAACCCGATTGAACGTATTATAAACAATCTTAGTACAAACTAAAGTAATATTGACAAATTGGCAGATATGCGACGTCTGTTACACGTGCAGAATTTTGTCGAATCTAGAGAAACTGCAACTGCAAATCTGCAACAACAGTTTTGTATTCTCAGTATAATAACATTGAAATACCTGGTAACTGGTTTTGTGAATAATGTCATGTACTCAGCAAGTATGAATTGAACTGCAGTGTCCTACCACTTGACTGATATTACCCTATTAAAGATAGTACAGTGTATCTCATCGTATTTTTATCGTTGTATTTCACCCATGATACAAAAAATTAAATAGCCGATGATCGGTGTTGGTGTTAAACAATTCTGTTCCTACTCGTATGTAGTAAAACATCGTAGTTTACCATTCTGATTAGTGTTATATTGTGATTAGTGTTACTATTCTGATTAGTATTTTTAGGGTTCTGTAATACATTAGGCAGGAGAGGATGTATAGAGCAAAGGTGTGTACAATCCTCTCCAACTGATATTTTCTGTAGATGTTAGTATATTAACGTATAAAGTTATGACATACCGGTTACCAAGCATACCCTTAGCCTAGATTCATCTTTACATAGCAATATAATTTTACTTATTACAAATATTGAACTAAGAAAATTATCTAACAAAAAAAAGTTATTCACTCGATAATAAGAAAGATCAAATACATTTTATCGCAATCGTGTTCCACACCATATTAACTACATTTATTTAACTGCAAAACTTCAGTATCATATGTAATTTGTCCAGTTTGTTTGTTGTTTGGGTTCTGTAGTCCATTAGGAAAAACCAGAAGATTTCTTACATGTTTGTATGCCTGTCAAATTGTCACAGCTGCTTTTTCAGAAACTGTTTGATGCGGTTAAAGTTGAAAGTTGAAATTTAACGAGCTCATATCTCAATAAATATATATATGGAAATTGTTGATAATATAAATAAAGTAGTCGCAATTTTTGATCTCTAGAAATATTTTATGTAAGAATTGTGTGCAAGGTATTTGCAGAGATTTTGCTGAATATTTTCACAAGAGGCAGCCTCCTCTCATTTTTGAAAATACCTTCATCAAAATTATAAAAAAGTAGTCTTATGAGAAGTTCAACTAAATTTCTGGTAAAATTACGGCATTTAAATTCCTGTGAAGGATACGCCAGGCACTATATAAAAAATAATGTCAATATTTGGTAATTGTTTAACAGAAGTGCTATATACAAATAAATATTTATACCTAAGTGGGTATGAAATCCTCCTTATGAAAATTCTCTTTGTATCCAGCAGATATATTGGGAGAAACACATATATATTTTAAACATTTTATTGAACATAATTCTTATAAAATATGTGTCACATTTTTCATTTTATTTTCTAGATTGACTGGAGTCAAAAAAAATATTTAGTCCTCGTTTAACGCCTCAAAATTATCCCTAATATTTGGAATAAAAATCTTCAATATATTATCTTACGAACCACTATTACTGAAGTATCGCGATGGCAAACATCGAATAGCTTTTGCAAGTATTTAAGACCTATACCAATTTTCGGCTTTATGTGAATTTTTCCACAGTTACATTTTTTTTCTGTTTTGACTGTACATTATTATGAGTAGCTAAAGAAAGTATGTTAAATTGGGGGGCCATTAAGATGAGGTCGAAAAAATTTTTATAATAGTTTAACATTGAGAGAGATTCAATTGAATCCAACGTGCAAGGAGAAGGAATTACGCGGGAATAGATGGAAGACGTGATGATAAAGATAGATGTGATCTAATGATATAATGCAGGTGACAACATTAAATTTGAATATTAAGTTTGGGTAAAATGTCATTTTACATTTAAATTTTGCTTCTAATTGGAAATAAACTTTACATATTATGCTTAACTTAACTATTACATATTATGTTAAAATTGTTTGATTTTTCGATTGATTTTTAGGAAATAACTATTTCATATCCATTAATATAAACAATTACGAGATAATTATATATCTAATACTGACCTAGTATAAGTTATATTGACTATAAACGGTAAATTTTAGAAACAATAGGAGAAATATTCAAAAATAATTTTTCAACATACAGCAAAGGAATTTTTGTACATTCAGCATTTATTTAAATTTAAACAATACTATTTAAATATTAAAAAAAATAGATTTGAATTAGAAGAAAGAATTGTACAAGGCATCCAGAAAGTTAAGAAATTCAAAAAGACACTGGCCTAGTATAAATTATATCGATCATGAACATAAAAAAATTTAAAAACAATGATAAAAGTATTAGATAATAGTTCTTTTAATGTACAGCAAAGGAATTTTAGAATAGGAACAGGTTTTAATTGGAAGAAAGTGCCGTACAAGGCGTCTAGAAGGCCCAGAAATTCAGAGACATTTTGATCATTTGCTTAAGATCTTTTAGTAATAGGCATCCCCACCCTCTTCTATCATCATGTAATAAATTATCACCTCTATATTTCAACTTGATTGCCACGAGTATACTTCAGGCCATCTTTTCCCAATCCACATGAGCGCTGTCTATTAATTTTTTTCAAGGTCAGTTGTATTCGCCCTTTGGATAATAGTCCATGTGACTTGTGACAGAAATTAATTATGATTAGTACAGATAGGAACATAAGAGCCATTATTGTATGTTTATCACTGATTCACGTCTGTTTAGGTAAGTATTTGAGCCAGTAAAATATTTCTATGGTTGTAAGACAGTGTTAAAGATTGTATGGATTGTAGAAAATAAGGTTTGGATCTGGTATATTGATACCAGATAATCTTCCCATATATAACTTCTCGATCTCATAAGTCATTCTACATGCAAATAAACTGATGTGGACTCTGACACTGTGTTTGACAATTATGGCACTGATTTAGATAATTTCATCTGTTGCATAAGAATTAATAGTTATTTCAGAATACAATTACAATTTCTTTCTTTTTTAAGAAGTAAAGAATTCTATCAAGTTTATGAATTTTACAATCAATGAAGAGAAAAGTCCATACTAATTTATATCTTTATTTCGATACATTCTTTTGTTGAAGTAAGTGCATATAAATTTAAGGCAATGGAAAACTTGGCATATTTTTGGTTGTGGTGTGTCAAAGGTAATCTGAAAAGGAATCACATCTATTAATAGGACTTTGTCAGGAATTATTAAGATTTTAAGTCTCAAGTTATTTAAAGAGAATGGACATTTCTATATTAAATGTCAATTAGGCCTATTTTTATTTATGGATCCCGAAGACAGCTCTAATAAAAGCTTATTAATAAGATTAACACTTTTTGAATGGAAAGTTCATTGGATAACTTTGGAGGAGTGAAGAAAAATAATAATTGGCGGAAATCCTATAACTCTGAAAAACTTATCAAAATCAGTCACCTAAACTGGGTTGCTTCAGGCCAAATCTATCAGAGTTTTAAAAAGATAGACTCACAAAAAAATGGAATGATTCTTTTAATATTTATTATAGAATCATAAATACCAAATATTGACATTCTGTTACAAAGGAGAAAAACCCACAATTAAGATTGAAAAGGAAGAGCCAGACCACGATCATCATCGTCTAAAAAACCATTAAATGATGATGATGAGTCGTCGGTAGGAATAAACAAAATTACTTGCACAAATAGATTGTTTTATGATGCAATGCTGGAAATAAGAAAAGAGAACTATGTTTTACATATACTATATTTTACTATTTCAACCATTATAGCAGCTACACCATCTAAACAATTTTTTGTTTAATTTGATGTGAAAATAGTCATCTTCATTTTAGTTTATTTATGACACTTTTTGGGTCATTTTATGCAATGAAACCAATTTCAACAGAAGGAGTAGCTTTAACACTTAAATACAAAAGGCTCATGTTGACACACAAAAAGATTTTACAAACTTCTCTAGATAGTTGAAACCAGTACTCTTCAACGGCATATAAAAAAATTCTCCAAATTTTTTCTTATACATCGAAAATTTTAAATATAGACTAAGCCATTGCAACTGATCTTAGTCCGAATGCATCACTAACCATCTATGAAGCCGTGCGAATATATTACAATTTTTGGGGTATCGAGTCGGGAATTTGTGGGTAATTATTGAACACACTGTCTCCCAGTGCATGACCTGACATATAATTTATTTATATTTCACGTATTACCTTTTTGACTTTTGGTGCAGTAATTATCCTTCCTTTATTTTATCTTTTGAAGATCCATAATCTTTCAAGATTTCGTGATGCAAACTTCCATGAAAACACACTGTTTCCATGAAACACCTTTTGTAAAGGCTATATTTTGATATATTCTTATTACTTATGTTATATTCAGGTCTTTTATGGTTTTAAAGTATCTAATATAAACTGAATTTTATTTAAGCATTCAAACTTTATATTATATATAGACTGAATATAAATTTATTTTCACTTAAACGTAAACTAAACAAGACATTTTTAACAAGATCAAATATATGAGTATATTAGAAATCTTCAAAGTTAAACAAATCACTTAAATTTTTAAAAAAAAGTACACATTAGAAACAATGATAAACATTATGAAAAACAACTTGAAAATTGTCCATTGAAAATAATAGAAAATTTAAACTGTTACAAGTAGAACTCACATTATGTATGTTCTATAAATATATAGGCACATACTAACAAAGAATATATGTGCCTATGTATTTACCAGAAATGCTGTATTTATAAGCATTACATATCTTTTTGATTATCATGTAGAAAAGCTATATTTACAGGTATATAGCATTTTTGTTGCAATATTTTTGAATTTAGGCATTATTTTTCTCTCACTATTCATGGGGGTCAGGTTCCCTAAAATAACCGATCGATCGAGATCAGTTCGATCGAGACTCCCAATTAATAAATGTATTAAGGTTGGATAAAGTTTCAAATAATAAAGGAAACAATATTTCAGTGAGTTATGTCATATTATTTTACAGTATTTTTTTCATATAATCACGAGTAAAGTTTGATAATAACAAAATTTAATGTAACTAATTAATTGTCTGACATGTCCTAATGATTGATGTTCATAATTTTTCAGTAGTTTCCTTGTGTTTTAGCAAGGCAATCAGAGGTTATTTTTCTAATATTGGCTCACGGATAAACCATCCATTTTATCAATTTCTTCCAACAGATTGTGTGCGTGGGTAAGCATGTCTGTTGGATAAGTACAATTGTAGTCAACTTCTAGTTAATACAATTTCTAAATTCTTGAACAATAAATTCTCAACACTATATAAAATATATGGAGATTATATATTCATATGGAAATATTAATATATTCTCTATATCATTTAATATCTCTACATATAATCCTGTGAAATAATTTGGCTCCAAAAGGGTTGAACTATTCGATGTGTTGAGGAAGCAGAATATTGCGATAGAAAGCCTTGAGTCCCTTGGATATCAATATCATCAGCATAGAGTTTTACAAAATATCACTGGCACTGATGTTGTAGAGCATTGTTACTGTAAATTTATGCAATTTTGCAAAAATTTCACTCATTTTTTTCTCTTCATAGAAGTAAAAGTCTAAAACAGGAAACGTGTTGGTTTACTACCTTATGTTTGTTGTAAATTCTCCAAAACTCAACTGAATCATTCAAATGTTTTTTTTAATGAAACTAGAAATATCAACTGTCGAATGGCAGCAATAAAATAGACATGAATGATTCTAGTATCTTAAAACTGAACTAGGACCATTCGTTGCCAAAATGCCTCGTGATTTTTCCCACACTCAATATTTTCTTAGTTCAAAAAAACCATCAAATATTAGAGACTGCTGCAAAACTTAATTACAATATTCTTTCTAAACCATTCAATAAAGGCCTTATTAAATTTTCTATATTCCTTGTGTTTAATAATGAGTTGTATTATTTAACTGATAAACACTGATCTAATGAAATGTTTCAACATAATTTTTAATAAACTATGTTAACATCCTCGTATTTTGATATGCAAGATAGGGAACATTCTAATAATTGATAATAGTCGCCCATATTTTTGAGGTTGTTTTAAAAAGTGTGCACAAATAATTATTGTGCTTACTTCATTGGAAAAAATTTCTACCATTATAAGTAAGTGAGAGAGAAAACTTCAGAAGTGAGAAAACTGTAAAGAGAACAAGTAAAATGTACAAGTAAGCGTGAACCCTAGCAGTACTCCAACCATTGCATGATCTTAAGAATCCCTAATGCCTACTCAGACACTCGCATATCCGAAACCAGGCCTGATTGTAAATTTCCAATAACAGACCCAAATGGAGTATTGAAATTTGATATAAAAGAGTCTGTGTCAGATGAATACATTATTAAAAATTGGGTTAACGAGGTATTAAATAAAAATGTAGCTATTGATGCTCTCAAAGGTGCAGCATTCAACATTAACGGCTCAACTACTTATAGACTATTAAATTTGCCAGTCGAACGTGGTTTCAAACCCAAACAAAAACCACTCTCTGTTTAGCTTCACAGGTCTTAATATCAGGTCTTTTCTGAAGTCGTATTATTAATAAACAATGTAATATCCATGAAATTTAACATAACAGTAATGTTATTCTTTAGGTCTTAGGGAAAATTAATATAGCTCAGAGAAAGACAACTATTGATTCGGAAAAAGAAGTATTTTATTATTTAGTTACTTATCGTAGCTACTTTGCATCAGAGAATATTCACCATTCAAAGATATTTCTGCTTTAGACATAAATAAATTGCTGATTCATTAAGGTTTCCAATCTCTGGAAAGAATTAATTACCTATGATTAACTTACTACTGACACGAGATAGAAAGATGATTATTCATTTGCACATATGATAAATTGCATGAGATTTGTGATTATTAGTAAGGATGATAGCACATCATTAAACAATAGATTAGTTAATTTCAGTACTGAACCAAAATAAGGGAAATTACCATTCATTTTACATCTTAACCTGAAGATACAATGTGCTCATTTCTAGAGGAAAATAAGTGGGCTCAGCTGAATGGAGCGATGCTTACCAGCATAGAACAATTTGAAATAGAAATAGATGTGACTGATGAAAAATATTGTAAAAGATAGAGTGAAAAAAAGCACAGGAGTTATTTTTATTATAAAGAATGTTCATCGATGACTGCTGGCTGGCTTTTATTTAATTAAAAAGAAGGATAAAAGTAGTAGCTTGAATAATGTTTTGGGAGAAATATGGATGTTATCATTGGTTTTGTCAATGAGTCATTTGGTACAGTACAACAGGTTCATTGGGATGTTGACAATAAGAATAAAGTCGAGACACTAAAAATAAGTTTTAATAATTGTTTAATTCATGTGTTAAGTAGGGTAAAAATAACATTTTAAATACTAAGTGCAGCATATATTAACCAGAAACAGTTCCCCATATGTTTGGCTTACTTCATCACCGTTCACAAAAGCCACGGTTTGAATCTTGACAATGCTTTAATTAAAATCAGCTCCGTATTTTTCTGTAGCCAAGCTTATATTGCTATTTTGTGAATGAAAAGTGAGTGGAGCATATTTAATAACCTTAGATCCTGGCTAGATTGAAATTCAAGAAGTGCTTTCTTTCTATAATATAGTACATCAGACTTTAGTAGCTTTATAGAATAGACACAGAAAAGATAATTTTATCAGAGGAGTCTGACGATGAAAACAAGTTTTTAACTTGCATTTAAAGGTCATCATTTGGCCCTTACTTCTTTTTTAATAATATTTTTGGAGTGAATCCCTAAAACAGTCCTATAAAATTTGGTGGGAAATAGCTGATAAAGGTTTTAAATCAAGTGACCATAAAATTATTGACATGAACTCTTTTAAAAGGTCTCCAAAAGTCATGAAAAACCAAAGCACATAACCAGTATCGGTTATTTGTAGCTTTATAGCTCATGTCTCCTAATAAATGGCAGCAATCGTGTTTTAATCAACATTATCCGTCATGAATATCAGGTGAATGAATTTACTTAATCAACATTATCCATGAAATTAGGTGAATGAATTTAATAAGGTAAAAAAATCACAAAATGTGTAAATAAAGTCACATGGTAAATAAGTACCGCAGCACAAGATAGCTGTTCCTACAGCTAGATATCAGAAATATACCTTTTGAGTTTTGGCGTTGTGAATATTGTGTCTAAATTTTTTTTATTGCTTATAATTTTGTTATATTGCATCTCATTAATAAAAAGTATAGTATTTATTGTACCAACTCAATACAACATAATACTTCACAATAAGCACAATAAAGAACAAAAATTAAATAAATTCTCAAAAATATAACGTTAGTGTTGAGTTTAGTTTGTATAATAATACGTATTATTGTTTATTTAGCTTATATTTCTCATATTAATGTTCCTCATATCTGCAATAATAATCTTGACCACGACTTACTCAGAATTGAGTAAACGTACAAAAGTTGTATGAATTGTTGAATATTTTGAAAGCCTCATAGTTATTATTCAGTGAATTTGGCGTGTTCCATAGTATATTTGATAGCTAGAGATTTTGACAATAACAGTCAATAACATTGTTCAACTTTAATCGTCTATATCCTTATATTTATATTAGAAAGTTTTTTTATTTCAATGCATTGAATGAATAAAATAAAATAAAGTTTCATTGAAATACAGCTACTTTTGATTAAAAACTTTATAATTATAAAGAATTGCTAAAAATATATAGAGGTGATTTAGCCTTATTTAAGTTAATAAATGATAAATGGAATTTTCATTTAGAGACAATGGATATATAAAATGGTTGTTAGAATTAGGATTATGTTGTGGACTGCCAATTATGTTATCAACAGATGCGACCATGTTTTGTTAATTTTTCAAATATAAGAATATTTTTAACATTAGATACATTTTGTTACAATAAATAATATTAAGCAAAACAATATTCCATAAACTGAGCACATGTACATCCTTATATTTAATTAACTCTGATCTGAGGTGCATGACCTTGACATTTCTTATATTAATAAATGCTTACAAGATGGTAAACATATTTAATACCCAGCTGTTGGGTATTAAAGAGTATTGAAGGAGTTATTAAACATCTTTTGCTAAAAAGTTTTCAAAAATCAGAAAAATACTCTTCGTCTATTTTGAATAATTGAAACTAAAGAAAAACTATTAAATAAGGTTTACAAATTTCTCCTTACACATTTAACCACACTGTTCATCTATTTTGTAAATACTCTCCACATAATTATTACTAGCAGATTTTTGTATGTGTACATTAAATGCTGATTGTTTTTTATTTGTGATATTCTGACCCCAATTTTAACATTGCTTGAAGAATTTTTTTTTTTTACTTTCTCACACTTTAACCCTAACGATAGAAAATATTTCCAAGTTGCTTAAAATAAATATTGTTTTTGAGCAAATAAATCACTATATGATTTTATTATTGTTTGTCTTGTACATCTGGTGGTACATCTTCTTATAGACTAACTTGTATTCATCGTCAGACAAGTCTGATATTAAATTTTGGTAAGTAACCATATTAGAGTTATAAATCCAAATATTATCTGTGTTACATTATGTAGCATAATACATCATCATCTAATAGCAGATACTTTTGATCTACAGTTCAACACTAATAGATGTTGCTACCTTTTACCCTATTTGTATAAGTAAACGAGCCATTTTTTAATGAAATACATTTTTAAAAAATATACCATTTCTCATGGATTATAATCACTTTCACATCACGCATCAACTTATGCATTATAATTTTTATGTCAGTATGTTACAAACTGAAAAGTGTTGGTGTACAATTAGTGTTAGATAAAACATAGCCGAACCTTAAAAACTGCTAAAAGTGGTTTAGAATAGATTATCAACATTAAGAAATTGGATCACAACAACAGCGTAACTAGTGAGCAAGCCTAGGAAATTAAGCAATAGTGAAGCCCGCAGGTTGAATGAATAGAAAATTGTAAATTGACCCAGTTTGCTCGCCTCTATCATATTTTTAATAAGCTTCACATGACGTCAGACATCGGATGCTGAAAAAAAAAAATAACATAAGCTTATATAGAGGTACTGGGAAACAAGTAACACAATCTTAATTATGATAGAACGTTTACAAAAGTATAGAGTACAATTATTAAAAACAGTATACAATTATTTAAAACCTGGAAACATCAAATTGACAGCATCATCTGCTGTCTTCATAGTATTCTACTGTTCTGTACCTTTTTGTCTATGAACATTATAGATTCAATTTTCCTAATAAAAGGACTGTATTTCGTCTTGCAAATAGCTATGTCGTTTTATTAGTTATGGGCCAAGTATGGCCTATAGTTATCAAAGAATCTTGTTATAAGTAGTGTCTGAGTTATAACTAGTATAGGCGTTGGTATTGAAGTATAAAACTAAAAGGATTGATAGTTATGAGTGCAACTAACGGAAATGGCATTGAACTGATTCTTAACCAATGTTCTAAAATTGAAGGGGTGTGAGAATTATCACAAATGGGTATTTGAAGTGGTAAATTATTTGATTTTGGAGTGCATGTCAAGTTATATCAAACAAGAAAGCTCAGTTACAGCAGCCACGGAAGACGCAAAAGCGAAGGCCAGGTTAGTTCTGACCATAGATTCGTCTTTGTGCATTCACATAAAGGAAGCTTCAACGGCAAGAAATTTATGATTGAAATTGAAAACCATGTTCAATGATGCTAGATTCCCTCGAAAAATAGCTACAAAAATAAGATAAAGTTGAATGAATTTCGGAATGCGATTTTCTAATATAATCTATGTAAACAGGTAATAATAATTACATATTTGTGGATTCTGCTGTAGCCTTATTGTTAATGGGAATATTTGTATATATGTCCCAAAAACAGTATCAAACAAAAGTAGGAAGGTTGAAGAACTTAAGGTCTATTCAATACAATCCCATGTATATTCAGCAATATTTGATAATTTCGGAGTTATGGAGCTTTTTATTTTTTGCTTTATTGTAAGTTTGAAGAGTTTTTCTAAGGCGACATGAACAACTGCGATAGACACTTGAATTTTTTTTACATTGCGTGACTAACTTAACAATTTAGCACATTTATTTCCATAGATTTATTTCGTGGCGCCAAAGAAAATTTATTATAAAAATCAAAAAGCTGATTTTTCTCTGATTTTGATCATATTTTATAAAGTTCACATAATAAATTTAATTCCTTAATTCAAAAAATTGTTAACTTTATCATTTACTTACTCTCCAAATTTCGTTGGAATTCTTTATACACCCTAAAAATTGATAGGAGTGATGCAAGTGTAAATTTTGAGTATTCAATTGAGACAGACACTCTTTTATCGGTAACGTCCAACACAGAAGAAAGAGTTTTGCATGTAGGTACAATTGTTGGATGAACAAGTTTGATTGCCGACTTTCTATCAATTCAACACGTATATAAAGACGCGCATATTATTGACTAAATGTCATAACGTTCATATAGGCAAAGGTTTACTAAAGTCGCTCCAATTATTTTGAATGACGAATGAAGTTTTATAAGGCGTGTGCATTAAAGATTGAAATATCATACGTTTTCACAATTAAATGAAACTACGTGATGTAGTATTGTTTCTACTTTCTTTAAGTTCTTTACCACAACCTAGGTTTTGTTGTATTACAACATCTTCAGGTGGGCTATTAGCAAAGATTCTTTTGCATCTTTGCTAATAGCCCACCTGAAGATGTTGTAATACAACAAAACCTAGGTCGTCGTAAAGAACTTAAAGAAAGCAGTAATAATACTACATCACGTAGTTTCATTTAGTTGTGAATAATAAATTTCTACAAAATGAATGCCAAATATATTCAATTTCATACGTTTTGTTTTCTCCAATTATTGCACGACCTTTACGTTGTGTGTAATGATATTTTCGTGTGATTGTTTTCGAATCAATCATCTCCTTGCCTGCTTGCTATTGCGTTGTGCTTAAGACTATGGTATGCTAGTCTCTTCTGATTTAATTTTTCTCGTGTTTTATGGTTTTCTTCATATATTGCACAACAACCTAAATTACTGTTCTTAACTTAAAATATGATGATTCATAAACCAGGAAAACCACCCAACAATGTAACCTCATATAGGCCAATTAGTCTATTACCTATTTTGTCGAAAGTCTTCGAGAAACTTCTCCTAAACAGAATACTTCCCATACTTGAAAAAGAATAAATAATTCCTAACCACCAGTTTGGATTCAGATCACATCATTCCACTACGGAGCAAGTTCATAGAGTTACTGAGAAAATAAGAAAATCCCTGGAAAACAAAGAGTATTGTTCCTCAGTTTTTCTCGACATCCAATAAGCCTTCGATCGAGTGTGGCATAAGGGATTACTATTTAAAATAAAAAGATACTTGTCACACAGCCTTTATCCGCTACTACACTCCTACCTGACAGAACGCTGGTACCAAGTGAAAGAGGCTGATGCCACTTCCGAGTTCTATGAAGTCAAAGCGGGCGTTCCCCAAGAATCAGTCTTGGGACCTTTATTGTATACCTTGTATATGTGTGACCTACCGAGCACAGAGGGCACAATAACTGCGACAATTTCTGATGACACGGCGATTCTGGCAAGCAGTAAGAATCCTAATGAAGCCTCAGAAATGTTGCAAACTGGCCTTGACAAAATAACAAATTGGCTCCACAAATGGCGCATCAAGGTAAGCGCTGCTAAGTCCGTCCATGTCACCTTCACTTTGCGGAAGGGCAACTGTCCAGCTGTGAAACTGGAGAACAACACACTTCCCCAACGAGACAGTGTAAAATACCTTGGCCTACACCTTGACCGACGTTTAACCTGGTGCCAACACATAAAAACAAAGAGAGATGAGCTTAAGATAAGATACAACAACCTTTTATGGCTCCTAGGAAGGAATAATAAACTATCTCTAAACAACAAGCTACTCATCTACAAAGCCATCTTAAAACCAGTTTGGCTACATGGTGTTCAGTTATGGGGAAGTGCCAGTAACTCAAACATTGCCATACTGCAACGAATGCAAAATATGATACTGCACTCAATCTCGAATGTCCCATGGTACATCACTAACATGGAAATACATGAACAGTTGGGTATGAACACTGTGAAATCATGTCAAAAGAAAGGATGTCCTAATCTCCTGATTACGAGTAGATGCTCCCATTGGAGGGCACACTCTACCTGACCTATCGCCCACAAAACATCCGCTAAAAGCAAATGCTGATTGTAGATTATAATAGAGAAAGAAAAAAAAAAAAAAAAACTTAAAATAAAATTCCCAATATTCCAGTCTGATGTTATTACTTTGGAATTAAAAATCATCATATTTTCACCAGCTTTTTTACAAATAGAAATGCTGTACTATGGTTATGCCTAAGGGAATACTTCGTAACTAGCAAGACTGTATAAAAAACCCTATAGAATGAAGAACATGCTCAAACCCATGGTTTTCTGACCACTGTATGATCTTAAGAATTCATAATTCCTACTTGGACACTCGCATACTCGGGATTAGACCTAGCTATGCCCCTACAATGACAGCCCCAAATATGGTAGATGGAGTCATTGCGGTAACTGAAAGACCTTAGACAAGTGTGGTAAGATGTCAATCTGGAATCCAAAAATCTGAGGTATATCGCACAGTTCATGCAGAGGGATATCATCCATACCATATTAGAAATCCAAAAATTAAAATCACTTTTTCATTTGAATTGAAAAATTATAATTTAAACCTTGTATTAAATAAAGAAAAATTAATTATATGAATTTTTTTAAAACATCATCCAACAGTGAGAACCAAATTTTCCCTATTTGTTTCGGTAACACAATAAGGAGATATTATTACACTGAATTGGGTAGACATTTACCTAATCTGAAAAAAAAACTTAAGCATCAATCATAGTCTTTCATGTCACAATAAAAAACAACCCCTTAATCTTGGGGTAAGAAAATGAAATTAATAAATACCAACCAGCACAAATAGGCATGTTTTCATTAAGAATATATCATATCAACAATAATCAGATAGATTGTAATTTCCTAATGATTAATCATGATATGGAGATAACGAAAACATGATTATTTATAATTCAAAACAAAGATTATTAATTATTTTAGTGAAAAAAATTTTGCAAAATTACAAATTCACCTAACACAAATCATAAAGCGTTACGTCACATCTTGCAAACACCTTTTTCATTGTTGACATTTTCGTATACAGAACAGGTTATTAGATTAATTTTTCGTTTCAACAATTTTTGTCAAATTGATACAATTGGCCTCAATTACACCTTAAAAATAAATTACAAATAGTAGTAATTTGCCCTAATTTTACGCCCTAGTGCATAGTAGATTTTTCATGACAACATTGGTTTCTGTTCATCAAAATTTCGGAATGGTAAAACTTCAATTTAAGTATGCACAAGAGTAAAATACGTATTATAAGTTGAAATATTACAGTATTATTTCAGATTCACAATTAGTAACCGTTTGTTTTTATACACGTATTGTAAGGTGATAGATACTGCTTTTGAGGTAAAAATAAAAACAAAACAACTTAACCTCATCTTATACATTATTATTTTATCAGTAAACTTTTAAAAATAATGAATCTACAAAATTCGTCAGTATTGCTTTAGATTTAAAAATAGATTGTGTGTGAGTGATTAATTTATTCGTTTGTAATCAATTGTAGTAGCTCAGAGCTTCGACACTTTAATGGGTTTTTATAGAATACACAAATTAAAGTCATTGTTGTTGACAGAACTACAATCACAGTAAATTTATATATATACATATATATATATATATATTATATAAACGAGGGGCGGCTGAAAAGTTTTGGGTAAAAAATACTGATAGATATGTATACAAAATTTATTTTTCAATGTAATCTCCCTCTATTTCAATAGACTTTTACATTTATTAAAAAGGGCTTTTATCCCGGTCGAAAAATATTCGCCGTTTTTGTCTTCGAAATGTTCGTTTACGGCTGTCTTCATTTCTTCGACACTGGAAAATATCCGTCCTCGGAGGTCTTTTTTCAAATTTGAAAAAGACTAGGGGTCAGGTTTGGACTGTAGGGTGGGTGGTTGATTTCTTCAAATCCTGTCTCAGCGAGGACAATTGTCTTGCAAGAACAGGACTCCTTTTGCCAGTTTGCCTCTCCTTTTCTCAACAATCACTTGATGCACTTTTGTCAACAATGCGGCGTAATAGACTCCGTTCATTGTAGTATTTTTAGGAAGGTAGTCGATGAACAAAATTCCTTCACAATCCCAAAAAACAATGGCCATGACTTGGATGTCGATCTTTCCATTTTGAACTTCTGTAGCGGCTTTTCACCCCTTTCTATCCACTGCATTGACTCCTGTTTTGACTCCGGATCATACTGTCGAATCCATGTTTCATCAGCAGTGACAAGACGAAAAAAAACATTATTAAGATTATCACCACAGATGTCCAAAAACTCCTGCGAAGTTGTGACTTGATGCTGCTTGTCCAGCGGTGTGAGCGTTTTCGGCACCAATCGCGCGCACTCCTTTTTCATGTGCAAATGATTATGCAAAATATTGCACATTCGTTCCTTGCTAATTCCCATGGCTTCAGCTATCTGCCACAATTTGATCCGCTAATCTTCGAAAACAAGTTTCTTCACTTTTTCAACGTTTTCTTCGGTATTGGCGGTGTTTGGGCGTCCCGTCATGGGTCATCTTCGAGCGACTCCCTGCCATGTTTGAACTCTCAGCTCCAACGTTTTACGGTCACAAACGAAGGTTCAGACTTCATGACATCCCTTCACATATTTCCGCCAGAGTTTTGTTCTTCTTTGGAAAGAATTTTATGACAGCTCTATACTCCAATTTCGTGCAGTGAGGATGACTCGGACATGGTGACATTTATCGTTCCATTACTAAAAGCGTAATGATGCTAATGACATGAAAGTTGACATTTATATTTCTTAGGATACCCACAATTAGTGATGTGCTGCACGAGTCATTAGTAATACTTGAAGGTACTTAGGCTCAAAACTTTTCAGCCACCCCCTCGTATATATATATATATATATAAAGTATGTGCCTCAGTGCCTACTTCCAAAACCGTAGCACCCAGAATAATCTGTGTTTCTGTCCCTTTATAGTCCACCATGGCAGTAACATTTCTCACTTGTTGCATTATGGTTGATGGTAAGAGATACTCTAACAGTATTAAATCAGCCATCTGTGTATTTAGGTTTTGTAAATCTTAGTAAAGTTTATTATATAAATAAATTAATAAATAAGTAAACCAATTTTCTATTGATACATGTCAAACCAAGACACTAAATGTGATAATTGAAAACACTATTCAATTTTTTTAGCACTTAGGGAGGAAATAAGAAACAAACATAAACGTTATCTATAAATATGTCAAGAAATATTGTTCACTCACGTAGTTGCTCATCGATTTCAATTGATGTCAAAAGAGATTTTGTTGTTTCTATCTGCAAGTACATTTTTTCACATATGATACACACGGCCATCAACAGTACAGCATATGGAAATGACCATAACAGATGACCGATGGCAAGTGATACATTCAATCTCTGTAATAAGGTTTTTATGAAACAATGTGTGGTGAAAAAATAATGACTATCCATGAGGGACATATTTCATTTCAGATAATTATGAATTCATTTTTTTTATTTAAGGGAATATTTTGTATTTGGATGGGCACTTTTCTTATCTGTCGTGGTTTACAATAATTGTTTATTAATCACACAAGTCTTTATACCTCTCTTTGTATTTTGCAATGTAAATTTCAAACATGAAAATAAAGAAAAAGTAGGATTCAAAGAAATTTCTAAAAGATTGAATATCGCAATGATGTGAATAAAAAACAAACGAAATATTACAGATTAATTAGACATGTCATGGGCGAGGCTAATAATAATAATAATAATTCTAATAAGAAAGCAATAATTTTGTTCAAAAAATTAAAAAGGAAATGAATGTCATCTTCTCCTCAATATTGATTCAATAACAACTGGGTACAGGTTTAAAATTACTTACATTATATTTGAAATCCTCAAGACATTTATAGATATTAAGAAATATGCCAAAAAACGTCATAATGAGAGACATGAGTAACTGAAAGAAGTGGAAGGTTATTTCATAATAATATTTGTGTTGACATTTTTCAATGTATTATTTGGGTCAATCAACGTTTATCTGTCCAGCTATGACTATGCTCTGTCCCTGACCAATAATACAAGTTCCATCTAAAAACCAGTGTTTTATTTGTAAGCGTTCTACTTACCTTATCAATAACAAAAAAATTAGTAACAATCTCTTATACATTTTGCTATATATCTGTTATTTAAATGTACCAAAAATCTGTGTCAACAGTATAACCGTTTGTTCCTAAGTAACTGTAGCACCAAAAAACTTTGAACCACACAAAATTCACTGCTGTGTAATTAATTGCAATTATACACAATTATTTATATTATGTCTGATATAAAGAAAATATGTGGATTATTTTATACTATATCTAATTTACGAATTTTTTGCATTTTAAATTTGTATTCATAAATTTCTACGCTCCTTACATCCATTGGAAAACAATAAATAAGTTATGAAACTTAAACATAGATGACAAATCAATTTCCTAACCCAAACATTGAACATAAAAGAGGCGTTCATTATTATAAGGTTTCATGTGATATTAATGCTTTTGAAAAATAATTTATTTAGTGTAGTACCTATGGATTTCCAACTTGATTAAAAAAATTGTTTTTTTTTTAGATAATTATTGAACTTTGTACCTGAACCTGAAGTGAAGCATAGTGATTTTCATAATAAGACTGTTGTTAAGACTACAACTGTGTAGTTAGCATGATAAAAGTTAATAAATTGATTAAAAAGACAGTTATGGTGTATAAATGTGTTGTAATATTGATTGCCTATGTTCATTACAATATTTGAAAAAAAAACAATATATAGACTTTTAAGATCCTAGAATATCTTTTGGACAACCGAAAATGTCTCTTGAACAATCAAGTGCTCACTGTAATTAAAAAACATTTTATCACTTCTCTTTCTTTCTTAAAATTTCAAATGGTTCACTAAACTTTCAAAGTACAATATAAAATAAATTGGCATGTGGTGTTTTGTTACATAATATTATTATTTTAAATTTTAGTTAAAAGTTTCTTGTTATATGTAAAAGATTATTGTTGTCCAAGTGACAATGTTAGAAGAAATAATTGATAAAATATGTGTTGTACCATTTACATATGTATTATAAATGAAAATCTATCCAATAGTTAGTAAAAATAGTGACGGTTTAAAATTTTACTGAAGTTCAAATTGTTCAGAAACTTATTAAGCGAGTTGTCCAATGGACAGTCTTAACTCTCACCATTCTACCAATTCGTTCCGCTCAATATGGATTATTAAAAAATTATCTATAAAATAAAATGATTTAATGCTTTCTGCACTTAATCACTAGACAAGGAAGCTGAAATAAAAAATTTCGTTATCTAAAAAATTTCATTATCGACTCTTAAAAGTTGGTTGACCCATTTAAAGTTAAAATGTTATTTCAGTACATTTAATCAAAATGTTCAATACAAACCTGAAATTGGAACGATTTGTGCAAGTAGTGGCATAGATCTAACAAATTAATGTAGAATTGAGATAAATGATAAACACAATTTTCGTTTAGAGGCAATGTAAATGAAAAATGGTTGCCGGAATTGGAATTATGTTGCGGACTGCTAAATATGATGTCGAGTGGTGCGTTCATGTATTCATTATTTTTTAGTTTCAAGAAATTATTCAACATTTCCACACGTTTTGTTATACTAAATAATATTTAACAAAATAATAATATTTCCAAATGAAAAATAATGACGGTAATAGCCTCGAACAGAGCAAAACAGGAAATGTTTAGAGCATGTTTTATTGCTACATACACATTAAAAGCAGTGTAAAGAATATGATAAGGTACAAGAAAGCCGACAACTATGAGGTTTCGACATTTATCACGTCTCAACAAATTTCGTCTATGCTCTAATTTGAAAAGATTGTCTATTTTTTTAATTCTCAAGATTAATTCTTCAAAAATATTTCTATCACATGTTATATTAATCAAAAATAAACGCAAAGCAAGAATAATATCAAGTGTCTTGAACATTGGAAGGAGGTACTGGTCAGATGTGAAAAAAAATGTCACATGAAGCACCATCAATGTTACAATAATGAACAAACTGTTTAATTTTCGGCACCACAATGTAAATCTGGTGTCAATTCGGTTTGGAATTTTTTTGCACAAACCAAACACTTGCTGGTATATTAAGACTGGCAGAATTGTTTTTTCATTAGATTCGTTGTCCATATCTCTTGTATGAAAAATGCTTGCGTTTCACCTGAATTCGAGCACAATGATATTATTCAGTGTTTAAAAAACAAGTGGCATTTTATTGATGGAATACCTTTTGTATTAACAGTCATTAGTTTATCACCTTGTGGAATCTCTGAAGTGCTTAATACAAATAACAAATCATAATATTGATCTTTTTTATGTAGGTCATTTATGTCTTACCTATTAATAACGTCTGCTTAGGTCAAGTATACAAGATATTACTAATAACAAATACCAAAAACCAAATCTGGGAGTTCACCATTTCCACATATTTAGAACTTTGTTGCTACAGATTTATAATAGTTTACATCAGACCTGAAACAAGATTCAAGAAGGGTGAGTGACTCCTACCTGGAAAATCTAAATTATTAGATAAATTTTGGTACTAAGGGAAAGTTTTTTGGTAGAATTAATCAGTTTTGATAAAGATCTTGGAGCAGACTTTGAGGTACGATGGGCCTATTTTAACTGGAATTAATTCAACGCGAGCTCAATTTTAGAATAGCCTGCTTCTTTAAACTCAACAGAGATATGCAATCCATATTGGAGTCTATACCCATGACAGAAGCTCAATTCCGTAAATGATTTTAAAAAGTCGACCTCAAAAAAACCCTTCAGTACTAGAGTTGACTGGAGGATAATATGGACTTTGACTCCAGAGTGATATGAATCCAAATGTATGAACCCATCTAGTGTGGAGAGAACGGTTAAGTGAGTTTCAGCTCTATTAAATAAGCATAACACTAAATTCCATTTTTTTCTGTTACAATAAAACATTACATAAATCAGGTATTTGACATTTTTATAAGTGATGTCAAGTATGCTGTCAAAGTTACGTCTACCAGATCTCTGGTACATGTTGAACTTACTATTTTTTAACAATGCTCACATGTTTGATTTAAAAAATATGTCGTATCACCACTCAGATACAGTGATGTTGAAGGTTTTATGTGTGTCTAAATTAGCAAGAAACTCTCCAATGACTTGCGCTTAGACGTAACAAGTCTTATTATTTGTTGTTACGATAAGTGAGATCGGAATCTCTGTTTCGCTATGGTATGATGAATAAATGTTTTAATAGACATTTACAGTGTAAAGCATATTAGTAAAGATATATGGCTTAAGTTGACAATAACAATGTGGACTACGTTGTAGATATATATGCAGTGTAAACATAATTTAGAATAATATGTTTACTTATAGTTATAACAAATGGTTTCAACGAAAATTTATAAATGCTAGGGTGGATTAGTAAGTTCAGGCCTGGATGTAAAAAAATTCTGATGTTTACCAAATTATTTTCTTAACAAAGTCACCATCAAGTTCGATGTACCTTTTCCATTTGATTTCTAAGCCATTACACCACTTTTAAAAAATGTTTCCTCAAGGCCCTTGTAATACGCATTGATTCATGGTTGACTTCGTCATTTGATGTTAAGTTGAGTCCATTTAAATGTTTTGCAAAATCGTGAGTCAATCGCTATTTTCTTTAACTGAAAGGATCCATAGAATCTGTCTCTTAGTAAATCACATTTTATTGTAAATAACATTTTGTAAAAGATGGCTTATAACTTTAGATATCTATATAAGTTTCAATGTGCGGTATCCCGTGACTGAATCTCAAATTTTTCCAATATTTTCTTCAATAGCTGCACTTGTTGGCTGTCCAGTAAGAGGGTCAACTTCAATACTCTGTGAATATATATATTTAGATTCTAATAGTTGCGTATGCGTATATGTCATGTCCAAGTGAAAAAATAAAACTTTAAGACAGTCAGAATTCCAAACTATTAACACTTTAGGTTAGAATATGTGTTTGTCCAGAAACAAAGTGTATGCTTGATTTAAGTACCAGTGGGAATTGAAAAAACATTTTATTTCATTTTTTGTTGCAATTAACTTAAGCAACAATATATATTTTGTTATTGATTTTAGTTTCCAACATTTTCGTTTTCAACATACATACTTTTCTATTTTTGTAACAGTGTAAAACCATCATTACCAAGAAAAAAGAGTAGAAATAGAAGTGTGCTGTAGAATGAAGCAAATAATTGGATTTTATGGAATTATTATGAAAAACACTTGATTGAACACAATTTTTTCAGACATTAAAAATAATTTAATGTAACAAGTTATTGGAAATATCTTTAATATATAATATGAATATTAATATTCATATTATATATTTTCATAGAAACAAAAGTCATATTTCGATGTATATTTTGTTAAACACAATACATTTTGTCAGAACAAATATTGCAACTTCCATGTCCGTTTGGGAAATAAATTAACATTATTTTGATAAAAATGATGTTTTCTTACAGGTTAGAAGTTCCCATCCTTCTCCTTAAAAACCTTATATATTTGGCACTATGGATACGTAAATGAGTATCATTCTAGGAGGTCTCATATATTGCAAATTTTTTTCTAAATTCAAGGCTTCGTATTTTATTATGATTGGCTGGTCTAGAGGAAAGGTCACCCTAACCTGAGTTCTAAAAAACTAATATACTGATTTTCGTTCACGGCTTTGTAGTAGTTTTTAACTTCTATTCATCATTCATTTTAAATTTTTGCGAGGATACCTTGCAATACTATGTTAGCGCATGTAAATTTTTGTCATCTTATCCACCCACACATATTTATACTTATGTCTATAATCTCTTGTACTCTATCATTATATATAGATACCAACCCTGTATTATGAACAGAAAATAATGAACTACGAGACTATTTGTCAAGAAATAGATTTAATGAAAATATTTTAAACATTTACTTTAGAAAATCACAACATTTCATCGATGGTTCTCTTTAAAAGACTCCTGTTAAATGGAAAAATTTTATTTTAAAATTATTTAACTCCTGAGATGTTTGGATTCACATATGGTGCCGGCTGCATCGTCGCTTCCTATAAAATAATGTATAACTCCAAAATGTATTATTTAAATGTAATGATGTAATGTTCATATATAGAGAAGAAGTGCACTCAAAACTTTAAAGTACCGCATTTTACTTGTTTATGAATGTATGCACCAAAAATGTTACATACCATCATAAATTAACATAAAATTATGTTAAAATAAATTTTCGTGCTCTTGTTATATATTTACTTAGTTTTAATAAAATAAAATATGCATTATTACAAAAATATACCAATAAATATGAAATAAACATTACGACTATGCATCAAATAATAATTACAGTTACAGTACATTTAAAAAAAAATACAATCACACTCTTTCCTTTGATATATAAGTGCGTGTATATTTATTTAATTTTAACCTGACTATTTACATTTGAGTGCGCTGGTTGCCACATTCATTATATGGGGCAGGTATGCACCAAAGGTTAAACGCTCAGTGTGTCTTAGATCAGCAGTTGTAGCTATATTATAAATGACACTTTTGAAAAGACAGACTATGAATTGTTTATAGTACAGAAGATAGTAATTTTATTTTGTAGTTGCTCCTTCCTTCAGGGTACACCTACAGGCAGATATTTGACTCTATATATATGAATATTGAATACATATAAAAAAAACAATTTTCTAAAATAACAAATTCACGAGCTACTATTAAAACATTACATTTTTGGATTCCCTCATAACATTTACAGTGTCATTACTTATACTTTATTTAGCAGTTTTTCAAAATTTCAAATTAAATTAAACAAGATTTTGCCGACCTGAACAGGGGGCTCTCATTGTTGGAGAGGCCACATCAACCATGTTGTATCAACCCATAACCCCCTCCCATTCATTCCACTGTTCCACTGTATTTATGTTTTATTTAGTTACCCTGTCCAAACTCTTTAAAATATTAACTAATTCAAATAAAATATCTGCTTACATCTTGTGAACAAAGGTGGTCCGATGTCCGAGTACATTCAGCGCACATAAAACACCATTTACTGCTATATTTGATGCACCCAATGGTTTTTGTAAGAATCCAGTGCTCTGTTGCAAAATTTTCTTCGAATAATGAACAGTTTTGCTCCTTAAATATTGGTTAAAAAATAACAAAATGAACAAGTTACCTTCTGTTCTACAACTGAGCGAGAAAACAAATTCCAGCTGCACAAAGACCAATTCCTCACTTATGGAGACCTGATACTTCCAGTACCTACTGCATATGATTTTAAATAGGATTCTAATTCACCACCTAATGAACTTACAGAAAGCTATTCAAGCCAGAAGAATTATTTTCATCTGCCCTTAGCGCTCAGACAAAAAAACCACATTTCATAAACCAGATTGAACTGAATGGCTTCGTACTTACAAAAATAAAAGATTAATACTAAGACCCCCATAGTAGACATTTTTACAAAGAGAAACATGAATTTCATTCTTGAGAAGGAGGCATATACAATGCCTAAGCGAATCTCGTTAATGGAAACTTTTTATTGCAAACTGTTTTCGAAAAAGTGGGTTAACTTTCATAGATAGACATACATAGCCACAAACTTTATTATAGAGCTATTTGAGATGACCAGCCTTGCTATGTATTGTTTTCACATATATTTAACCATTTATACCATGCATGCCAGAAAACTTCCCATCTGGTTAATTTTTTGTGACTTCGTTGTCATGGTTCGTCTAATTTACACTAAATATTTATAAATCCTACAACTAAAGCTTCCTCAGATATAAACTGAAATTACCAAACATTTAGACAGGCAAATTCAATGGGGACTTTATTTTATATTACCTAATTATGGGTATTTCTTTTGCGCGTAATCAAAGCATTCTCATAACTTCTCTACAGTTGGTTTAAATGAATTAATATAAAGAAAACTATTTATCTTTCTTAGATTACCAAAAGTGACACAAATATAAAATTAACAATATCATACATTGTTTTCACATATCTCTAATAGTTGCCAACACAAACCAAGAGAACACCCCAGTGGTTGACTTTACCGTAACTTTCTAGAGCAAAATCATAAAAAGTCAGCTAATTTACACAACATATGTATAAGTTATACATCTAAACGATCCTTTGGAATCAGTCTATCTATAGATGTAAACCAGTATGAAATCTGTTAATTAGCTTCTGAGATTAGCGGGCATAGATAGAAAGACAGATGTGGTAGGGGATATTTACATTGTATTTGATTATGTTTATCAAACTACGGCTGGCCCGTCACAGCAGTTATCAATCATTTAGGGTTAGGAAGTGAGCGGTATGTAGTAGAACATACCACATTATTCCATATAAGCATATCATTTATTACTATATTTATTCGTTCATGCATACATGTACATAATATAGATATATATTACATGCACGTACTTATGTGAAGAATATTCTTACTGATCTAAAATAGACTTCCTTTGCAGTACTTAATGAATTTACCATTTTTCCTCTTGCGAACATCTCCTATTTTCCACTTTCGCAAATATAATTTCTCATATGAGATTCGGTTACCAGTTTCTTACATTCATTAACATTACCTTGTTGTGAGTATATATTATTTCCTTTTTTCAGCATCCATTGTACGACATCATACGAAGCTTATTAAAAATATGAAATCAAATTGGGCTAATTTACAACTTTCCTCCTACAAGCTCCAAGCTTTCTTGTTCAACCTACAAGTTTTCTTGCCGCTCCATTTAATGGGCTCGCTCACAAAATATGCTGTCGTTTTGATCCATTTCCTTAATGTCGATAATCTATTTTAACTTGAAAATTATAATTAGATTTCTTCTCAAATTTTACATATTTACATATAATACGAGCACGCAATACTTTTACATGTTATAAATGAGACATATATGCGTTACAATCAAATTGTTTAATATAGATTAGAAGTATTTCAGACCAGAATTTCCAAAAGAAAATATAATATAAAGGATAGTACTAAGTCAAAGCGTTATAACAATATTTCACTGTATTATTATACTACTGGTTTTTATTTCTTATAATAACCAGCAGTAATTTAAATCTTGCTAAAACTAAATTATTAGTTTATTATTTCTCCTAAAACCAGTAGTAAGTTAAGTCTTGCTAAAACTAATATATTCGTTTTAGTTTTGAGGACAACCAATGTAGGTTCATCTGATCATGTTTTTGTTCCACACTCAAAAACGGATAGGAGGATATCAATGTCGTCCTTAGGTCTCGCGCATTATTGTGCAGATTTTAGTCTGTGTTATGTATGATTTAGAAATGCAGTTTTGATTAAATAAATAATTGAATATGTTCTTTTACTTGAAAATATTTATATTTGTAAATAACTATATGTAGTATTTAGGAAATGTTTGTCTGCTTAGTGACTATCTCTATTAAACCCAGTGCAAGACTAGCACTATTTAATTATTTGTAACACTCGCTTTATATGCACATTCAACCTGGCGTCCCATTAATTATGTCAGTAAGCA
The DNA here is from genome assembly GCA_039881145.1 of Druceiella hillmani. Classification (NCBI taxonomy): domain Eukaryota; kingdom Metazoa; phylum Arthropoda; class Insecta; order Lepidoptera; family Hepialidae; genus Druceiella; species Druceiella hillmani. The sequence goes on along the minus strand of JAYKKI010000071.1, from coordinate 12,003,713 downwards.
TATAGATTCAGGAAATTTCTAATATATCAATTGTATTTTTTGTTAGCTGTGCGTGCACCGTGCACGGATACCAACTGAGCATTTGTTTGTTGATCTGGTTTCTGATGGGACGGTGCGAGACATGAAACAATATTCCTAAAGGAAACAAATTGTAATACGTTCGCCTCTTATTAGTTTATCTTCAAATATTACTTTGGAATATTTAACATTTCATAAAATTATTTAAATTTATTAAGTTCATCATATTTTTGTGTATTTTGTAGTATTTTAAGTTTGTCTTTATTGTAAATTTTTAAGCTCGAAGAGGACGAACACTTCGATATGTCCATGTAAGTATATGGATCAGAATATACTCAAGGAAAAGCATATATATAAAAAATATGTTGTACAGCAAATGGCTGAATCACTGGGATGATTCTTAACATAGTATACAGGATGGAAGGATGCCCCGCCTTTCCCTCAAAGCTAAGAAAACAAAATAACAAAATATTCAATGATCTGGAGCTGAACGTGGTTACACGCAAAGTCCATACTAAATGAGCTACCAGCTACCTATTGTTGATAAGGCTCTTACGGAGGTAAACAATGTTAAAACCTTACCTAATTTTAAGAGGATAACACTCCATCAAATTTTCAAAAAATTATAATTCACATATCCAAAAACCTAATAGAAAAAGCAAATGAATTGAAAAGAGAGAAATAAAAAACCTGTTAAATAAGAGTGGTATTTCTATTAAACTATTTACAAATGTAAATTTTCCGCTATGTAAACATATTGGTTATCATATTTTTCACAGGAATATTTTAATAAACATGGTATATTTTAAAAATGGTAAGATCCAGGGTAATCTATGTACTTTTCCTGTAATCTTCTTGTTAGATTTCACTAGCCCTGCTTTTGTTATTGATTTTTGGTTCAGTAGCTTCGGAAATAAGGGAGAGGGGGAATACTAAAAGCTGTTTTTGCCTATTTCTTCAAATATCGCTTTAAACGTGCAATTTAAAATAATTCAAAACTTATTTTCATATTCCTCATAATACGCACTTTCAAATAATACCCAACATGAGGTATAAAATAAAAAAAAATTGTGGCTACTTCACTTTTTTCACGTGAAGGGGCCACAAGATGAAGAGCTCATTTTCAAGTTGAAGGAAATTGATACCAATTATCACCCAGAAATGAACACACAGGTTATTGAAGAATGGTTTGATAGAATTTTACCTAAACTGCAACCAAATTCCATTGTGGTGATGAACAACGCTCAATGTCATTCAAGATGGAAAGGAGGCATACCAACAACACAGTGGAAAAAAGTGAACATAAAAATGGCTGAGCGAAAAACTGATTACATGTAATGAAGGGATATGTGGCGAATATAGATGATGTAACAAGTAGATTTATAATTAATATTGGTGAGTAGGTACAGAACTCTCAGTGATGTAGGTGTGACAATCAGTGCAAAAGTTTATTGTGATGTAATGTAGTATCAGTGGCGTATAGTGTTTTTTTGGAAGGCCCAGCTGCTAAGAGATGGTGCATATAAAAAATTATATAGATATAAACAAACGCACGCAAGCGTCCGTGATCACTCCAGATAACCCTGAAAATGGCATTGAAGGTGTAATAGATTGACAGTGTGTCTCAATAAATGAATCGTAGGCACTCAAAAACAATGAACTCTCAATATAATTACCCTGGTTTATTGAACAATGACTGATAAATATTTTTCAAGAATTAGTTTATTTTTTACCAGAAGTTATCAAATTAAAAGAAGAATATTAAAACTGCCTCTTGATATTGCTGCTCTAAACTAAAATAAAAACATTATAAGAAACAGAATTATCATCGCTGTAAAATGAATTTAGTGAAGTTTTATACTTACTTTGGACAATACATCGAGACAATGTGTTTGAAATATTGCTAAGTTTCGGATATATTGCATGATACATCATTTGACCAAATTGAAAGAAAATTAATTGTGATAAATGCTAACTTTCATGGTAAACTGTACCGTTAGATTTCATTTTGAATCGTAGAAATGGTCTATACTCATTTTCAGAAACAGTGAAGTGGTTTAACTGAACACTCTGCAAGTTTATTGGTAGAGTCATTTGCCAAGCATGTAAAAATAATGAAGGTAAACCTCCAGTGGGATTATCATTTAAGAATCCTATATAAAATGGAAAATGTTTTTTGGTATACCCATAGATGGTACTAGATAATATTAAAAACTTTTCGATAATTTTAGTTAATTTTAAAATTTCACATATTAGTAAAACAAAAAAACAAAAAAATGTCTGAACACAGTAAAAAAAATATTTTCTGTATATTACAAGTGTTAACACATGGATTTTCTTTACACAGAAAATTAGGGTTCACCAATGATTGTAAACAATTAATCCTCATTCAGTATTAATATATATTACATTTTATTCGTGCCCATAGAAAAATTTAATCTTCACTACTACGATAATCAGCATGTTGTTAGCTTAATTTTTTATCGCCACTGATTATCGGCATATTGTTAGTTTAATTATATAAATAAATGGATGAAAATTTGACACACAATATACAACTTTATCTAAGTGTTTATTGATTTATTTTGTCACAATGTCACATCTTTAAGATTAGTTATATACAAAAATCAAATTGCTTCATAATGATTTTGTGCAAAGCTAGTTCAGCATTCTAGTATAATAGAGATCAGTTGTATACAATGTAAATATTATACATATATAAATAAAACATTTATATTGCTATGTCAAATACCAAATAAATCCATATTATATTACTAATGTAAATATAAGGAAAGTGTTAACAATTCCTAAGCTTTGGTAAGTACACAAGAAACCCTCGTAGTGCGAATTATATTCATATGTAATTTTTTCAATTTGGGTTTTAAAAGTAATTTTAAGCTTCATTGTTTAAAAGTACTTTGATAATAAAGCACACGATAGACAGGTAATGGTAATGTATAAATGAATAAAATGAAAATGATTCTAGTTTCTGGTATTTATGAACCACTTATGAACCTTTAATCGGTGAACGGCCCAAACACCCGATATTGGCTAAAGTACAAAGGAGAATGTCCATATTGTGTGGACCAATTGGCCTACTTATGAACATCAAGCACTGATATATTTTAGGGTATGTATATACAAACCAAAATATGTTTAGCTCAGATCTTCTGTAAAGGCATAAGTGTGTATGATTTTGAAGTTATAATTATTTAACAAGAGTTATTACGAGAAATATTTGAATAATATTGTCATTTAAATTTATTTTCAGTGTTGTATTTCTAAATTTATATCAAAAAAAGGTCTCCTTTTAACTTAATTGTTTAAACTCTACTACTCTTGGCAAAAGACGAATTGCATGTGACGGGTGTTGTAACTGTGAATTGCATTGTTTGACTTTTTTTGTTTATGACCATAGATATATCTATGATTATGAGTGCTTGTAATGGTATCGGTGTAAGGATGTAGCAAAGACAGGGTATGATATGGATTAATCGGAAAATTGATGTTTGATCTTAGAACATTTATTCTCATATAAATGTTCTGAGAATTATATAGGAATCAAAAACTCTTAATAAATCTTCTTTTTATTTATTTATATAGTCTATTTTAAATATTTTATTACAGGATATTCCTTGTATATTCTTTTAAGCAAAAAATATACATGATTTGGTGTTAATAATACTGTATAATTATTTAAGCTTATTTTATATCATACAAAATATGGACTAATGGATAAACACGGAGAGAAACAAAAGCTTTATTTGCTACTTTATAAAAATTACCAAGATTTTATGTACTAAGTATATAGCTAGACCAGTTTCATGAAAAATTCTTGTGATATGCAATAATACGGCATCATAAAAGATAAACAGATAAATTATTATTTCTAGTAGGGTTAATTGAAAAAGAAATTTTTAATAATATATTAAGTATTTTAACATTTCTATAGATTTTTCAAATAGTTTTTCAATACCTATATTTTATTTCTATTTGTATGAGAAAACATTAACTTGTAAAGTTCCAAATATTTCTGAAAATATCCATTATATTTATAGTCGATATTCAACATTTTCATACAAGTATTTAAATACTATCGACATTTGCTTCTAATACGGAATAATAATGTTTCTTTGTAATCTTCTTTCATGTTATGGCATAGATAAAACTTTTTTCTTGAGACATTGGATCAATTTGTGTCCACCATATTAAATATTTGGATAAATTTTTTTCACTCTAGGAAAGTTCTATGGACAAATAGAAAGAGTAATAATTTTAAATAGAGGCCAGGAACAATTTTTTACATGTTTCGCCTTTGTTCATGCCTAGGCTGAAAATGGGCATTCTCCTTTATGCAGATGGCGCACGTGTCCGATGTAAGGCCTAAAATGTATGTAAAAAAGGGGTCAGGGCACTCAGCATCTATTGTGAAATTTTAGCCTAGGCCATACACATGTTAAAAAGAAGCACACTGTGTTGCTATTTTGAATGATGCCTTCTCATATGATTGGTTAAACTACTATTTACTGCAAATCTCATGTCGCATATATCACCCTTGTAGGGTTTTTCACCTGTGTGTCTTCTCATGTGCACTTTCAAATGACTATTTTGTGTAAATTTTGCATTACATGTACCACACTTGAAGGATTTTTCACCTGTATGAATTTTCATATGTATGGTTAAATTACTAGATTGCGTAAATCTCGCATGACATGAACTACACTTGTAGGGTTTCTCGCCTGTATGTGTTCTCGTGTGACAGGTTAACGTTGTAATTTGTGCAAATCTTGCGTCACACATATTACATTTATAGGGTTTTTCACCTGTATGTGTTTTCATATGTGTTTTTAAATTATTAGCTTGAGGAAATCTCGCATGACATATGCTACACTTGTAGGGCTTTTCACCTGTGTGTGTTCTCATGTGCTTGGTTAAATTACTATTTTCCATAAATCTGGCATCACATCTGCTACACTTAAAGGGTTTTTCATACGTATGTGTCTTCATGTGTGTAGTTAAATGACTAGCTTTTGCAAATTTTGCATGACATGTGCCACACTTGTAGGGTTTTTCGCCTATGTGTGATTAAATTACTATTATTTTTAAACTTAGAGTCACATATACCACATTTGTAGGGTTTTTCACCTGTGTGCATTCTCATGTGAATGGTTAACTTCATAGATTGTGCGAATCTTGCATCACACGTGCCGCACTTGTATGGTTTTTCACCTGTGTGAGTTTTCATGTGTGCGGTTAAATTACTAACTTGTGCAAATCTTGCATGACATGTGTCACATTTGAAGGGCTTTTCCCCTGTATGTGTTCTCATATGTATGGTCAAAACACTATGATTTCTAAAACTAGAGTCACACATCCCGCACTTGTGGAGTTTTTCCCCTGTATGTATCATGATATTCCCTATTGAAACTAAAAAACGTTTTACAAATCACTTATCCCGCATACCACACTTCTAGTGTTTTCACTGTGTACGTATCCTAAAGTTCTTCGTTAAATTACTATTATATGTAAATTTTGAATAACACATATTAACTTGAAAGACATCACCTAGAGTATTTACATATGCGTGATGTCAAAAGGTTGTGTAAATGTTGCATTACACGTGTCACAGTTGAAGAGATTTATAGTTGTGTATGTTTAAAGTGCTATTTATTTATTAACTTGAAGTCACACATGTAACATTATTAGGGTTATTCAACTACATGAGTTCTGATGCCAATTCCCATCATATAAAGATGCCTTAGGAGAAAACTCTATCTGGAAAATATCACATTTAAATATTTTTTTATTCACTTTCACTTCTTCATCACAACACTTTGAAGAGGGTCCGGCAACAGTGCAGTTGATTGTTGATGGAAATCTGTTTCTCGCATTGGTTCAGTCTTTTGTAAGCTTGTAGGAAGTTGACCTTGGTATATCCTGTTGAACATGAAACTTGCATTTGTTGTCCAGCGTTGTTATAGAAGGAGTCGCAGGATATCTTTTTAGTGTTCCAGGTAGAACTTCAGATGTGCCTCACCATAATCTTCTGTTGTAGTCATTCGCAGTGTTTGGACGAAATTGTCATGTTGTCTGTAATACATACACATCATATAATTAAATTCAGTAATATTCTGGCATTTAACAAGTTCAATCTATCTCATCCCAAATACATCACACTTTGGTACAATTGCGATGAGGCCATTGAGAAATTATATACCTTCTTTTAAAATTCAGAATTTTGATATAACACGGTTCTAAATGCCAGTATAGCAAAAAGATAATAACTATGCAAGCCCAAGCAGTTATCAGGCATGAAGTGCGAGAGTTTTTTCAATAAATTAGGGCATAAAATCTTGGCAATTTAATAATCAGAAAATAAACTTCATCAAACGAGACTTCTGCGTTACAATGTATGGTAACTCAGCATGCCCAAGAGAAAATTGGTAAGAAATATAAAAAGTAACCATATTGTCTTGTATATAAATATCGAAGGAACGGTTTTTGGATCATCAGGCTGTACGGAGTTTCAAGTAGAATTCTAAAAGTAGTTTTCAGTAGAAACACATTGGAGCTCTCTAGCACTATGCAAGGCAAAGTCAAGCCTTTGGAATTACTTTTTTGCTTCATCCCCAAATGACTATGAAGTCAGGGGCAAATCAAATAGAACTCCTAGATCTACTACTTCAGTATATTGACATAAGGGTGTCTTACCAATGGTGTATTCGTACTCGAGAGGAGCATGTGCTCGACTTACCTAACACATATTATCTTATAATCACAAAGCATTTGCTTGAATTGGGCCATAGACAGCTCGCATCACTCTGCTATACTTCTCATGATTGAGAAAATCTTCATGTTGGTTTTAACAGCTTTACAAATATTATTTACTAGGATAGTGAACAGCAAAGAATAAAAATCAGATATCAAATTACCTATCAAGTAAATTGCTTTCTATCCGCAAGATATGAAGAGAAAAGAGAAACCAGCTTCGGTAAGGCAATTTCACACTAGAAAGACTGAAATAAAGACATATCTTTGAAGACTGCCAAGGATCATGTGACCTATTTGTATATTAAAAGTTATTTTTCAATTCTTTGGTTTATTATTTATATATTTATGTACAATTTTTACAAACTATAGCTTTAGAATTGTTGCATTGCTGCAGCTCCTACATAAAGGTTGTCTACAAGAAACACTCATTTTGCTACTTTTATTTTTGCAACATGAAATGTAGCAATGGCGCCTTTTTGTGAAGTTAGTTGCCAGTGACAAGTGACTCAGGGGAACGAATATCTGAAAATTCACTAAGTTCCTGCGCCAACTATAAATTGAAATCCATTCTGCGCACCATCACATTCATCACAAAGCAACCATGCATTTATAGCATAGACCTACAATATTATTAAAAAAACCTGTATAGGCCATCTTCAGGATGCTGCTTTGATACAGTAGATTCAACTAAATACAGTGTTGATGCACTTGCAATTTGGTCAAGGATATCAACACCGTATTTAGTTGAATTGCAAAATTTTACTGTTTCAGATTGTTTCTTGGCAATACTTGTGTCTATTTCAGTGTTACTTGCTCTCAGTAAAATTCTTGAAAAACTCAAAATGACAGCGAAGTTGATTTAACTTCTCTGTCATTTTAATAAATATAAGATCTTACATAATTTGCAGTATGCATTTACCAGAGAAAAATCCACGCAAGATACTGCATTTCATCTCATTAAAACTATCTACACAGCCTGGCAGAAAACCCAGGGGTATTCTCTGACTTTTCAGCAATAAGCTAAGCTTACGGTATTGAGGGAATGACAATTGAACTTATTAAGTCCTATTTGTCAAATCGGGAACGAGTTGAAATTAATGGTACTAATTCGAAAGCATCAATTACAAAATTGGGAGTGCTACAGGGCTCTATACTGGGTCCATTAATGGTAAGAGACATGCGATATTGTTCTTTTTGTCGATGACACTTCCTTAATTTTCTGACTGGAAAGACCTTACAAATATTAATTGAACTCTAAATAAAGTATATAAATGGTTTTCAGTCAATAACTTGTCTTTAAATGCTGAGAAAATAAAATGCATTAAATTTTCAACATGTAATTTTGAATCACAAAATACTAGAATTAGTAACCACAGCCACTGTCCTGGATATAACTCTAGATCATAAGTTACAATCGGCTGTTCATATAGATTCACTAGCTAGTAGGTTTTAAGCTCAGGCATTTGCAGTTAGAAAAATTACGCAGCAGACTGGTGCAGCACGGCCAGGTTAGTTTATTTTGCTTATTTCACAGCATTATGTCATAGGGTATTTTGCTGTGAAGCATTGCTCCAGATATCAAAAGAATTTTTATTTTGCAAAAGAGAGCAGTCCAAGCCATATATAATATGTTCATATTATATATGGCTCGGATGTTATGTTCATATTATATATCAGTACAAGATCTATTTAAAGAGGCAAATATTCTGACCTTGTCATTGTTATATATCTATGAAAACCTAATGTATGTTAAAAAGAATTTAAATTTCTTTATATCGTATATACATCCATACTCTTAACAAAAATAAAATTAATAATCTTAAATTAAGATTATAAATTAGTAAAGCTTTTTTAACAAGTACCTGAGGTTATGAGAAACCTTCCCATAGTGAAATTTATAATGCGTATTAAACGTGTGCTTATTTCAAAGGCCTATTATAGCATCAGGGATTATGTTGAAAATAAAGATGTGTGGAAGTCATTATAGTGTACAGTATAGTGTAAAATGCACATTTTGACCCTCACTAAGAGGAACTAATGGATTATTTGTAGAGATATATATATATATATATATATATATATATATATATATATATATATACACACATACATATACATATATATATATATATATATATATATATATATATAAACAATAAGGATATTTATTCATAATAATTAGAAGTTAAATCATGACATGTCAAAAGAGACTTTAATACTACGTCAAAGAAAATAAAAGAAAGAAAAGGATTCATGTAATAACAAAATGTTTTATTTCTTTTGTTTTGATAAACTGTCAATGTGCATTGACTACTTTCAGTTTTCAGAGTCTTGGTTTCATATAATTCCAACAACAAATTCTTTACAAACTGTGAATATCATGCCTACTTTTATTTATCGTACCAAGTAAAGTTGTACCTCCAAACAGCAAGTTCTGTGCTAATGATACTGAATTGGAAAAATTATCTGTAGTCACATCTGTACCTTTATTCAGCAAATGTTCTTTAAGTCTTGATTTGGTGGTCTTGATTTTTCGAAAAACTTTTCTCTTTGCCGAGATTTGGAAAAGAATTCAACCGATATTCCTATTTCACATCAACGCGGCACCTAAATTTGATTCTTAAAATTTGAACTTATCTAGCTTACTATTTTTAAAAACCATTTTTCAGAAATCAATTTTACAAAATTTTACCTGATGGAATATTGTCATCCATGTCATCGCTAGAACTTGATACAGAAGTATTGATTTCTTTGAAGTCTAACTCTGGAAGTATTTTCATTTAGACATCATCAATTTCCGACTAATTTTCCAGCAAGGTTTGTAATCACTGTGATTGTTTCCATTGGTAGTGTTTTCACTGTGTTTACGTTTAACATCTTCTGATTTTGTGTGATCAACTATCAATTGAAACCAAACTGGATACTGCCCATTTGTAGGTCTGAACAATTTTTAAGGAACACATGCATTGATGCAGAGAGAAACCTGGTCAGGAAAATAGTCAACAGCGATGTTTATATTATTATATTATTTATTTATAAATTTAAAATCAAATCTGTGTCAAATTTTGAACTTATTCACAGAAAAAAATTTAAAAACAATCTGATTCCTTGATAAATGAACACATGGGTCTGATTCGGACCAATGCAATATTGCAAATCTAGTATCCGGTAAGAATATCATGGGCAGAAACAAGTGTCAGATAAATTGAATTAAATTTAAAATTGATCAACCCTAATGTGTCAGGAGCCAGAATAATAGCATAAAGTATATAAGCTCCTATATCAGTGAAGGAAACAAGTCAAATTCATCAGGAGAGAATGACACTTTCCCAATAATCGCTGCCTACAGGGACGGGCTGTGGTAGATGATAAGATCATATAGAACAGAATAAAAAACTATTCTGTATATTTATTATTGCATTTATGTACAGACATAACTAAAGTCAAATATTCATAAAAATATAGAAATCAGAATGAGAGAGAAGTATATTTTGATTAAAGTCGAATATAAATCTGCAACTCCTATGTTACTTATAAAAGATTGTTTAAATAATCACACTAAGCATACTCCAATAACATAGATTAAATTTAATTCCCAAATTGTCCTAAACATTATGAAGAGTCCTTCCTTCCTCCAAGGACATATCCTTGTCTCTGTGAGAAGTTACAACAATACCCAGCAACTCAGTGTCCACACGGGGTATTAGGCGGAACATTCTTGATTGGCCAGGAGCATTAGTAATGCTACATACTAAAGTAATGGTTTTTAAAAAAATTAGTGGAGCTATCAGTGTACTGTACTTACCATTAGAGGTAATTAACTGTTTTCATCTGTATATTAGGACGCCCTGCAGACGGAGAAATATACGGATGGATATGATAAAGCTATAAAAGTTCCATTTTTGCCATTCGGCTACAGGATCCAAAAATGCAAATATCAACATTATAAATTTGTCAAATATATGGCAACATATTACATCCACCAGCGGAATATTGGATATCACACGGGCTAGAGAAACAAAGAAATAAATTTTGTTTTGCTGTCGAAAGCTTAATACGAGGTTAGTTATTCTTCTCCCTAAACCTTTTACTCTGTGCCTCTGGCATTTGTGTGCGCGTGCATAGGAGCCTTCCAAAAAACTTCTGGGATCTTCTTCCATGTTGGGTCAAGAGTGTGTACTCCAATACACACGACTGCTGACGGTGACTGCGACACTGACTATCCCTGATATCCCCAGTAGAGAGTCAGCTATCTATCTCTCTAAACGTTTCTAATATCGACATGAACTGAGCATCCACTACATAGCTCAATTTCGGTCCTCTGGTATGTGCACACAAAACCACTGCCTCACAGTGACTCACAAGCACTATTATAGTCCCCCTTTCTCGTTATTGTGAAACTCATTATATCTAATGAAAACGCATGCCACAAGGTTAGCTGAGCTGCTTTTCCTCAACGATACATTCAATCTTATGGTAGAATGTGTGGCACCATGACTGCTCTTTCAGTTCTTTTCTATATACTTTGGTTAAGGTGTTAGTAATAAAGCCATATGTATAGTCTTTATACAATATAGGGGGATATGGGCCCAGTGGGACAAGCTTAGCTTAAACGCACTTTAGTCACGTTAAATATTTGCGATTTTTAGAAGAATAGGTCCCAAGCGAGATTTTCACGCAAGACCCAGGTATTTCCACAATTAGTTCAGAATTTTTCAGAATAGGGTAGAACTGACATGTAATAGTTTCCCGTGATACTGCAAAGTGGTCATATTTTGATGGATGAGCATCTTGTGCAGTTTATGCAACAAAGCTAGAACTTCTCAAACCGGCCATGTCCAGTAGGTGTGGCCAGCAGTCCCATATTCACTGTGACCTCTCGCGTCAAGCAAATTTTCTCTTTGGGCCTACCCCAAATATTAGACAAGTATATAGAGGAAATCTTAAGGAAAGAAATAAGTGGGACCATAATTTTGACGTGGAAACGGTATCATAGCATGCAGGTTTGACACAGTTGATTCAATTCACAATTATTACTTCAATTCATTAATTTATACATATAATAAAACAAAAGAACTGGCATGTGCCACTGAAGATTTATTTAGGGGGATGTAATAAAAGTAATAAAATACAGAAATGTCATTTTTGGAATTTTCGTCTGTTTGTGTTTGTTTGAACACATTTTAGGTTTGGTCGTAAACACACATCACGTAAGAACTACTGACCCAAATCGGATAGAGTTTTTAGGAAATTGTTGATGTAATCGTTGATGTTGTAAGTGTTTTTATTTCATTCTAATCAGTTTACTCCATCAAAAGAAAGGCTAATTTAATATTTTCAAAGCTTAATTTCCATTGCATTAGTACAGTAAACCTGTTCAGCACAAGTAGAATTCACACTAAGGTGTATATAAAATTTACAGAAGCTCCACTAAAATTTTCCTACCACCTATGTGCGGGTTTCCAAGAACCCTGATACTCTTCATAATTTTTTTGTTTACTTTTTTCTAAATTTTTTTGGCAAATCTTTTGTCACTTATAGTATCTAGAGACGGTTGACGGAGTCGAAATGGAAGAACATTACTCCTTAATGCTGAAAATTTATTTCATTTAGATTGGGTTTGAGCTGCCTTGACGAACCCTTTGGTCATAAGTTGTGGTTAAGACAGGATATTTTAGATGGAAGATTGGGAAAGAAACTAATCAATAGCGAGGAGCATATTCATCGTATTCGGTCTCATTTCACGTTTTGTGATAAAATTTTGTTCACAATTAGTAGGCAGGGTCCGTTGTTACAACTACCAGGTGATGACAGGAACTCATTAATGATTAAGGGTACGTTTGTTGTAGTTCAACGGTTGTCTGATGAGTTCTTTGGTTAAAATTGGTGGACAGAATCAGATGACGGTGCCAAAAGATGATATAGGAACTCCATTGTGGCGAAAAGTTAATTCATGGAGTTTAAATTTATTTTGTTTACATCAACGTAGCCAAGGAAGCAAAAAAATAAATAAGTAGATATGTATGTGCATATATGTATGTACAATGACATGAAGTAACTAAGGTATGGGTACTTAGGTAGAAATATACATATGCATTATGCATTAAACATATGCATAATGCATATGTATATTGTGACGGTATAATTTTTATTTATTTAGGGCGAGGTGAGCTTAGATAAGGCCATTCAATTTATCTTTTCAGAATATCATGGCTAAGAAGCATTATCATGGCGAAGAATCCTTCTTTTCATTGCAAGTCAAGTGGAGATGGTTTGAGATAAAGAGGAAAGTTTCTAAATCTAAATTACGCTAACCTTATTCATCCGTTAATCGTGCTGAAGTTACGATCATGTATAAATTATTTAAAACTCTCAACAACATTATTTTCAATAAATTGCACCTTGCTACTAATTCTTTGGTCTTTAAACGTATATTTTCTAGTACTTTTCCACCACTTTGATAATCTCCTAGTGATCGGACCGAGTTCATACTCAATCTATTTTTTTAAGTAACCAAAACTGTTTCGCCTATTCTTTTAGACTGGCTTGAAGTGAAAAATTTACATAAATATCATCAAGCCGTTTTATAATATAAGTTACTGATTTAATTTTTTTAGTGAGGGACTTAATCAGTAGATGTTAACAAATATTAAGGATTTTGAATATTTAATATGCTTGCTTGAGTTCTAACAAACTGAATAAGGTAAATGTATAATATATCTAGAAAAGTCTAACGAATAATTTACTTATCACATGGGAACAAAATTACCACTCAATTATCTTTTCAGAGTGGGTTGACTGTAGACTTTTGGGTTTGACTAGGCAGACATAGCTCTAAAAATTCACAGCAGCTAGACTTACGATAGCAAATATGGAATTTACTGTTTGGGTATGATTTTCTTTCAGGTGAGCCGATTCATAACTTTATCATTGGTTGAACGAAATAGAAAACAACAATTTGACGACGCCTTAAACTTTGTCATTTGCTATGGCACGATGCTTTGAAACCTTGGTGATTGATAACTAACTAAAATTATTATTACCATAATACTGACCTTCGTTTAGTCCCAGTTCTTGCCCACTTCTTGCAAACAATACATGCGCAAATAAAAAATATTTATTGAGTATTAAACATGTTCCCTCCAAAATTTCCATATTAATATTTTTTAGTGTTAGTATTGAGATATGTGTGAGTTACCAAATTTTAAGTTTCTATGTCAAGTGGTTTCTGAGAAAAACAGTCGTAACAGACAAATAGAGAAATATGTGAATGGTCTTATCTGGCACAAACAACAAAGCGTCTATAGGTAGTCGAAGCCTAGTTATTAAAAAAAATGTATAGTGGACCTACGACCATAATTAAAGGCTGCTATATGTATTCAAATGTCTCATGGAAGTTTTACGCACAGTGGCGAAATGAAGTATCTAGTCGTATGGAAGGGTAGGTGCTTGAGTAAGCAACCAGAATGTGGGCCCCACACTTTTCAATACTGTATGTTTTCGATATGAGCTTACTTTGTATCCTCAGTTTGCAAAATATTAAAATATTGTCAATAATAAAACTGAAGAATTTTCCTGTCTGTACATTGAAGGTATTTACGAAAAATGATTTAGGGTAACATAATATAAGTAAGTAGTAAAGCACAAAAATATTGTCGGAATTTTTATTTGTCCGTGAGTGTATTTATTTGCTTGCACATTTTCACTGGCAGAATATTTTGGTATGGGGTTTCACATATGTTATGTTGAGTCGCACAGGCCAATTAAAAAGAAGGTATGGTAATGTGACATTTCAATACAAAGTGCTTAAAAAGTTTACTTTCATATTTATTATAACAAATGGCGTTGTGTACCAATTTTATTGTCAACTTAATGGTATTTTTTAAAAGTTCATGGGAACAAAATCATAGGCAAAGCGAGCATAACAAAAGCTACTTCTAGGATATCTTTCCTTTTGCCGAACAAATGCAAGATGTAACTCCATGTTTTTTTAAATTTTGTTCTGTAAGTTTTGACTTTTCATCATCAATTCATTTGTATTAAGTAAATAAATCAAAGGTCCTCACATTGATTGCATAATAATACATTAACAATAAGATGGAATATCGGTTCAAATTCTACCATTATATCCAAATAATAATTAAAGAGTGGTTTTCTAAGAAATTTTGCAAAGCCTAATACTATACTTCACGTAGTAATTAAATTACAAATATCAACATTTTAACTTGACATCATTTCTAAACTTGAAATTTTATTGAATGACTTTTAAAAAAAGGTGTAAAACATAAATGATACAGTACCTTTTATAATTTTCATGGAAACTACTTATTAAGAGCTATTTTTTTTACTATTTTTCAGATTTTTTTGAAGTTACAGGGCTCCCCCTGTGGAGGAGGGAAAGTATTGATGAGGAATTTGAAAAGAAATATCTCGAAACTGATATACACTAAGATTACTTTACTGCAAAACAGACTTTGCTGCGTTTTGAAAGACCTATCCAAAGATCCCATCCCTTCCATCGTATCAAAGTGTGTATTCAAAAAAATATATTCTAAAGGACATGACCAATTTCTGAGTAGTTGTAAGTAGTAATCATGAATTTAAAATAAATACAAGAAAACTGAAAATAAATTAACGAATTATGGCATATTCTTTACATCTCTAGAGCTCGGGAGTAATTATTTATGTGTTATCAAAAACTAATAGTTTTCACGATTATTTGTCTCTTTTACGTTGCTTGCACGTTACATTGACGTTCCATTCAACGCATAGGAAGTGAACCAATCTAATATTGTAATAATCTAATATTGTATATTCTTTTATTAAAATGACGTAACTTTTTGTCGTTAAAAACAATTATTACAATGTAAAAGTTGAATATATTTGGTGTTAATTTTGTAGAAATTCATATTTCACAATTAAATGAAACTACGTGATGTAGTATTATTTCTTCTTTCTTTAATTTCTTTACCACGACCTAGGTTTCGTTGTATTACAACATCTTCAGGTGGGATATTAGCAAAGATTCTTTCTAACATCCCACCTGAAGATATTGTAATATAACGAAACCTAGGTCGTGGAAAAGAAATTAAAGAAAGTAGAAATAATACTACATCACGTAGTTTCATTTAATTGTGAATGTAAAAGTTGTTTAAACCACATAATAAAACATAAAAACAGTATTATTACAAAATAATAACGTGTTGTGACCACGTTATTATGACAGTTGGTAATGTTGACAAATAACAGAGCGTCCATTTACGTTTAAATTCTTGCAGTCTACGTTACACTTGCTCATTGGCGATTTTTTATTGCCAATTGCTATCTATACGGCATCACACACGTGCATCAACTGCAATATACACATGCGACAAATGTTAGGGCATATTGTGTCCTTGCTATTAACTCATTTACAAACAAGACAAATACTCTATTCACATATTTTATTACTTCCCCAAATCCTGAGATACCCGAATTTTACCAGGTGAGTCTTTGTAATTCTAAATGAATGTTGCAAAATATTTATGTCCCGTATTATGACATGAGCCTTGTGTATGTTTACATATTATATTTTACTAAATTTTAATTAAAATTTTATTTTTATTTTTTCAGTTGTCTTTGGATGAAATTATTTTTAAACCATATTTCATATTGTTAAGTTGACAAGCTGCAGGCAACAAAAGTATACTAGGCAATAGTATGCTTTAGTTCTGGGCAATTTGTGAGGAGAATACGGCATCATACTATAGATGCCAAGATGGATTTTTAACTTATTTTTTTCATGGCGTACTGTACATTAGGTTAGAGTTTCATGTTTATTTATTGTTCATTTAATACTAAAATATTTTAATATGTTAAGACAGTGTAACAAACACTAACCTTTTTTCCCATACACTCTTCTTTTTTATATATGCTATGAATGTCTGCAGTATAAAATCATTTTTCTACAACCATATTATTGTGTATAAATGTTATAGATCAAATGTTAAACGTGGACAATATTCATATCACCCCAAAAATATGAATAATGTCAAGTCAAATCAAGCAAATTAATTTTAATAAATTGTTATTTATATGTAAATTGTCAAATTTTCTGTTCACTACTACAATCATAGTACTTAATTATAGGTTAGACAGAAATCGGGGACCTGCTCTGTGAACTGCCACAGAGAAATAAAAGCAGAAAAGCATAAAAAAAGTTAGTTACATCACAGAACAAAAATAAGATTGAAGTGACAAAATTAACATTCATTAAAGTATGTGAAAACAGGTGTCGCCAGTTAAAACAAATGACTTTTAAACAAGCCAATCATATTTTAGGGCATGCCCCATCTCTACCCACAATCATGAAATCCTTTCCTGTTTTCACATCCTTGAGTCAAATCTGTTTATTTTGCATTTCACAAATTTAAAATTACTCTAAAATTTTAGTGTTGTTTACACATTTATAGGCCGCTCACCATGATACTAAAATAAAGTAGCAGTAAAAACAAGCCAATATATCTAGTTTTATTTTTTTAAGGAAACTTAAATTCTAAGAGACCTTAATTAGTATTATGCAAATACTAGGTATTAAAATATTTATTAACTTATTATCTACAAGTGACGCAACAAACTAAGTAAGCAACAAACACGATAAGTCTCCTAATAGAGTTTCGTCGGTTCAAATCAATATAATTAAAATTTTCCTTAAATTATTTAGGAAAATCATTGCACCTTTATTAATTTTGGACATACGTTGCCATTATGTACAAATAACATCGTATTTAATTTTTTAATTGAAATTAAACAATAAAATGTGCGATGGTCCTGGTCACAATGGAACAACTAAGTCATTTAGGTTAATAAAATGACAGGATTACTTCCTGTACAATCTAATGGTGAATCTAGCAACAAAGGTAAAAATAATTTAATTGTAAATTATGAAGCTATAAATATATAGCTAAATTATTTTTTAGAATAAACATTTGGCAATTATATTAAATTATGTTATGAAACCATTATTTCATTTATTTTCACAGTTATTGAGATTTAAAATAAAATTTCCTGGTAAGCATACATAATGATACGTTACTCAACAAAAACAATGAAGCCATTAAGTTTAATGAAATGACAGGGATACTTCCCATATGATCTAATGAGTGAATGTGGCGATAAAGGTAAAAATTACACAGTTTAATAACCTAATATGATGCAAATGCCAAATGTATATACTAAAAAAACAATATGATAATTTGAATATCAAAAATCGAAACCAGAATAAAAGTTTATGATAACTTTATAATAACTGTCAACAATCTATTCCACATGACATTAAGAAATAAGTTTTAGACAAATCACTTTTTTCGAGATACCAAGATACTTGAGATATTATAATTATTCTTGGATCTTTTCCTAAATTATGGTTAAAATTTTTCATTGCTTTTAAACATTGTGTACGAATGATAGACATACATAAAACCATTTATTTATCATTTTAACAAATAAATGCCTTTTTTATATATTCAAAAGTGTTTTATTTTATTTTGTCTTTAATAGCTGCTGTATTTAAATACTTTAAAGAGAACATAAAAAATATATCAAGTAAACAAAAAAAAACAATTTTTTATTATTTTATATCGTGTAAATAATACAAAAAACTTATATTTGGTCAGTATAAAATAACATAGAAAGGACTAATTCGTGGAACCCTATGCGGACACATGTCACCAATTTTGAAATATGGTCTTATGAAGTGCTAATAACATTGCGGTCCACAATTCTACTTCCACTCAATTTCTTTACAGAGGTGTTGTGTAGCTTGCACATTTATCAACCAGTCACCATGATATTGAACTAAAGCAACATAATAGATTAGCGGATATTTTTAACTTGTTAAGAAAATAAATTGTATGAAGTTGTAATATTTACGGGTACAAGAATATTTATTATTTGAATTTAATACAAGAAAATAATCATATATACACGTAGTTATAATTTTGAAATGTGAAATATTTAATAGAAGTAAAATTTAAATAAAAAACAGGATGTAGTATTATTTCTACTATCTTTAATTTCTTTACCACGACCTAGGTTTCGTTGTATTACAACATCTTCAGGTGGGGTATAAGCAAAGATCTTTGCTTATACCCCACCTGAAGATGTTGTAATACAACGAAACCTAGGTCGTGGTAAAGAAATTAAAGATAGTAGAAATAGTACTACATCACGTAGTTTCATTTAATTGTGAATATTGAATTTCTACAAAATTCACGACAAATATATTCAATATTTAAAAAACAGGACATAAGTCAATATATTCAAAGTTTCTTTGAGGAACCAGGTTCTCAAAACAAGTTATAGTTCGTACCGATCAATATGATTATAGTTTTAGTTGCTTGTCGGGCATACCAAATATTGTTCATAACAAAAAACATAAAATAAATTAGAGTTATTTGGACATAATTTAAGAAATTGATGAAAATGGTAATTTTCACTTGGTGAATATATTTCAGCATACACATATTTTTCCAAAATCTAATAATGAAAGTTACGTTAACAATAAAGATATTATTAGTTCCTCACATCAATACATTTAAAGAGACGTGTCTGTTTTGAAAATATAATGTAGCATAGACAGGGGTGATTTATATTGTTTCTTAAGCAAATAGCTGAAATGTATATTGTACACAGGAATATTTAATTAAACTTGAGAATCATTAATATCTTATATTTCGTAACTTACTGTTATTTTGTCAATATAATTCTGGTTTAACAGGAATGCGAATTTCCCGGTTTTATTTGGTTTAAGTAAAAGAATATACATAAAATATAACATATTAAAAAAATTATGGCTCCGCTCAATTACTTCATTACAAAAAAATGATTTGAAATATGTTCTTTCTATGAAGAAATGCCCGTCAGCTGGTTGTCAAACATAAGTTTTATAACCTCACTTTCGCGTTTCCTTTTTTATTTTTTAGGTTTGTTTTTTTAATATCAATTCCTGTTTGTATTTGATACTTCGGTGTTTAGGATTACTGTGAATGGCGATAATTTAAACAATTACGTTTATTTAAATATAAATTTTACTTTCTTGGTAAAGTGCCCTTTTTCAAATCACATTATTTCATAAAACAAGCACTACCAAGTCCTAATTTTTACTAACACTTCGTTTTTTATCTATATAAAGAATATAA
This sequence comes from Druceiella hillmani, assembly GCA_039881145.1. Taxonomy (NCBI): domain Eukaryota; kingdom Metazoa; phylum Arthropoda; class Insecta; order Lepidoptera; family Hepialidae; genus Druceiella; species Druceiella hillmani. The sequence continues at coordinate 11,983,746 of JAYKKI010000071.1, read as the reverse complement.
CTATATTACCTATATAAAGAATAAACAACATTTAAAACGAAAAAAACACAAAATTCGCATTATTGCTAAACTAGCAAGTTCGTTTAGGAGTCAGAAACATAACGAAACGCAAATATCCTAAACAAGTATTATATTTTATAATACGTCAGGTTGACAGAGCACTACATAATATGTATTATAATATGATCATAAAGTGAACAATACTTCGTTCTGATAGTGAATAGTTGTACGTACGTTGTTTCACAAGATAAACAATGAAAATTGGCAATTACCCTTGTTAACTTTAGGTTAAATCTAAATGCCAATTGTTGTCAAACATTCAAATTTTAAAAAATTATTCAATTTTAAACTACACTGAGTAGTATGCACACAATTAGTCTTGATTTTAATAACGAGTTTCGTTCCGTATGATTATAAGTGCTATAGAAACAATGTGCAGTGTATACTCACTATTCTGGTGGGAATGACGAGAAGATGTCCCTGATTGGGACAATACTCTACGGGGTAAGCATTGCACATATCACATCTGCATCAGACAGAAAATATTTATTATATTTTACGTTTCGCAAAAATGCGTATTCGCTTCAAAACTCCTTTACATTGTCATTATTATCTCACAGTTAGTGACTGTCACTGTCATTGGTAAAACAATCAATTCTACCAACTTTTTAAAAATAGTTCAAGCCTCTTTAATTTACGGTGTATTTTCTTTTTATTTATGCATTGACTGCCCGTATTATATAAAATAAAGAATGTGAAATAAAATAAATTTATTTTTGTTATTGGATATACTGACTGATTTTTATAAATTTTTTGTTAATAATATTTAACTGATAAACTCCTATAAAATATTTTATGTAAAAATACAAAAACACGATTTAAAAGAAAGCAAAATAAAAAAAATATTTTTTCTATATTTTGGTCTTTTCCTGACCACTGTGCAAATAAATTTAAATTGATGGTCTGTAAAATATAAATTTTGTAATATATTCTGATCTATAAATAAAATAACTTTTATTAGAGGTTAATTCGGGATTATATGGCTAGTCCGGTAAGATGGCCAACAAAAATCTTTTGGTGTTCTTTTACCATGTCTCTTTAATTAATATCAGTAAATGATGTCTGCTTGTACATGCTTGCTGTTGCAACCATGCTTTTCTAAAAAAAATCAGAGACTAAATATTTTTAAATCAAAAATTTTAAATGATTTCAGATTTTAACTGACCCCAATATTTTTAAACAATCAGATTGTTGTTTTTTCACTTTTTTAATTTTTTCATTAAATTTAAGGGAAATTACTAGAGATTCTAAAGGAATATTAGATCTTGGATTTTATTCATAAATTTCTAATACCAGCACAGTTAAAAATTAATCAGAGAAATAATTACAATATTAATTACTTATCCTTAATTGAGTGGTCTTCTTATCTGCACATACCCTATAAGATGGCCATCGCAAAGTTTTGTTATTTAATTTACATTTCATAATAAATTATTTTATGTAATTTGTTTTTATTACATATTCAAAATATAATATCGTTTCTAAGTTAAGAAAACGAAAGCCAAATTAACATTAAATTTATTATATAATCAATGCAGGTATTTTATTTTGGGTAGAGCGTTTTTTTTTCTATTCAAAATAAAATATTTTTGATATCTAACGATGACATTGGATATTATTCCCAAAATCGCAATATATTTGCACAAATATATTTTCTAATTTTTCTAATTTGTGGACAATTAGATTTTATGTATCCATTTGCTTTTTTCTTGAGTATTATAACTTTACAATACGAAGTATGTATATATATATATATATATATATATATATATATATATACATATATATATATATATATATATATATATATATATATATATATACATATATATATACATATATATACACGGTTTCCCGGAAAAAAATTCGGACAAAATGAAGTGTTACTCGTTGACTGACATATAATTAGTAGATAGATTGTCACCGAAATAATATTTAAAAGATATATTTTTTTCAGAAGATTCAAAGTAATATTCATAATTATTTCTCATTGTTTTTCATACACCGAGACTTGCCCACGTCAATGGGCACCGCCCAGGTTAATGACGATGAGATATTGTGTATAAAGTAATTTATACGTAGCGAGTATTTCCTTTAATCGATTGGTTAAATAACTTCAAATATAAGTATTAAAAACTTAATAAATAATAGTATTAATGTAATTACTCATTTTGTAGTTCCGTGGAAACCACTCAATCTCAGAATTTTTTTACATTTAAAAAGTATTACATAGAAAAGTTACTGTGCTAAGAATTATTTTACAATACGTTTTATTAATTTAATGTTCATACAAAATTATTTCAGATATTTGTTTAATAAGTTTTAAAGGAGATGTTCAAATTGGTTTTCGTTTAGTTCTACACACAAAAGCGCCTTCCTTATGATTGAATTAGTAACATTATCCACAATTTGAGCATTTCTCTTAATTTTATTAAAACTGACGGTAATCCTTTCTCGTAAAGTTTTTTCGTCCGGGCATTCAGTTGAGAATCCTATGATTTGACGCTAATCCAATAAAAAACAATTAAGTTTTGTTAAATCTGGAAATCTCGGAGGCCAGGATACAGGTCCACTGTGCCTTATCCAGTGACGACTATCTAAATACTCACGTACCCTAATACCGAAGTGAGGGGGCGCTCAGTCATGCTGTCACCGCCTATCTCTCACTTCACTCAAAGGCAAATTTGAAATAAAGTCTTCCACTTCATTACGCAAAAATCCAAATAATTGTCCGATGTCATTTTGATAGGTAGAAAAAACGGACCATTAAGCTGATTATCCCAAATTCCCGCCCATACATTTAAATGCCATCTATTCTGAAAACTTCCCGGTCGTTTTAATGTGAATTCGTATGGTTCCAGTAGTATTCGTTATGCATATTAAATAGATCACATTGGCGAGTCCACCTGTTGCGTCAGCCTGAGAACGACGTATTCGTACAATTATAATTTCCAAGATTCTCTTAAGTATATTAGAGTTTCTATGAAAATAAAAAACAATGTGATAATACGGTCTTCGGGGGTCGATGTGAGATGAGTTTGAGATCAAGAAGATTGTTAGGCAAAGACAGGTTATGTCCCTATCGCCATTATACCTCGATAGTTGTACAGAGCAATTTACTGACCATATTTGTAATATGCAAATAGAAACTATTTAGTGTCGAGCTTGATTAATTTGAAATGGACTACACGCATACACACAATGATTTACACAATTTTACAACTTATAGGACTGTTAATATCCTAAATGTTCTTACAAAAAGATCTACGTATGAATGCCCGTAAATGTCAATATTTGTTTTTTTTTTCAAATAATCGTGACACAGTAGTTTACTAAATAAAGATATTTATCAGTAAAAATGCAATTAATCATAACGAAAATAAGAACAGGATGAGATGGGGAGTTTATATGAAGGAAGTGAGTAATAAAACATGGACAGCCTCAAAGACCTAGGTGAATCGAAGTAAGAAATTTCTAAAAATAATAAAAAAAGAAAAGTATGTATGCCTTCTTTTAGCACGTATTTTATATATATAATGAGTGAAACAAAAGAAGTATATCAAAATAAAAGAGCACGGCGTTTCATTTTACCTTAGCCTGATCGGAAAGGGGAAAGTATTAATCTTTACCGATAACATCCTAGTAGATAGATAATAAGAAAGAATTTTTACCTAAAACCTAAAGTGCTTCGTTTTTGGATAGCCTATGGCACTATCGTTTACCTTCAACTTTTAATATTTTTTCTTGTTGTTGGAATTTCCCACGAGAAGCAAGTGCAGATATATTTTATCAAAGTATTTATATAACTTTCATAATCGCAAGCATACCGCACTGAACTTTTGACTTTTTACTGTTGATTTTAATAATCAACAGTAAACAGGGCGTTTATAAAACTGACTCTTTCAATACAAATAAATATAAAAAATGTTTATTAAGCTCACGTGTTTAAAATAGAATAAAATTATTTTAGTTAATTTGAATATGCTAATTTGCACATTTTCATCCAGTTCGCACCAAACGTACAGTCTCTTAATAAGCAAATGAAATTGTTGTTCCATTTATAAATCTTAGCGTCGTTGTGATTTTTAGAGTTTGCTGCGTTTATCTTGCTTTTAAATAAAATTATAAAGAAGTAAAATAAAAACAGCGGAAATTGGATAGTACTGAAAGTGAAGGCAGGACGTATTGAATTAAATTAACTCAACAATGCGAATTAATATTTATTCATTAAGCTTTCACTGAGTGGAAACCGAAATGTTCCTCAAAATTATCCATCGCAAATATTGAATAATGTTACGAAAACGTAAAAAACCTGTCAAGCACGAGTGGAACTCGCACTACGAGGGTTCCTTACACATTCAGGCATTTATAAACATTTAATAGTAAATATTATTCATAGGAAACTATTTACATAATTTTAATTCTGCAGAATAAAATATGTATTGCCTATTATATCTTTCACAGGCGCATATTTAAAAAATATCTTTTTTATGTGATATAACTAAAAATTAACGATTTTCGTATTTTCTCGTTCTGTCAGATTTTAGGTCAATGGGAATTTCCCTATAGATATATTTGCTGCATAAATAGTCGTGTTTTTAGGGTTCTTCTTGGCTGCGTTGACTTAGAAATTTTTTTACAGCTCTAAGGGACAGCAGACCTAAGTATTGGTACTAATTTCAGCTTGATACCTCCACGCGTTCCTAAAGAAAAAGAGTCCAGACAAACCGACAGACGGACAACGAAGTGATCCCGCAAGGGTTCCTTTTCTCTTTTTAAGATACGAAACCCTGAAAAGCTACCAAGCACGAATGGAGCCGTCACTATAGGGTTCCGTACACATTTTAATATTTTATAAATATTTAACTGTACGTAATATTCCTATTAAACTATTTAAAATATTCGAGTCTTTTAGAATGAAACTTCTTGCGAAATTCATGATTCCAGATCACCGGGAAGTACTATATACGATTTGAATTATTTGCGAGTGTCGAAGATACGCGGCACGAGTTGCCGTAACTTTAAGGATTTTTTTTGCTTGCGTTGACTAGACGCATGGTTTTTTTCTAACGCCAACTGACCGTAGACCCGAGTGTTTGATATTAATTTAAATTTGATACGTCCACGCGTTCCTAAGAAAAGGGTCTTGATATACCGATAAACGGACAACGAAGTGATTTTGTAAGGGTTATTTTTTTTCATTTTTTAAAAGCTAAAAAATTAAAATTAATTTATACCGGTATAAACCGACAACTATCCAAAAACTCGATGTTTAATTCTCGAAAGTATATATCCAACCGAACGAAACGTCAAAATACGGCACAATAATCGTTCAGAACTAAGAAGTAACAGGGCATAAGCTACAGCAGTATGCTTTCAAGATAAGTATAGTTAACTGTTTCGGCTATGTGGCTGTGGAGTGACTATATAAAAACTTTACTCATTGCGCCCTCGGTTCTTACGTGAAGTTTGAAATGTATTCAAATTAAATATATTTTGATTTCTTATTGCGGCATACGGCTTCATTAAATTGCATATATCTACATACGATTCTAGCTGTAGATACATTGAACATCAACGTCGACATAGTCGAATGTATTTATTTCAATCGACGTTCTCGCATTAATGCATCTCCCATAACACATAATTCATTATATTATGTAAATAGTAAGTAAACCTTGAAGTTTTACATTTAAAACTGTTTGTGGTTACTGAAACGGTGATTGACGGTAATCTTTCTATGTTTTAAAAATATTACTTGCTTGAATTACCTTGTCCTGAAAATGTTTGATGGCGCTAGTTTCGTAGGTGAGGGTTTTTTGGATATTGGGTGTTCTTCGGTTTCGCAAAAATGTTTTGAGGTTGGTCGTTTTGCTTTCCCCTGTGTAAAAATTAAATTCGGGTTGATAATTTGTTAGTGTTTTCCACCTACGCTCCCATTTCTTTCGTTTTTTATCTCAATAAGAGCAAGAATATTTGCGCTCGTCAGTGATGACTATCGTAGTTTTCTCTCGATAATTTTATATTCTTTTTGCCCAATCATATAACTTATCTGCGTTTGCCGTATCTAGGTTTGCAGTTACTCAGTTTTATTCGAGTACTAATATAGATTTTGAACTATTTTTAATTTTTAATTTCATTTCAAGTTGTGAAACCGTTTTTCAACTGCAACTTCAACTGTACTTTGAGAACCAAAAGTTGACGATTTGACCCACAATCAGCACCAGAGAGTGTGAGTTTTCCTGATTGTGGTTTTCTACCACGATTGAATCACACTTAAGTCGATTTGATTACGATAGTAGCCATTAGGTGAAGTCTAGGTATAAGAACAGCGTGGTCGGTTCTGGAAAAAGCTGCTTAACATAACTAGATCGTTGTCAGTTACGAATTTCATTACATTATCCAAGTTTGTAGTAAAAGAGTTGAACGTCTGTAGCGATAATGAAATGGCCTCACAAGTAAATCGAGCTGTGTACCATTGGACGAAATAGAAAGGTGTATCAAGTCAACTGTGTACTTAATATAAGCACAGTGTGCTCTAAGTTCAGTTTAGTAAAGATATGGTGCAATCAGCCGCGCCATTTGGCTAAAATGGAACAGAGAACTTTTATAATATTTTGCTTATTTTTAACAAGTTCATAATCAAAGTGATTATAATTGTTAAACGGAAATAAAAGCCTATAATTAAATTTTAACTTTTATAACACGCACACCATTTCGTTTCTTCAGGGTTAATTGAAAATGCGAATGCTTAAAATATGTCCAAATAAAGCTAATATTTCCTATAGTTTAGTATGATTTTGCACAATTCATGATTTTATACAATTACGAATTTCAGATTCTTCAATTAAATAAGTGTCTTTTTTAAAATTTTAGAAATGCATTAAGGAATTTTAAAGTTAGTTATCAAAATGCTTGGTTTTTTTAAAAATTTAATTTCAAAATATATAAAAGAAAAAGAAAATTTAAAAGAAAAATAATCATCTTGTCTGAGCACTCAGGTAAATCGGCATGGTGACATATCTGTGGGTATGTCAAATAACCACCGTATATCAATAATTTAATGTTTTTTAAAGTTATCACGTATACATTTTATCACGTGTCCCGCCAGTAAATTTTATGTATAAAAGCATTACTATACCGAATGTTTATTTAGTAAATAATATTCCAGTGGGCTGGACGGTCCACCCAGTAGACAAAATGGCAATTAAACTAATGCTATTATATTGTCTGTTCGCAACTAGTCGTGTTCTTGGAGGTATGTAATTTAGTAATAGCACATCTAGTAAACAGAGTATAATATACGTCTAAAATTGTTTTATAAATTTCATAAAATTTAAAAACTTAAAACTTTTCTTCCACGCAGGAAGTGTTATACACGTATATAAATATACACACACACATTTATATATATATATTTATATATATATATATATATATATATATATATATTATATCAGTTTGTATAAAAATAAATATGTCATAATAACATATTTTTATCATGCATAATCTATGGACAGAATGAAATATGTACGTCGTGCAATTACCACACGCATAGACTAATAAAAAAATTGTAAATGCTCGGGCAGAAAGTAAAAGGTGGCAAAATTGTGTAGAGTTATGAAATGATAACCCACGAAGAGCCCATATTAAAAATTTCAATGCAATAATTCATTACAAAGTTTAGTTTCTTGCATGAAATTCCATATCGTTCACCCAAAAATCATTTTGAATTTTGGGCAACCTTAATACAATGTGCTAAAATTAATGTGGATTATTTTAAGTTGGAGAGTTTTTGTAACTTAAACTAATTGTTTAATTACAGACTTACATGGGTTTGCACGAATATTTTCTAGTTTATTTCTTATTTTCATTTTAAGGAAGAAATATTTACTTCATCAGTTTGATCAAATATTTTCAAATGTTCTTATATTGTTAAAGCTGCAAACAATACGTTCAGAAAAGATTACAACTATGCCAGTGAAATAAATTCGTTCAGAGAAGATTACGACTATGCCAGAGAAATAAATTCGTACTTCAAGCTCCACGTCTACCCACAAAGCTGGGTCAACGCTCGCACTCGATGCAGACACGAGGGAGCACAACTATTCACTCCAGCTAACAGCCGGGAGGCTGATTTCGTTAAATCACTGTACGACTCATTGCCCGCAAGTTTCAATGGCCTATACTTGGGACTGAATGCTTATTTTTCTGAGAGCGATTTCGCGTCTATCGAAGGTCAGTGAATTTAAACAATTTCCTAGCCGCTTCGACCAGCTTAACCCAGGTTGAATGATATGAATATGATTGCATGATTTCTTATCGAATTTAATAAAAATTATTTGTACTTAATTTATTAATGACATATTCTATAGTTATTATTTCTGTACTTTAGTCGAGTACAGAATTTTGGCGTACAATTTTGTAACATAAAAACTCTTATAACATATAATTTATAAAAATTAGTTATATATGCAAAACAATTTTTTTGAAAATTTAATCATCGTGTACTATTCTTCCGATCGTTATTTTCATGTAATAGCAAAGATTTCATTTGTTTTCATCTTTAAAACGTACAGCTCTCATCCACACTCTCTAAAAAGTTTTTTTGTGCCAAGTTGAATACATACAAAAGCAAATTTTCTTCCACTTTATAAAACAGGCATGATTAGATAGAGGCACGTTACAATAAATGTAATATGAGCAAATAATTTTCAGTTAGGTATTTCCTAAAAAGACACATATTAATAAAAAGTAATAATTATAATTAGATGGGAAATATTGGGGAATGAATGAATAATGGATGCTTATTTAATCACATTAAATAAACATTCAACATTTTTGGTTGGCTCATAAATTTGTAAATTTTTTTCCCGTCAAAATTAAATTCACGACAAAGAGCTTCAAGCATACGTAAGGTTCCTTTTTAATAATTAAACAAATATTGTACCAGGGCACTCGCTTGATTGTTATTTAGAATATAAATTAAACAGAAGTTCGTTCTTTTATGAGATGAAAGATTTATTGTAATAATTGATAATCAATACCGTGTTGTTTAAAAATGTATATTTATTGTGACAAAAATTATTCGTGTCAGCTCCGACGCGCGACTGGAGTTTATTCTTTAAGTAGGATTGTCTTGGAATGTATAAATTGGGTAACACTCTATGTAAATATAATTATCATTACTTGTAAATGGAAAATTATTTGATAAAACAATGCCGACAACAAAATTATAGTGTAGATTATTTAAAAGAAGATAAATTAAAGTGTATTAAATATGTATATATATATATATATATATATACAAACATATATATATTCCTCCTGTGAAAATAGCATGTCAAAATACCGTCTACTTGTACAGTTTATACACTGTAAAAACATACATGTAAATATTAGTTATTATATTTGAAAAATACCCAAATTTGTATATTTATTCGATAATTGAAAACCAAATAAATTTACTGATGAATGAGATACGTGAAATAATTTTTTATTATTACAAATATATTTTACAAAAATAAAAACTCTTTTATATTATTTAGAAAACTAATATAGTTGAACATTATGCCATCTAGTGTGGTTTCTCAACAACATTATCGCCGGCAACAACACAATTATATATACAGTATCAAGTTTACACGCTAGATGTCGCTTGCTTGTTGTACTTAATATTTCATTCTTAGTTTTTATTTAACCTTTTTTCTTCTTTTTATTAAACTTTTCACATTTATTGGAATTCAATAGTTATCCGAAATAGATAATTTTTTAAAAATTTCAGGAAATTAATTTTAAAATTATTTAACGAAAAATTTTCGTCAAGACTAAATACACTCTGAACTTCGTATAATCAGAACTTAACGCTTACACTTTTTTTAACGCTCTTAACTTATGATTTTAATCTTCATACAATTTCATACTGGACACTATAAATGAAAATCGATTCTTAAGGAATAAACTCCAAAAAGCGTATTTTCAGCTACAAACATAAATTACTGCGCGAGTCTTTTTTACATCCGATAAGATATTATTTTATGAATTATACTGATCATTTGATGACAAAAATTAAATTATATTTTGAGCAATAGCCAAATATAATGTCGATATCTTGTACGTATTATAGATTTTTTTAAATGAACAGAAAAAAGCGTTATGGAGTTGTACAACGTGTGGAATGAAGGTGAGCCCAATAACTTGAATGATAATGAGAATTGCGCCGTGATGACACGCAACGGTAAATACAGCGACGTGGTCTGCAAACAAGTATTTCCATTTCTATGTGCTCGGTTAAGTGTAGGACTGACTTGGAACTCTGCCTGTAACACTTATGATCAGGGTAAAAATATGTTTTGAATTTCAACTGTTATTTGAAATATAAATAAAATGTTATATATATTTGAATACAACTAAACTATAAACAAATTTTTCAGAATACCAATCGAGTCCGGGCTTATCGTCTTGTTATAAGATACATACCAATCCGAAGAATTGGGCAAACGCTTATGCAACTTGTAAGGCGGAAGGCGGTCGCCTGGCGATTGTTAAAACCGACGCTGAAAAAAATTCCTGGTTCAACTGTTTGGAAAGCATCCGAGCGAAACTCTAAGAGGAAATTTCTGGAAAGACGTTTTTTTGATCGGATTTCACGATTTGTTCGTAAATAGAGAATATGAATATATTGACGGTGAGTCTAGAGAGGAGAAGCTTATTACTTGAAATAGACAATGTGTCATGTTAGCGATAAAGCCGGAAACCCATTAATTTTGACTCCACCTTGTTATAGATGACCTTAACAAAATAGATCCGTTAAAGTTAAAAATGAAATAACATTTTCGATTTTAAATAGATAACATCGATATTCACGGGCCACCAATCATAAAACCGGTAAAATTGGGTGATAATTTTTAGTTAATTATTTTGGATGGTTAACGAAATTAAATTATATTTTGAGTCCTCGCACTCCCTTTTCATTGTTTTCAACTCAAAGAAGATTTTGGCTGACTGGCGAAACGGTGGAAAGCACTAGTTCTTCCACGAATAAAGGTTCTATTCTTGGCTGCGTCATTGAAAGGTAATTTTTTTTAATTGACAGTATTATTTTTTTAATTTCACTTGTTCTTAAATCAGCGGAAAAAACGTAACGAGTTGAAAAATTTATTCGAAGGTACTATATACTTTTTAGAAAAGGTCATAAAAATCGATTCAGTTTATTTATTACAATACAAACTAATCATATTTATCAATGTTCATAAATTGTTTTTCAGTGTTTAATTTTCGGCCCTTTTTGAATAGTAATATTTATATAATATAAATAAAACACACACACACATATTCGGTGTTAGTTTCTCAAAATCTGATTTTTTGTTCATACTATATGTAATTTTCTACCGAAAACATGACAAAAGAAATTAAAATGTATTACATTGATATTAACCGTTAATTCGGTTGTTTTCTCAAAGTAACTGTGATTTTCCTCGACACCCTTTCTTTTTTTTCTTCTACCCTCTTCCTCTTCCATATTACACACGACTTTATTTTAATGGAGATAGATTTATATTTGTCATTTATTTGCAAAGTATTGATTTTAATTTGGCTAAATTACTTTTTATAATTGCCTCTTCTCTCAACACCTGGTTTTTTAAACTTAACATACAAGTATTTTTATATGAGTACGTTTTGTTCATAGTCCATATACAACGATTATAATTAAAATTTTATTAACAATAAAATTATTAACTACATATTTACATTTTAATTAAACTATCTGAAATTTCTCCCGTCTAAAATAGGTTACATAATTTCTCGCTTTTCATACTTCCTCCAATACATGGCTTATTTGTTTTAATAATCATTAATACCATTAATGCGACCTATTGCAAATGCATTATTATAATATAAGTTTTCCCAACCGATTCTCTATAAATACACAAACGTGAGTATGGAAATCCTTAACTTGTAACTGCTTGTGAGGAAATAATAATTTTAAATATTTGGCTTGTAAAGTTTTACATAATATCTACTAAAGGAAGAGAACAATTTAAATGATTAAACATCCGTAAACCCAAGCTATTAAAACTGTTAATTTCACTAGAATTATAATATATATTACTAGATTACTAGATTATTCGATCGAAGGGAAATTTCTGGAAAATTAATTTCGAATTAATTCGGTAGCAGAATTTTATAGCTTAAGTTACAGATTTTATATTTACTCAGAGGCTTAAAAGTTCAAAGCAAATTTGTAAGATGAATTTTAAATTAATTTTAACTATTAAAATGTTAGTAGAATGAAATTTAAATTTATTCGTTAATATAATCAATTACAGCACGATGGACATTCACTGTACTTTAAGTATTATTTGACAATTCAAATATAAGCTATAAAGTCTTAGCCGGTGTGTCACTGACGTAAATTAATTACATCATATCATCATCATAATAAGCCATTCTCAAATGATATAAAAATAAAGACAGAAACTAATAACATACAAAAAAAATTTCCTTAACACCAGAAATTATAAATAGGTAACAACGATGAAAGAAATGATCAAATTATTTATGTAAGAATAATATGAAATATTTTACAGGACCACGAGTTTCCTTGAGTAAATTCGGCGAAGGAGAGCCGAACAACATTGCACCAGGCCAGCGTTGCGGGGCCATGTTTAGAAGTGGATTGTTCGATGACATTTTTTGTGATAGAATATATATGTTTGCATGCGAAAGGCCGCATATGTAGATGTGTATATATATATATATATATATATATATATATATATATGTGTGTGTATGTGTGTATGTAGATATGTATTTTAAACCAAATTTTATGATTTGCTAACCTATACTTATGAAAATGTATTTGTAGTGTGTGGTCAGCGTTTTAATAATCAAAGTATAAATCACGTATAAGTAAATATTAATTTTTGTATTACTTGGGAACGTCGTCCGTTTCGTCAAGCTTCGATACTACAAGTCGCGAGTAAACATTTCTATCACAGATACGAGCATTATATAGTATAACAAATTACATGGATTATATACAATTTTATAGATAAATTATGACACAATCATAGGTTTACTTGATACCTCTTGAACCCCAATGTGGAGTATTTTTACAAATATATCTTCCTGGTAAAATTATATAAAATATCATGGTCGCAATACAAATCGCCAGAGAGCCATCTAGTCGGAGCTTATAGAATGAATGTAATATTTAAACACTCATTGAGATTAAATAAAAACAACGCACATACATACTTTAAAAAGTTAGTTAGTTATGTCGAATTATTTTATAATTTGTGTAATGTAAAAGATTCAAATTTTAAAATTGAAATATAGTGATCAGAAATTTTTCTATAAATATCTAGGTTAATAATTTTAGCAAATTTCGAAACTATGGCTGTCGAGTTAACGTCACCAAAAACAGTATGAATGTGTTCATCTGTTATTGTTTTATCGGCTGATAATAACAAGTATATTCCACCTTGAACACCTTTCGTAAAAATCTACAAATTCGATCACGCAATAAAATCTTTCAGTCGTAGAGCGTTTTTACACTCCGGCGCCGTCTGGTGCCGGTATCAGTCAGCGAAAAATGCTCAGTGGCTTCCGCCGACGATATATCATTGCTGGTGCTGTTCTGATGCCGGAGCCGTCCAATGTAAAGCGGCTCATTAGGTGTATATACCGAGTGGCATCGGCATGTTACCGGCTGGGACTAGCATGGCACGGTACCGACATGGCGTCGGGGATATTACGGCAATGGCAGCAGCTCGGTGGTCACTAAGGCATGGAGCCAGTGCAAACCGTCTGCACACTACGAACGCCCCGACTTGTCGTCACCATGCCGTGCCGCTTACAGTGACTTTGCCTTTAATCAAGCCCAATAAATTCAAATAGTTATTATCTTGACCTATTCAGAATGACTTATATGCAGAACTCAAGTTCTGCATATAAGTCATTCTGAATAGGTCTTGTTATGCAGAGCACAAGTTCTGCAAATAAGTCATTCTGAATAGGACTGATTTCAATATATTGTCAACATACTAAGACCATTCCGATAATTTATTACGTAAAAAATAGGAAAAACTTTGAGAAACAGAGGTAATTAAAGAAAAAAGAAAATTCAATTTACTTTCTTTTGTATTAACATTAGTACGGCTGTGGCGCAATGCATCCAGGGTCATATACCGCCCTGGAAAAGTTAATGTAACCATATCGTAACCGCACTTATAAACCAGTTAAATAAGAGTAATATAAAAGAATGTTATGAATGTTTGTCCACAAATTCCGCTGTTACCGAGCCGGTGACGGTGCCGTACCGGGGCCGCAGCGGCACCTTGTAAAAATCATGTTATACTCATTAATTCGGTTGTGTAATTTTTCGATGTTCGTAAAGTTACCGTTAAAAAGTTATGTAAAGTTTCAAAGTTATAACTGTATCAACAGAAGAAGAACATTAACTCTTTATTTCTATTCTTTTAATCGATGTCATATTCATTACTCGCTTTTATGCGTCAATTAATAATTTGTGAATGCGTCACAAAAAGATTACATCTGTAATAAAATTTAAACCATAAATGCATAAAAACACCCTGATTAATATAACCTTCGTTTTGGTTATTTTAATCATGATGGAGGATGGATTTAAAACTATTCTATTTTCTAAGAATTGAACTTGAAACAAATGTTACTGAGTGGTAAAATGGTTTAGTAGAATATAAATAAATTGCGACTTTAAAACGAAATTAAAGGAATCACATTAAAATTATTCCCGTGTCATAAAATCTTTTATCGACCAACTTAGTTTCAGTAAATTTAAATAAACAATAAAAAGTGTTTGCCTTTCAATTTTGATAGCAAAAATTTGTACTGGTGGCGATATTCATGAAAATAACTCTTTGGGACTTATAAAACAATTTCATCCGACCTGTATATTTTTCAAGAGAGTGTGCGAACTTCGCAAGCTGGACTTTCCTTTCCAATGAAACGTTTTTATCAAACGCAAAGTAATGCAATATTTTTCTGGGTGTCTTCCAAACAAATTTTATTAGTTTCTTTACTGATTAAAATAATTAATGTCACTGCAATATTACTTGAAGTTTTCCATCGAGATGAAACAATTGAAACCACGAATTCAAACTTAAGGAGTTTTACTGTAGAACCATATTATATTTTTGTTATTCTATTAGCTTTATATTTTATTTAAAAAAACTTAATTAATATGATTATCATTAGAGAACACATAAAAGATATAAACATTGTCTGGCATCGTATTATTTAAATATTGATTAAATATGCAAAAACTAATTCCCTCTTTTTAAAATGATTACAGCTAGTAAATAATTGTTAAACACATGCCCGTATGTAAACTATGATTTATTGGTCTCCGGTCGTAAACAGTCGTTTTATTAAAGTTAAAATATTTTACGTATTTTGCAGATAGATATTTATAATTCTATTGATAATGATTTAAACTGTGTTTTGTAATACTGTTGATAATGATTTAAACTGCAAACTTGTTTTGAGTACGGCGAATAAGAGTTATCCACGTGTTCAAACGGAAAGTTAGCCATAAAATTGCTAGCTACTTACATAAGTACAAACACTAAGGAATACCTATTCTATATATTATATGTATCACGGATTGCCATTCAACTGACCGAGATAATGATAAAAATGAAACAGAATGGTTTAAAATGCATTAAAGTTCCGCTTTTATTGAGTGGCGAGATTGTGGCAACGTGTGATATTATGTTTTTAATTTGAATCTAGACACATCTCACAGAAAAACATAAATCTTTACATTTAAATCTGGGTAAGTTCATCACAAAAATGGACGTATATTAGCAAAAAAGATAGTATTTCTTCGGGAGAATTTGCGCAAAGGCCTATGTACATAAACTACTATTTTATGATATTCAGTAAAACTTTTCTCAGTCAAATAATAAAGAGAAATAATTTTATTAACACGCTAAAAAAAATTTACAAAATTCATTCCTTTTATCAACATTTTCGTTCCTTACTTTAGTAATTTAATTCTGTAATTGCTCAGAGCCCAAAACAAGAGATAATTAGATGGCATCACGTAGGACGAATAATGTGGACTTAATGGCAGAAGCACTTGTAATATTTATATATAATTTGTGTAATACCTGTAATTCTGAAAAGTAAATTTAACGTTATGTGCTCAAGCATTGTCACGAGGAAAACTCGACTTATTCTATATTTATAAAAAGCAATGTCCCTATTGATATATCAACGTCCAGCTCAAACCGCTAATGAAACAATCAATAAAAATCAACACCCTACCCAAATGCGAATTTTACATTTGGAGAGGGTGTTAATTTTATTATAAAGACATTGTGTAAGAAGGGATTTTTCGAAATTTATCCTCTAAAGGTTTAAAAGGTTTGACTAAGTTTATATGGGAAAAAATATTTTTATGGTAATTTTTACTTAAAAATTTGCATTAATACTTTTTAATACAAATGATGAAACAATTATTTAAGAATTTTCAGATATTCAAACTCTAAGGGGGTGAAAAGGGGATGCGAAATTTGTATGGGAATGAAATTGTTATGGTAATTTTTCAATGAAATTTATTATAAATGCTTTTCAATACAAATCGATAAAAAAGTACTTAAGCATTTTCTGATATTCGAACCCTAATGGGGTGAAAAGGGGTTGCTAAATTTGTATGGGAAAAAAAAGTTTTATTGTAATTTTTACTTAATAATTGTATTAATACTTTTCAATACAAGAAATGAAACAAGTATTGAATAAGTATATTTCTATATTCAACCCCTCAGTGGGTGAAAAGGAATAGCTAATTTGTATGTCAAGAAAATTGTTATGATCATTTTTACTTAAATATTTGTATTGATGCTCTGCAATACAAATAATTTAATGAGCATTTAAGCATATTCCTATATTCAGCCCCTAAGGGGATAAAAAGTGGTCGCTACATTTGCATGGAAAGGAATTGTTACAGTAATTTTTACTTAAAATTTAGTATTAATATTTTCTATACAAATAATTTAACAAGTATTTAAGATTGTTACGAGATTCTATCTCTAATTGGATGAACATTTTTAGCTAAATTTATATAAGAAAAATATTTCTGTTGTAAATTTTTGAATGCCACTGTGTTCATTGGCTGTACTCAGGGGAGAAGGGGGGAATTGGTTTTATACTGCTAATATTGCTTGTACCCCTTTACTATTTTTTTTAATTCAAGCGACTACAATTTGCCCTTAGAGTTTGCGCAACGTCGATTAATGAATCTTAGGGCCAGTTATAAAATGTGGAAGGCGTTGACTTAGGGGAGGATTGCTTCTTACATGATTTTAGCACCAGACAGTACAACCACCAATATGGTACACAAGGAAGTGCTGTATTCTAACTTCCTCTCTGTTGCTTTGTTTGCGTAAACTAGGTAGACATTGTTTGTAAAGTTTGTTGATATATAAATAGAAAATAGTGTTACAGCATACAAATAAGTGAAACCAACTTTTTACTTTATATTTTAAACTGAAAAACTGATTTTTATAAAATTTTCACTATTCTCTAAGTATAAGTAAAGAAACTTAAACCAATAAAATAGAATAATTGTAATCTGATTAGTAGCTTCAGAGAAATATGTGGAAAAACACGTAGACAAATATACATATTTTTTATAAATGTTGTGCATTTGTTTAGAAGCCTTAACAGATTAACATATTTAATAATATTAAATACATTTGGATTGAATTTATAACCCCTTTTTTGAAGTTAATTAAAAATGTGACTGAAGTTTATGAAATTAATCATCTACGCGAGCGAAGCCACGGGCGAAAACCTAGTTAACTATATTTTGCTAGTTAATCGATCGAATATCTAACTGTAAATCTTTGTATTCACTGTAGGTCTCATCGAAAAACATTTGCAATTATTACCGTTCTGTATTTCTAACCAGCGGCTCAGTATTACCTTTCCGGCATTCTTCTGGTCACGGACATGAATTTCCTATATGTATAATATTCCTGTTTGTATTGATGTTTACGAGACTAATTAATTTGTAACTGTAATAACCAATTATTAACTGCTTTGACCAATAAAAATTATGTTAATATTAATTTATAAAGTACACTACGTCGATTGTAATCCATTTCTTTGAATTAATTCACTTGAAGTTGTGCTTCTAAATGACACAGAATGCGCTATGGCCCATTTCTAGATGACTTTATAGTATTCAGGAATTTTTAACATTTTTTAAAATATCATCGAACAATTTTAAATAAACACCATCTCTTTCTTCTATCACCATTCCCGTTTTACTAGAAATTAATGGTAAGATATTACGTATAATCTGGATAGTGGATTGAAATAGTACAAGGGATGCCGTAAGATCTTATTTCAAAAGTTAAGCTATTTTAGTTCAGGTTTTCCAATATTCAATTTAAGTTTAATATAATAAATACTCAGTATAATACTAAAACTAAATATGATAAATACGAGCAATAGTATAAGCAATCCTAACTAACTTTAAACTATTACCAGTGTACTTCTTCAATACCTGTTATAGAAATTCATCACCGTTTTTGTGGTTTAAACTCCTGAATAAAAACTGCAATAACAGTGACTGGAAGAATTAAAAACACAAGCCCTTTTGTCCTGATCTATATGAACAACTGCTAAGCAACTCATTATATATATTTAGGATAACAAAATATATTCTACTTTTGGCTTTATTGAAATGAAAAAAGTAAACTGCTTTGAAACTTAAAATCAGGATCTTCCTCTACAATTTAACTAACCGAAGAAAGTTAAAGCAAATTTATCATTAATTCAACATGTTGAGAACCAGATGGACCTGGCCGAATTGTTGTTAAGAATGTTGAACCAGATGATAACGAGGTCACTGATATCGTTATAAATATGGACAATTCCATTTTGGATACTGACCTTGATGAAATGTAAATATACACTCTTTTGCATGAAAAACAGGCGGTTTTGATTTTGTCATATTATTAACAAAATATTATTTATTAAGAGGTTGTATTAATTGTAATTGTTACTGGCAGGTATAGTGTATTCTGGCACATAAAAACAAACGTTCTAAATTTGAAATTTATTCTTTTTGAATGGAAATTATCTTTCACTGACAAAAACTATTTTTTGGCGGAAAATGAAATCCAGCTCTTATTAAGTTCTTTTTCATTTGTTACCTTTTTTTATTTTAACGAATATATTTTAATTAAATTTCTCCTATTTGCTGCATTAGTTCACTTCTGTTTGCTGTTCTCAGTATGGTTGAAAAAATGATAAGAGCTAGTAAAATTGTTGCGCTGCTTGAAGAAGGCTGTAGCCAATGCTATGTGTCTCAGCAGTATAATGTGAGTTGTTCCACCGTCCAAAGGACCTGGCGACGACACCAAGAAACGGGCTCCGTCAGTAGAAGGCCCTGTTCTGGAAGAAAACGGTGCACTGAGCCACGGGATGACCGCCTCATAGTCAGTCAAGCGCTACGAAATCGTCAAGTTACGAACGTAGATCTCAAACAGAACCTCGAGGACGTCAGAGGTACACAAGTAAGCCTTTGGACGGAGTCAGAAGGAGACTTCAGACCGTCAATATACGTAGCTATCGCCCAACTCGGGGCCCTACATTGCTCCGTAAGCATCGAGTTGCCAGATTGAGATTCGCTCAAAATTTTTCGTCATGGACTCAACAAGACTGGAATACTGCTTTTTTCTCCAATGAAGCTCGTATATCGATTAGTGGTGAGGATCGACGTCGGCGAGTCTTACGAAGACCTATAGAACGCTTCGCAGAAGTGTGCTTTGAGGAAATCACCTCTTATGGTGGAGGCTCCATAATGTTTTGGGCTAATATTAACTCCATCTGAGTTAGTTTTTATTGAAAATGGCACACTTAATGCGCAAAGGTACATAACAGATGTTCTTATTCCTCATTCCCAACCCGCATTAACAGCAGTTGGAGGCGAGTCCATTTTTATGGACGACAACGCTCGCACCCACCGCTCTAGAGACGTTGATGCGTATATGCAGGAGGCCGTAATTCGTCCGTTAGACTGGCCAGCTAGAAGTCCCGACCTCAATCCGATAGAACACATATGGTATAATCTCAAACGACGCGTCAGAGCCGTAAAACCAGCTACAGAAATCTTTCAGGACCTTAAAAATGTTATCGTCGCTGAATGGGAACGTATTCCTCAGGAAATGATAAAAAACGTCGTCAAAAGCATGCCTAGCAGATTAAGCGTATTGATTTTAAATAGAAGAGGCTATACTTGTTACTAAATTTTCAAATTTTGTGTTGAATTAATTAAAAATATTCAAAAATAAACTTTAGCCATTTTTAATGTACCAGTATGAATACGCTCGTCTGTGGACTTTACATAGTTTTTTTTATTTATTTGCATTTTTAATGACTGAAGTAGGTAAAAACGATACCAGAATAATAAATAACAATATTCTCATCATATCGCCATATAAAATGTATGAAATAATAATAAAATAACTCTGATATGGTTTATTTCTATAAGCGCCCGTTTTTTTTTTTCAAAAAAGGATACATAAAATATTTTCATATTGAATTATCATAAATTATAAGTGTATTTCTTATAAACTCAGAAAACTTACTTATTTTGTTAATAAATATGATATATTACTATCAATGTTAATAAATATAAATATGATTATGTTATTATAATTAAGATATTCGTGATCTAAAATTGCCATAAAACATGTCATCATTTACTAATTAAAAGGCGGATTTCCTGCCAATACTTAGGAATATGATACACATGTGTGTGTGTGTATATATATATATATATATATATATATATATATTTGTATGCGTGTGTGTATATATAAACATAAACATAATAATACCTGATTCAATGCAAACCCGAGAACATGATTGATGCAGTCAGAGTAAATCTAGGATAAAGTAGAAAAACAGCTGAAACAAAAATTAAACACATTAATGTTGCGTTAAAAGAGCCGAGATGAAAATATTTTTTGGTCAAATGCAAGAAGCACACAGACAGGAACACGTTCGCTCTTATTTGCTTTTTTATTATGGAATACCAGGCATTTTTTTTTAAATAACATATGAAATATTTATAATTTCAAAAATTGTAATACTTTTAGAATATGTATTGAAAAAATTAAGTTATTGATTAATTACCTGTATACTGAATACAGAACTTAACATATTACACATTTGCAATAATTTGTAGCTGGCTTCATATATATCCAAAATTTTAATATTATCTTCAGCGGTGTCATCAGGTATATAAATCACGACATCATTGTCCACATTAATATAAATTACGTTATCTGGATGCGCGCCATTGCTCCTTTCTAGTCGTTCCAATTCAGCATTTAATACAACGAAACGAATTTTTACTGTTCTCACTAGCTGTATAAAACTGAACATTTCTGCGGTAAAGACATCCAAATATTGAACACTAATTATTGTGTTAATAATATCGAATTTCAAAGTTGTATCAAACAAATGTGCCTAATAACTAGTGTGGCACTTTGAAGTGCCAAAACGAGTGTTGCCATCGCGCCATCGCCAAACTAATTCCTTTCATGTTCATGTGAACTTCTGGTTTGTTGCCGAGTTTCAGTTTCGTGTCAATTTCCATTGTCCTTCTCTATTTTGAGATAGAAAATTAATCCAGATTATATTAATGATTGTATTTAATTACATCAAATAATCTATGACTATATATGTTATTTCGAGAGAATTACCAGCAAGATGAAGAGAATGTATTCCGGCGAATATGCAAAACAAACAATGGAGAATTACGCGTATCTCATAATGGTGTTCATATTTGTTAAATCGCAGTAGACAATCTCGTTTTGTAAAGCAAAATGCTTGTACAATTGTAAGGGGATTAAGGGTATATTTTAAAGAATACTCTGCTTCGATATTTGCCATTTTTACGGTCTATGGTACTAACTGTTTCTTACTGAAAAGCTGGCAGACCGAATTACGATAATGATTGTTTAGCTTAGCAACAAACTTATGACTAACAGCTCTTTCTGTTACTTTTAATGTCTCTTTAACCCTGCTTTGCCTTTAATTTTTTGCATCGAATTTTACTGTTGGGTAAGGTTGGCTGAATCTAATGAGCCGGTGAAAAGAAAATGAACTATTTACTTCATGATAATTATTTCTTTGCCTAAAGAATACATATACTAAATGCGTGTAGAACTCGCACCACCAGAGTTCCATACACACTTAAGCATATACAGGTGTTTGTAAAAGCGTGTAGCAAATTGGGTTTCTATGAATTCCTGGTGATAAATTAAGATGACTAAAGTCAAGATTTTTTCGTAAAGAAAAGTCAATTATGTAAATCTGTAACAAAAACAGTTTCTTTCTTCCCATACCTGTTAAAAATGAAAATGTCAATGTGATATGTATTGAATTAGAAAGAATTTATAACAAAAAATCAATAAACTTACCACTAATAGTTTCCAAGGTACTTCTACCTGCTGGGGTATAGGTCTAACGATGAGTCCGAGGACACATTTTTCAATGACGGTGGCGGTCTGAATTTACTCCCAGTAAAAAGATAAACCTCTTCAAGATCAAGCCGTTACAAAGACTTTATCAACAGTGAGAAATGCAAAGTGAAAATGTGAATTTATAATGGATAAATTAAATGCACAACGCGATCAAAAACGACATCACTTATATGGGAAAAAGAAAATATATTTCAATAGAAATGGAACATTTAAGTTTTAAGGCAATTTAAGCTAATTAAAATACTTTTCACATTCATTTGTCTTCCCTTAAACTTTATGTAGATTTATATTAACGGTGTTTTTCATAACTAAGAATTTAGCAGTCTCGAAGTCGGCAATTGTTATTCCACACAATAAAAGGAATATATAAAAACCGAGTACATTAATTTCTTTCATGAATTTTCATATGAATATATTTGCCTGAAAACTATTGAGATTTTTGCAGATTAGGACATATTATTTGACCTTAAAATTTTACCTGAAACAATTCCTGAGAAAAACGGTTCTGAAAATGGTTATTTTATAAGGATTTCGATCGTTTTCATTCGAGTTACGGATTCTAAAACTCTGTTAAATAACACCAACAAGACCAAGAAAAAAATTAAATAGAGAATAACAAATGTTAACTTTTTTTTAAACTAATTCTGAAATCACCCATACGCATATGTATCTATGTGTATACGGTGTAATGAAGTTATGTTCATAAGATTTTCGACAAGTAGCTGAAAATTTCAGTCCTGAAATTTGTTTATATCCTTGATCATTTCTCTTGATAATCCATTTTGTTAATTTTAACGTTTCAAATTTATTGTTTACTTTATTTATTGTTTTGATAATATGCATAATTATTATAACATATTGCTTAAAAATTCTGACGATATAGCATCTTTTGCCTTCTTTACGAAGCGTCTTTAAAATACACGGTACTTGACGAAACTGATGGAGTTCGGTAACTTATTTCTGCATTAACAGATTGCACTTTTGACTGCACCATTGCTCAGTTGAATGAAGGAATGGCTTGCAGTTTAACGTGAATAAATGATCGATTTTTAGCGGCGGACCCGCTTCAACAAGTCAGGAAATATGACCAGCGACTATATGGCTATATAGGGGAATATCTCTCATTTTCTATATTTTTATATGATTTTTCATCAGTGTACGACATGTTGCAGATTATCAAGACATAATTATAAAGAGACAAAAAATTAAGGGTCAAAAATATCCGTAGTTCAATAGACATTGTGTTGTAATGCAAATTCCTAAAGAGATGAATATGTTCTCAGTCACAATATAATGCAGAGACAATGCACAATATTTGTGCCACAATACTTTTTTTATATATTAGTTCGTGACGAAATTCTGGTGGAAAATATACGTTCGCGATTTCTTATAAATTTTATATACTAAAATGAATACCAGAAAAAAATTAAGATGTGTTTTATGTAGATGACGTAGCCTTAGTAGTCGTGGCGAAACATTTCGAAGAGATAAACCTCGCGTGTGAAATCACCTTCGGGAGAATCAGCCGGTGGATAAATGCAGTCAACTTAAAACTGGGAAAGCACAAGACCAAGATGGTGCTTATTACTAGTCGAAAACGGATGGAAACCACTGAGGATAGGAGAGTACGAAATCATGTAAGGCTGATGATGTGATCTGTGACGATTGAAGCCCGACTCAGCTTCAAGTAGCACGTGGATATAAGTGCCAAAGTGTCGGTATTGAAGGCAGCCTTAGCAAGGTTAATGCAAAATGTAGGGTCCCCAAAACAGAATAGAAGGACTTTACTGTCGTCAGTAGTCATGTTAGTTTTTACATACGGATTATCCGTTTGGGCTGATATCCTCAGAATCCAGGAGTTATGGAGGAAAATTGCATCGGTATATAGCTTGAGTATCTTGAGAGTTGCCAGTACTTGCCGCACGTTGTTTGAGGATGCGGTGTGCACATTTGCCGAAATGCACACTATTGAATTATTGGCCGAACAATGATGAGCCCATTATTAGCGGAGGGGGTCTACTACGTTGAGCTAGAGGAGAAGAAAGGGAAAACAGCATACAGCGATGGCAAGTGCTGTATCTAACAGCGGTTCCGCAGTTGATAGCGAGGCTGAAGATAGAGAAGATTTTTAGTCGGTAAGGGAATATCCGAGTCCGACATACAATGCAGAACATCTAGCCCTGATGTAAACGTATTTTCCTACCTCTATAAAAACACACGCAACCATTATTTGTATATACACACACACACACACACATATATATATATATATATATATAAGTATGTATATATTGTATATATATATACACACATATATATATATATATATATATATATATATATATATATATATGTGAATATTTTTCACTTTTTCTAAAATGACGGTTTAGCTATGCAACTCTAAAAACAATTTAATTTTCAAATTGAATATGTCGTAAACCAATCTCTGTATCTAAAATATACCGTAACTCCAATATTTTTAACAATCTATTCAGCGATACCCCATGAGAAGAATTATGCAAAAAAAAACTTTTTTTAAACATTTTATTTCACAACTTTGTAGGCGTTATAAATATATGTAACACAACCAATTTTCAATTTTATAGCACTAATAGTCTGCGACTAAAACAGCTGTAATATAAAGATGGACTAGACAAATGCATATGGGAACAATTCCTAGTATAGTTATGGAACCCTAGAAATGAACTGTTGCTATTACATTTATGAGAAGCTAAATTCGACACAGGTGTAGAATTTTCATATCCGCTTTCATACGAGGTAAAAAAATTTTGTAAACATTTTTATTCGAAATGCGGTCCAAAACAAGGTTTGAAATTTATAAGCGAGACGTCAAAAGGGGTATCATATAAAATTAATTTATTTCCATATTGAAAAACTATTTTTGTTTTAATTTTAAGTTAGACAGTTTTCAACTTGTTACCAGTAATATACGAAAAACGGTTTTCGCCTGATCCAAGAAGTTCACAAGCCTGAAAATCTGAAGTAATAATGAAGTTATTGAGTCCGATGGATTGTGTGGTATATATTACGGAAAAAATGAAACAAAGATCAATGCGTCTATAATTTTTAAAAACAAAATTACCCGCAATTGTTTCCAATTCTTAATATTTTAATTTTAATGCCATACTCGTGTAGACGTGTTTAATTTAATTGTTATTATTTTTTATTAAAATTCATAATGTGGTGGCGGAACTTCTTACATGCACCTGGCTGGGTTCTGAAAATACAAATTGCATTGCAATGTTTCCTTGTGCTCGTGTCATATTTGTTAAAGGTAAGAGCCCCTTGGAATCACATTCGATCTGACTATTTTTCAGTTACATGTTTCGGCAATGTAATCTAACTGAATCAACCATTCAGAAGATCGATGTGTTTATTAATTTCAATCCACCATTTTAAGTGAAATGGCAGCATTGAATTCTTGGCCATCCCTGTGTCTCCTTTATTTTTTTCGTATTTTTTATTTTTATATTGAAGGCATTGTGTAATTTCAGCTGCCCATCTTAAAATTACATTCGCAAATTGAAAGAAATAATTTGTCCTCATTTTACATAGAATTACTTTTAGTCATAGTTGTAGCTGCGTGCATTGAGTATTATTTATGAAAGAAAAGCGGTTTTAAATACGTTTACTGTTTACAAATTCCAATAAAATGAATTAAAATTAAAATAGAACCATTACTGAGCCCATTAGAAAATAAATGTAATCTTGTAAATGGCAGTGACATGATGGCCGATAAGGTACTACTTCACTTTGATACAAATTTTAAATAAAGCTACAAGTGTAACCCACGTAAAACAACAATGTACCATGTAAACGATTCAGGTGAATAAATAAGCCGTCATTAAAAATATATTGCCGCGTTGTTGCTAGTTAATCATAGGCGGCCAGACTCTAGTTATTTTAGTTAAATTAAAAATGATGTTACGTTTACTGTGTAAGTACAAATACAAAAATAGATTGACACAAAATTGACAAAGTAACACAAGTTTATTTCAATATTAATGATTTGCTATTAACTTAATCCACGTACATTATTTTTTTTTATTTGAAGGTCGCCCGCACTTGATTAATGTTACAAACATTAGACTCAAGTTCGTTATTAATAAAATTCGACTCGAATTGTAAACAATCATTTAGTATATTAAAAAGATTTACCGGGTGCACGATTTTCGAGGATTTCATTTATATTGAAAATTTCTAATAAAACATCCCTTCTAGTTTTATTGAATGTATCTACACGTTATTAAATGAGTAAATAATTGATGTAGGTTTAATTAATTATGCCGTTCCTCTTTGTAAAATCTCAATATGTTCAAAAACGAGAGAGTAATAGAGCTGGGCGTACAAACCGACGGACGAAAAGACGTTACGGAACTATAAGGCATCCTTGCTTGTAGGTGAAATCTTAGAAACTGTAAATAATGGGTTAAGGCTAATTTTCACATTTGTTGAGAAATTCACCATATATTTCTTATTCGTGTGAGATGGATACAATGCAATATATTTTTAGATAGTGAAATATATGTGCTATTAAACATTTTAATTGTGTATGTGTCTATGTATTTAGATGACTCTCGTGCTACGAGGTTTATACCTACTTAATAGCTTCTACTTTGATATTTTGTGTTAAATTTCTTTTTTTATTGTATTTTTTCTTTGGTATATATTAATTTGGTATGAAATTTTATTTTTAAACATTTTTTTTATTCATTAAAAATAGTTTTCCTAATTATTGCACTTGGTTAATTACGCCATTTGCTGTATATATATATATATATATATATATATATATATATATATATATATATACATATATATATGTATATATTTAAGAATATACCAATTGATATACATTAATTAACATCGTTAATACCTTGTCATAGAGTAAATTAAAAAAAATATGATTAAAAGCCAAATAGTTTCAGTGGTGTTTAGCAATGTTGAAGAAATATTTTCCTTATTAAAAACTAGTAGAATAGGTCAATACTGAGTAGCTGAAACTGATACCAGAAATAGAAATTACAAAATAAGCCTAGCGACTATATACGACATAAAAAAACAGACGTACAAGAATATTTAAGAATATTTTGAAAATAATTAATTATATCTTAAATAACTTCCAATTAAATTATGTATAACAATTCCGCTAATCAAAAACAGTACTACCTGAAAATGACAATTATATTGATTCAGAGAATCAATATAATAGTTTTTTTTAGATGTTCACTATTTAATTAGTTTACCTTAAATTAGTTTAACTTTCACAGACACAAACATGACTGTGAACGGTAATATATTTCAAATACTCTAATGTCGTAATGAAATATTAATTTTATAATTAATACAAATTTTATCCTTAAATTTTCGTAGAAATATTACATAATCTTACATGTTTATACAATATGTATGTGAGAAATTTCCAACGCGTGAGTGCTACTCTTACTCGACAGGTTTATTTGTATTCTTCCTACGTGTTATCTATCGGAATCAAGAAGGTCAATAATGGCCTTGAGACGTTACACACATATACAAACAAAATACCAAGATATTTTATCAGAGTGTTATAATTAAACCCTGCTGTTTTTTCATTCGAGTCTCCTCGACCCGAACGAAATTTTGTAGATATGCAGCTTAAACATTACTTATAAAGATGGAATCCCCCTCAATGATTACTCTTGTTATCTGAAAAGCGATGTAACGGTTTTAAATTACCTTTTAGCAACATTTTTATTCTCACTCGCATCCTGTTCGGCGGCTTACTTTGATTGAATTTAAGGGATGTGATTGCGAGGGATAATTTAGTTGTCTAAAGTTAGTGTAAATATTTGAGTTTTGTTTCTATAAATAGATATTTTCTTTTTGCCATATCGGTGATGATATTTTGATGGCTTTGTGAATTTAATTTATCTATTATAAATTTTGCCTTAATTAATAGTCTGCAATTTTTTCGTTAGTTTACCAGTAACATCGTTATTAAAAATAGTCGAATAGCGAAGGTTTTTTAAGCGTCAGATGTTTCAGATAGGAGCGAGGTCATATCATCAAATTTTTTCAGCCTGTTCTAGAAATAAATTAAAAAGGATTCATAATAAAAAAGACCTGCGTAGAACTAGCCCTGCAAATGTTCCGTACATAATTCGGTACTTACAAATATTTAAAGGTACTTACTATTTCTATGAAACTATTTGCAAATATTAATTTGTCACAACATAAACATATTGCCTACTTTCAACATTTTTAAACAATGTAAGGTTCAGCTAATTGCTATAGATTTCTTGAAATCTTTTAGTAAAAATTACCTAATTTTGAAAATAAAAAGGTGGGAAGGCCCTATTAATGCAATTTTGTTATATGTGAAATTTAAAATTATGGAGGAAATGTTCTTGTATTCCTCATATAAGTGTTTTCAAATTTCTGGTAACGTGTTAAATTATCATACGATAAATAAAATAAAAGAAAATTTATTTACCCCATCTTTTATTCCTATGTGGAAAAAGTGTTGCCAGTGCAAAATATGTGGATTAATAAAATGTAATACTGTGCCAAATTCAATGTTCTTGCGTCGCGTACTTTCTGAGAACTTTGCATGTGAATGTAGATAAATGTAAATATATTTCTTAGTCCAAGGCGTTCACAGGCGTTTTTAATTACATGTCCTTTAATCAGGTCACACTAACCCAAAGATTAAAACTAGGTAGAAGGTTTTAAAGATAGGGCAGGGTTAAAAAACACATTAAAATATTGATTATGAGTGTGTTTCTATTTTTAAGGATCATAGTTGCAGTTCAGACCTTCGTTTCTTCAATAGGGCATAGTAACGCAGTTTCAGACAGCGACAATGGCGAATATTCAAGCAGATTATTCTTTAAAAAGTAGTCTTAATCCCCTCACGATTTGTCAAGCATTTTGTTTCGTAAAACGAGATTGTCTACTGCGATTGAATAGATATGAACGCCACTATAAAGCATGCGTTGTTCTATATGTTCTGTTCTATTTATTTGCCCGATTACATTATTTTCATCTTCGTGGAAGTTCCTTGGATATGGTAGTTGTTGTGATGGATTTAATTGTATTATTAACTATAGTCATTGTTTTAATCTGGATAAATTTTATATCTCAAAATTTGTTCACCACTATACATAGAAGATTAAATAAAATTGACGAGACGCTGAAACTCATCGACAAAATTGAAGTTTACACAAAGATGAAAAGAATTAGTTTTGCAATGGTGATACTCACCCTTGTGGTTTATATCGTCATGAAAATTATTGATCACATTCATCTATCTGTGAAATTCGATTTCACCGAATCAATATATAAATTACAATCTTTCTTTACATTTGCCACCGAAATGTGTAACTTCTTACAGTTAGTCAGAGCAGTAAAAGTTCGGTTTTCACTTTTAAATGATGAATTAAACCGACTACAGAGAAATAATGACACAAATCGAGATAATGTCATTTGTATTAATATGGTGAACAATGTCGGTCTTGATGTACGAGGTGATGACGTTGTCGAAGATAATATAAGAATTTTGGATATGTATACAATTTTCTACAAGTTACTGGAAGTGAGTGATATGTTAAGTGCAGCATTCAGTGTCCAGGTGATTCTTTAATAACTTAATTTCTTTCATTTAAACCCACCTGTAAGTTATTAGAATTTTAACAATTATTAATATATAAAGCTTAAATCATTTTATAAATTGGTTTTGTATTATGATATTGAAAGCAAATAAAAGGACACATATCAATATCCTCGTTCTTCTTACATTGGTTCCAAAAAATATATTTTTCTCGGCTCATTTATTATAAGATTAAATTCTTGTTTAATTGCTTAATTTATATTTCAGCTGTTTTTCTATGTTGCCATAGCATTACTGTACACCTTAACAGCAGTCAATCATTTATTCGGATTTTCATGGAATATGGTAATGTTATAATTTATTTATTGAAAATATTATTTGCTGACTCTTTTCCAACATTTTTGCATTGCTACATAATTATTGTTTATTGAAAATGAACCAATACACACATACATAATAGGTGTATAAATGTTTAACCTCAGTTCCGTAAATGGGTAGGTTTCATACTCATTATTACTTTATTTGCATATATTAAAACGCATATTCAAATAAAATAAAGATATTAAAACCCATTCACTTGGTTGAAAATATTTATTGAAAGATGCCTAAGCATACCCTCAAAGCAAATACGTCGCTTGTTCGGTAAGTAACATTATTAATTATCGCTTATTGATATTATGAATTCGTATTATCACAGTTATTTAAACGATTGTTATATAACCGTTACATTTATAGGAGAAATAACTTATTTTTTGAAAAATACAAAAATTACACTTGCAATTTTCAATAAAATATCTTTAAAGCCTAAAAATATTTTTGATGTAGTCCATGGCTTGTGCTCCACCTAAAGATCAGTATTGACGATAGTGTTGTCGAAATTTATAACAACATTAGCGATCTTGTCATCATCCTGTTGAAAATCAATCATCTTGACGACGATTTGATCAGCCTCGTTGCCTGTTTCTCTACACGGAACCAAATGTGATAGATTTTTTATCGTCATTGTTATTTGGTTAGTGTAATCGTAGAATCTGTTTCTTTTTTTCCAATATCAAGGTAGTTTGTCTATTTAGTCTGGATGAAAAAAAAACAAAAATTAAAAAAAGGACGATCCCAATATATTCTTTGTAGTATTAAGTAATTGGATGTATAAATAAACAAAGATTTGTGCTTCTAATTCTATCCATGGCTGTCATTGCATTTCACATTTGGAACTGCGCACCGCACAACGGTTTGGATTTTGTCACTGCTGCTGTACTAATGATTACATACATATATATTGAAATTTAACATAGTTTCAAAAATTTAAAACCATCCAGAAATGATACCACTCGTGACAAAATTTAGAGTTTTGGCATGTGAAAACAACAACAAAGTCCTAATTCTTTTCCAAATCTGACTTTTTAAGATATCATCAAAAGGCATTTTAAAAATGTATTTATGCTAATATAATGAGATAGAAAAATATTTTTAATTGATAAAAATTCGATCAATGAAAAAAATAGTCTCAGATGTGTAACCAAATACTTGTCTCATGTTAAATTGTGAAAACCTCGAACTTCTTACATCGGACCAATCACGATACCCAATAAAAAGTTTTTTAAACTCTTACTAAATATACTAAATCAATATTTTAAGGAGAAATATAACAATGGCATAATTTTTACAGGACGAAGTGAACTTTGCATTCATAAATTTTGTTTTATTATGGTGTTTCTACGTAACGATCCTCGGTGTCATATGCTTCTTCGCTGGAAGTATTCAAACTGAAACGATTACAGTCATAAGGATCACAAACAAACTTTTGGCAACATGTAATTTTGGTAAGTATATGTGAAATAAATTTTATGCGAATTTATTTTAATATTGTCCACACATGTTTTTCATCTTAATGGCGGTAGAATACATACAATATAGTCACTTGCCACATATTCCACGTGAATATACTTCAAAACTAACTTGTACCAATATCACTGTTTTTCCTATGCAAGACAATGCGTTTTAAATAAAATGTTATCATGAAGTTATATACATTCTGGTGCACGGTATATCGCATCAGTTTCTTTTAGGTAAACCAATATTATAAAATAATTTCTATAGTAAATATCTCGAATGTTATAATCGCAACAACACTGTATTCACTTGCAGATTTTCACCATTGCAGAATTTAGGTCATTTCGTTTCCCCTGTGATACCACTTGAGCAATTGTTTAAGGTAAAGGCGTAGGTTATGAATCAAGATTCATATTAAGAGCTAATAATGATGTACATTCAATATTTGTTTGTTTATTCAATTTACGTGTTCTAATATCAGTAAATATCCATGTAATATCAATGTTTTATTCATGAGAACTGGAATACAAATACCCATTTTGAAATAATGTACTGTTTGTCGTGTATTTTATCTTAGTTGACAGTTTTGGAAATGGATGTAGATATAGTTGAGTTACGTGAAAATATTATAGTTTTGTTGATACTTACGCTACTTCAATATCAGTACTGAGATGAGTAATTTGATATTAGAAAGGAGTTTTAGATACCCGCAATATTAATAAATCAATATTTTTTTCAATGCATCTTTTTGAATATTTTTTTCCATACTTTAACCTATTATTTTGCCCCATCCTTCTTTTTTTCTCATCGTTTCTTTATAGGTGTCACAGTTATTTTTTATTTGTTTCAGACGAAAAAGACAGAATGCTGTTGAATGAAATAAACCAGTTGCTACAAACTCCGGTGCAGTTTACAGTTTGCAGTGTTTTCATTCTGGACTTCAATTTTATTTTCAGATTTTTCGCTCTCATTGCTACGTATACCATAGTAATCGCTCAGTTTTACAGATTCAAACTAAAATAATTTTCCTGTAAACAATTAACTTAAACAACATTTCCGTAAAGGTACTTAAAGCGATGCTTTAAAACTAGTCACAAAAATTTAGCTAACATTTATTCATATAATACGAATAAGTACTCTACATAAATTGATACTGCAAAACGCGTTTCCTGAGTGATTTTTAAAGTAAAATATTGAGTTAAAATATTAAATGAATATTGTTTAAAAGATGTAACACCTGATTCGAGAAAAATGTAAGAGAATTTTTATATAAAAAAGCAGGAATGTAGCTCGTTTCGACATGTGACAAACTATACCTATTCATGGTTAAACAGTCAATATATTCGGTGTTACTTATTCTTTGTGGTCTGTGTGTTAATGAAAAATTAAAGACAGTGTGTGTTATGATAATATAAAAATGAATAAACGTAAATGCGGACAACGTTCATGTTTATTCATTTTGATATTTTCATATCGATAGATAATAGAATCTACTTTGTATTGAAAAATTAATTCTTAACAGAAAATTATCAAGCGATATGGCACTGGTTAATAAGCGCTAAATCAAAATTATTGTTATTAAAAAGACTTCAAATCTAATTGCCTTTTAACAAATATTTGTTTTATTAATACGTTTTAATATGTTTAATCTAAGTATTATCAAACATTTTAAAGCTAAAATGGAAATAGTTTATTACATTTATACATAATATGTTCAAATATGTCAAAATTTAAAAAGAAATTAATATCGAGGCGTTGAAAAAACAAATATCTAACGGAAAACGTAAAAGGAAAAAATTATAATATAAATTCGAAAGCCATTGAAACATTACTCGTTGACCTTAAAAACAAATACACTCATCATTCAGAATATGCAAAACCTAGATTCATATACAAACCCTGATCATGCATAGTACAACACAGATTTATTTAGACCACACCACCCATTATACATTTTTTAATTATGTCGATTTAGATTTTAGAATTGAAATTAAAATAAAAAATGTTTGCAAAGACAGAAATAGTTTTAATTTACTTTGAAATTGGACTTTGCAGATAAAATTAAATTAAAACTGCTTGTTGCATGGTATCGAAGTACTAGAAACAATTTTCAACATTTTCAATATTTCTATAATACTAAACGCATAAAATGTGTACTAAATTCATATTTGTGCCACAGTTTCGTATAAACTATATGATTCTAATATTAAAAAAACGCTGCTATAGCTAATGAAAATATTCTCTTTTTCATTTATTTAATTTCTTAGATGGTTTAGTTTCTAATATATATTGCTAGCTTTCTCAAAACTTATTTGTTTTACAAGTGGTCAACATTAGAATAACGGACCATTTTAAGGTTCTACTAAATAGTTTAAACTAAGAACCCTTACAGTTTCACCATTTCAAGGTTTTTGTTTGTATGTAACCGTTTTACTCGCAGACCATTAGTGGTATAAAACTGATATTAAGAATGTCTATACGTATTTATAATTCCTACAAAGGTGGGCAAAAAATGTTTTAAGACAAAAAACTTAAAGGCACCTCCCCTACACGTAACGTAGGGGTGATTTTTTTATTTACCTTCTCTATTATCTGGAAATAAGTCTTTTGAATGTATTGCGGCAAACTTTTTACTTTTTGATCCGTTTACGGAATTTAAAGCTTCTAAATTTCAATTTTGCTGCAGTTATGCGATCCATCTTACTTCCGTTTACGTACTACCGTCCATTCACTATTTCAGAATATTTGAAAATTGATCACAATATTAAAAAATATAACGAAATTAAAAATAAAATTAACAAAGATAAATAGGCTCTTCTATTTTATGAACAAGCGTCCACCAGCTATTAACATGTAGTTGGGTCTGTAAAAAAGTTCCTAAAAACTCCCTGTGAATAACTAAAAACATCCACAAAAACAACGTTGTATTTTAAAATGTATATTTACAGTCTGTGGCATTATCGTTTGACGTGAAGAGGAGAGTACACATACATTACACTAATTGTGTACATGCGGAGGACATAAAGAAAATAGTAAGAGTAATTTAATATGTGGGTAAAGTCGAAAGTACTTCAGATTAATAATACTAGAAAAATAAGTACTCGCACGCAGCACTTCTATGAAGCAGGTACAGTGCTTCATAGGCGTGTTTCATTACTTTCGAGAACACGTTATCAATAAAAATTCAAATCAAGAAACATATAACAATGTGAAATATTAATAATTCTTAAACACACACACGCACGCGCGCACGCACAAACACACATACACATTTGCGTGTGTATGTAAAGGAGAATACTGCCCCTCTTCACCTCTGTGACGTCTGCCATTTTGATAACACAATAATAGTATTGTCTCGAACTCTATAGTGATAATAATTGAAACAGTGGACACAGACGCGACTTGCTTTTCACTAACGATCTCTGACACCGTCATCACTGACAGTAAATGAGACCTCGGATGCATCATTTGAAGCAAGCTTATATGATACACAATACAACAGCAATGTTTTTTTTTAATAATGACTAATAAACAGTAATTGTGTTTGTCAGATCATAGTTCCTTTCCAATTATAATACAATTTGAATCATCATTATCTTTGCTATTGCAAAAGCATCATACGGAATAAGTATCGCACTCTACAGGCATCATAACAAATTATAAGTTAGTCACAGCTGCACCGACGGCTCCTAGTGCATTGACACTGATGCTGTTCCTGCACAACCAACGCATGGTGTTTCTGATCGCACCAAAAATCACACGTTCACCAGGCTATTCACATGCATAGGCCCATCAGTGCACCAACGCTGATAACATCTTTATCACCGACGTAGATGACCGACATTCTTATTATCTTCACGCACAAACACAAAGAACCAACACCATTATTAACTTTACGCATCGACATAACTGGCTAGGTATATATATATATATATATATATATATATATATATATATATATAATACTCAACTAACTAATAACGCTGTATCGCATATTTTATTGCTCAGTAATTCCTCACTCCATATTAAGAGAAATTATAGAACAAACCCAAAATAGTCAACATAGGGCTTTGAAATAAACAAAATCAAACATTAAATTAATTTACATATCAAATTAAGATTTTTGTTACAATACAACATACAATTAATTATCTGTGGCTATGTCATACAGTTATTCCCGTGATCATAAAATAGAATCATTTCTATGATTTTAATGAAGAAGGTTATTACGAAAAGTTTCAATAAAGCTATGACTTTAATCAAATTAAAAACATAATTCATCCACTAGTCACTCGAGTTTCGAAGATCGTATTTGTGAAAGAGGATGAGATATCGTACGAAATGGTTAATAGTTTGGACCTTTGTTCGTAAAGAATGTAACAGTCAATATTTTCTAAATCAATTACAATCTTACTGTTGTTGGAACTAATTTCATTGCTACAAAACATGTGGATATTACTTCGAAATAAAATAATACGGTCTGTTATTATTTTTACATCGAGATTTCGACATATAATCTCGCGTCTAATTATGATGTCATTGTTAAAACCACGGTTGAGTACCGCATCTAATAGGGTATCTAACCAATATTCGTTTATGTTAACCACCGAACGGACTTGTAGTGTGCTGTGAACAGCATGTTGACCAATGCCAATTAATTGTACAATGATATGAAATCGTTAGGCAGCTAATTTTTTAAAATATTTTCTTTTACAAGTGAACCCCCCAGTCAAAATGTAGGCATAACGAGTGAAGTGATCTACTAGAAGATGTAAATTCGTTTTTGTTGAACGTGCACCACCAAATCCACCTATGGTATCTATAGACACTATTTCGAACGGATGTGTGGCTGGTCCTAAGTGAGACATTAGTCTAAACTTGTATGCTCCTCTTGATTTATTTTTTATACAAACGTCACAGTTTTCGCATATTTTTTATGTTGTCTAATAAATGTTTAGCTTGATAAAAGGGTTTTATTTTTTTTTCTACTTGTTGTTTTCCTATGTGGCAATAGTAGTGACGAACTTGTTTTATAATATGTTTACTAAAATCTTCAGTTAGTATAATCTTTTCATGTTTTCCAATCTTTTTATAATATATATTATTTTTATAAATAAATTTATTTATATTCTCTTTTATATCTTCGTTTTTATTTTGATCTTGTTGTATATCTTCTATTTTGATAAAATTAACTACTTTTAAACTACTTTCTTCATTTTCATCTGGTTCTAACACTGGGTTTCTGCTTAAGGTATCTGCCTCTATATTATATTTTCCCGGAGAATATATTATTTTAAAATTGAATTGCGACAAATAAAACGTAAGATCTCCCAGTTCTTCATCCGTTCTGGCTTTTATATTCATTTTTTCTAAGGGTTTGTGATCTGAAAAAACCGTGAATGTTTTTCCTATAAGCCAATGTTGCCAGTATTTAACCGCCTCTTTTATAGCCAGACACTCAAGATATATAGCTTTTCTGTTTTTGGGAATTGTTTAATTTTTTGGAAAAATATGCGCAAGGTTTTTCATCACCATTGGGTTGAATTTGTTTTAAGATTGCAGCTATGCCTTGTATGCTAGCATCTGTATAAATATTGATTGGTAAGTCTGTATCAAAGATTGCTAGGATTGGTTTTGAGCAAAGTAGTTTTTTTATAGTATCAAATGATTCTTGACATTTATCGGACCAGACAAATTTTTCTCTTTTTCTTAATAAATTATGTAATGGATCCAGCGTTATTGACATATTTGGTACATATTTTCCATAGAAATTTATTTTTCCCAAAAATTGACGAATGTTTTTTTGTGTTTTTGGAATCGGAAATTCTTTTATGGCAATTAAATTATCCTTTAGCGGAGTTACCGTGTTGTTTTTTATTATATGCCCTAGATATTTTACCGAGTCCTGTGCAAAGTTACATTTCGTGAATTTTAATTTAAACCCTTCTTTTAAGATTGCTTCCAATAAGAAGCATAAGTGTTCTATATGTTTCTCAAACGTTTCTGAAAATACTAAAATATCATCTATGTAATTAACAGTAAAATCTGACAATTTATGCTTTCTTATAATACTACTCAGGATTCTCTGAAAAATGGCGGGCGAAGTTTTTAAGCCAAAAGCTAAACATGTCCACTGATAGTGTGCATTCTGGGTAACAAATGCAGTTTTTTTTTCTATCTTCAATCTTAAGAGGTATGGACCAAAACGCCGAGTTCACATCAAGTGTTGAAAAAAATTTACATTTCCTCGTTTTTATCATTAAATCCTCGATTGGAGGAAATGGTTGCGATTGGGGAACTACAATCTTATTCAATTCTCGAAAATCTATGCAAAGCCTTGATCTTCTTCCTTCTTCTTTTTTAAATGCTACCGGAGCCGCAAAAGGGCTATATGATTCCTCGATTAAATTATTTTCTAGTAGTTTTGATATTTGATGTTCAATTTCTTTCATGTCCTCAATAGAGCACCTATATGGTCTCTTACTGCAGTACTTATCTATCAACAGATCAATATGTGCTTCGTAACCTTTTACTGTACCTATATCATATTTATCTTTAGCGAAAATTGAATTATATTTGCATATCAATTGATCAATATCAGATCTTTTTTTATGATCTAAATAATTTATCATAATATCAAAATCATTGACCCTTATATTTTCATTAAAGTTTATTTCATATTCGTGAATAATAACTTGTTTTTCATTTTTATTTATCCCTATGTCACTACCTGTAGGTAGGCCTGCCAGGAATTTGTTTTGTGATTATAGGTTGTTTTTCTTTGTTTTTTATGTATTTTGTCTTATTGTTATTGTAGATATTTTGCATGATTTCTAAATTCTCATTTTGAGTTAATTTAAATTTTTTTATACAATCTAATCCAACTAGAAAATTATAGTCGGAGTTTTCTTCATCTATAACAAAAATATCAACATGTTTTTCAATTTCAAAAATTTTTATTTTTAAAGTTACCATTCCTATTGATTTTTTTACGCCATTAATTGTTTTCAAACCTGCTTTTTTATAATGAGTTGGTATTTTTTTTAAAGATAATAACCTTGAATTTATTAAGGACACATTGGATCCTGAATCATAAGATTCCTGATGTTTCTAAAATGTCATTTATTAGTAATTTAATTTTAATTAATGGCGGCACTACCAGTTTTTTTGGTTAATTTCATTTAGTTCAGTCTCTAATTCTGAATTGTTTACACTCCTTATCTGATCGTTTTTTGTTCTATCATTATTTTTTATCTTAAACCAACATTGTGATTCGGGATGGTAACGTGAACCTTTATTGTCTTTTTCACAAATTTTACACGGACTAACCATGGGCCTTACATTTTTATCTTTAATTTTACTTTCGGAAGCTATTATCTTTTAATCAAATGTTTTTTTATTTACCATGAGCTCTAAACTTCTTATATTATTAAATAAATCTTGAGTTTCCTTTAAACTATTTCTATCAATTTTATCCGCAATGAAATTCGGTAATCCGGTGGCGATTAGATCAATTAGAGTATGTTTATCTATGGACTTATTTATTTCTAATAGCAGTTTCTCTTTTTTTAATGGATACTCCAGTAATGAACCCTGTCTATATTTAAATAACATTGCATACCTGATCGGTGACCAACTCTTATCTGCATATGTCTCACTAAAGTTTTGTTTCCACATAGCCCATTCTGAATTTATTGTGTATTTAATCAGCATAGAACTATACCAGTCTTTACAGGAATCTTCTAAAAATAACCTAAAAATTTCAATTTTTTTGATATCCTCCTCTATGCCTAAACGTGCACATTCCGCTTCAAAGATTGTCATCCACTGGGACACATTGGTAATCTTACTACTAAATTTTTCTGCCATTTTTCCCACATTAAAAGGTTTTGATAATTCATTCTTCATTTCAGCGAAGCTTTCCATGATTTTTATTAGATATTCTTCAGAGATTCCTGCTGTAGAAGTTTTCGGTGTTTCTTTTTCCTCTAAAAGGTATCCCATGAACTGTTTATTTCCATCTTCATCACAATAAACCGCCTTTGTTTCTGGGCTCATGGATATCCATACCTGTCGCTGGTCATGCCGTTTTTGTAAAGTAGCTTTGATTTTTTGAAAGATTTGTGTTTTTATTATTGCATCGTGTAGTTTTACCGGTTGTAATTTATCCGGGAACACAAAGGTATTGCCGTCTAAATCGGTAATTGTTGTTATACAAATAATATTTGTCTTCACATCTTCACTGGCCTTGACTACGAATTCGAACTGTAATTTGTCCATTATTCTTGGGAATTAGCTGTAGAAATGTTGTTTTATAATGTGTTTCTAATTCTTATCCTTGGATAATATGGTGAACAGTAAAACTATAGCATTGAGTTGCTCTGAAAAGAGATTTATTACATATACAAATGTTTACACTTTTACAAAACAATTTATAACGTTAATTAATCACAAACTCACCTGAAAAGAGAAACAACATTTAAAGCTATTGCTTCACTAGTTCGTATCAATTAAGTATCAAAATATTATACTATATCATATTATAATTCATTGACCGTTTCTAAGAACATAACCTATTTTTCTATCGTAGCGTGGCGACATGTCCAAGTGACAGCTAGCACAGCTCATATGAAACTTCATGCTGAATGAAGTGTCACTCACTTCGTTTACATATATATTATATATTTTATATATATATATATATATATTATATATAATATATATTTGGTTAAAGTAGCACGTAAAATTGTATTATGGGTGAGGAATAAAAGTAAACATTTCTATCTTTTAAAATTTTCTTTTCCCCAATTTTTCATTAAATATTTGTCAATATTTCATTTTATTTTTACTTTTTAACTTTGAGGCTTGATAGAACAGGGATTCATAACTGCTACATTGTCCTCTCAGTGCTTGTTATCTTACTTTCCTTTGCTGTGAACAAAAGGGCTTTTATTCTTGGCTTAAGTCGCTAATTATCAAAGAAAGTAATACTTGGTTTTTATTTGTTTGTTTGTTGTACATTAGATATATAAAACTACTATTGGGTTTGCGGCTATCTCCTTTCCAAATATTTCCAATATCAGTTGTGGGCGTGCACCACTATTTTATTGTAATATGTGTGTGTTTTGCGTTTGGTGATATTGTGAGATACCTAATTATAAGATATCAGTTAGATGTCTGGATACCAAATTATCTAATTTTTAATCAGACGTCATGGTTACTTATTGGACTTTGATTGAGCATTCTTAACTGACCAAAGTTAAACCCAGTTACAGATCATCGATAGAGATAATTTTTCTGACTGAGACTTATATATTGAAGAAAACTTGTATCCTCAGGAATTACGTAATGAAAAATATACATGTTAGGAAAGGCAAAATTATATATTATCTTTACATCAAGATAAGCTACAAAAAAAACTACTCCACGATTATTCTTATTGTTAGTTTGCAAATTTAATAAATTATTCAAAGAACTTAATAATAAATTCAACATTTGTGTCATTCCTATGTACGAGATAATCTCATACTCTTTATGTAAACCTTGTTTACTGTTTATGTAATCTAATTCACATGTAATTTATCACTTGATTCTGATATTTAGAATCTGATAATTGTGAACGCTGTGAATAATTTGTATACATTAATATTTTCAACGGGTAGCGATAAATCAATAGCATGAGACCTTGTATTTTATTATTTCAATGATTTATTATCATGAATATAATGACTGAATGACTAATGATTAATCACAATTACAATGTTCTATTGATGCATCAAACACTTTAAATCCATTTTAAATGTTGCTCAGCATCAATAGATATTACTGTTATGCTACTTATATGCAATGATTTTCTTTTCGTTAAGACCAGTCATTTTAAAATATAAGGCCTTTATTCAATAGCAGCTTAGAAAAAACTTATACTTAGAAATATGGAAACTTAAATACAGAAATTCATATCCATTTACTCCCAAAAGAAAATTCATTCAAATTAAAGTGGTAAAAAAGTAGTTTTTAGAAAAGTCTGCATCAGGTTTACATGTCATTTGGGTAAGGAATTTTTTAAAAAGTTATTATAGTTGTTCAGGATTTTAATTTCTCAATTAATTTCATTTTAATAAGATATTATTCAACTTCCATTTACATAGAAAAATATTTTTGTTTTCAATTTTGTCATTTTACACAATTTATGTAAAATCCATAATTATAATTTATAAATATCACAAGCCGAAGAGTGATAGCTTACAATTAGTACAATATTGTAATTAGCCAAACCTTAAGAAGTGTAAAGTTTTATAAGGAATTAAATAATAATTAATGAGTTAAAATAGATTGTCGACGTTAAGGAACTGGATCAACACTACAGCGTAACTTGTGAGCAAGCCTAGAAATTGGGGCAGCAACGAAGCTCGCTGGTTGAAAGTGTGGAAAATTTTAAATTGACCCAGTTTCCTGTTTCTATCATATTCTTAATAAGCTTCAGATGATGTTGGACATTGGATGCTGAAATAAAGAAATAATATGAACTTATTGCAAGATATTGTTAATCAAACTAAGAAACGGATAACAGAGTCTCAATTAGGAAAAACGTTTGTAAAGGCGAATTTTCACAGGAGGAAAACAGGAAATATTCGTTACAGTAAATGTAGATATGGTATAGCTTCATCTGGAATCAATAAAGGAATTTGTCATAAAGGTATATATTACATATATAGACATGTAAATAAATATAATAACAAATGACACGCTCATATGCTAACATTATCTTTCTCATGTTATATCATTTGGTTCACAAAATAAATATAGATGTACAATTAAAAAGTGTTGTATAAATTAGCTGAATTTTGATGATTTATCTTTACCCATTCAAATATTTACATCAACTTTAAGGAAGATAAACGTTATACTAATTCATGCGAAGCAATATTTGAGAAGATACGAGAATACTTTTGATTACACCCAAGAGAAAATACCTGTCAATACGTAATGTGAAACAGCAGCTACTGAATAATTTTCGCCCAAGTTTTCGTCAATAGATAGATTATTCTTGAGAAAGCTTTAACTGTATAATTCAAATGTTTTGTGTAAATTAGCTGACCTCTGATGATGAAATCGTGAAAAAATGTAGGATAAGGTTATGTATCTCAGACAGTCCTAAAGAAACCTTCTACAATATTAGTCCAGTGCATTTAGGTTTATACATGAAAATCCAGTTGCAATGGATGGATTAAAAATGTTTTTCTTTTAGTTTCTTACAAAAAGTAGTAAAAAGGTTACCCAAAAAATTTCCACTTTTTTTTTTGGATAGTCCCATGTGAATTATACCTTTAAGAACATATTACATCTTTTAGACATTTAATGGGAATTTTCCCCCAGAAAATAATTTAATTTTCACCTAGACAATATACAGGCCCAGTAGACTTCTTTGAAGAGGGAACATTAAACTACTTCAGGTCAAAAAGTGGGGGAGGACCTTGAAGCGGGGGAATGGCTGGTTGGCAGATGTTTCTGTACTCCGAAAGCAGTTTACTTTCAGCTCTATGTCTGCATGGAATGTCATTTGAATATTATTTCTGAAATGTTTTTCCAAAATACAGATTTTGCTCGCTATATTTGATAGAAACAGTACGTGTGAACACAGTAATAATATTAAATTTGAGTTTGAGAAATTATTTTCCTTTCTAGGTAACTGCTGTGTATTAGCTATATATTTATCGTTGCTTAATATTTTTGGTATGAGTGCAGTTTATTAATAGTAACGTTCTGACAATTCTTATGATATGATATGAAAGAACTTTCATTAAAAATTTCCAAATTAAAAATATAACGTGACTTGCTTTTAATTTTTTTTGCAAAATTTCATATCTGAATGATTTTCGTTATACGGGAATATGTTTTAACATTTTTTTACCTAAATCAATTTTTAAATCGTCACTAATCGCTTATTACATAATTATAAGTACAGTTTATTAGAAGTTACGAAGTATTTATAATAAAAATATAATTAAATTAAATTAT
This sequence comes from Druceiella hillmani, assembly GCA_039881145.1. Lineage (NCBI taxonomy): Eukaryota > Metazoa > Arthropoda > Insecta > Lepidoptera > Hepialidae > Druceiella > Druceiella hillmani. The sequence goes on along the minus strand of JAYKKI010000071.1, from coordinate 11,939,673 downwards.
CGAACATTCACTGTTTCTTAATGTTTTCATGATGAAACTATTCCAATAGATTTGAAGTTGTTTTTCCAGCGGATTTGCGTTTTAAAAAAATTAACTTCAGAAATACATGAATTTTGAATTAACTCTGTATACAGTAACACTGTTCAATCGAGGTTTAATGCAAAACACCAACAAATAATTTATTTAGAATTTATCTACAGAACTCAATGTCAGTGTTAACATTATCAATACATATTCATATTTAATGCGGAATGTCATTGAATCACTGCAAATGGCAATTCCATGAAAAGTTCGAGAGGATATACAGTCCTAATACTTAATATATATATAAATAAATAATTATGAAACAAACGTTTTTTGACAAATACTAATTGCTCTAAATCAAGTGAAATATATTGTCGATCATTGAAAAATGCCTCAACAGTTTTAATTTTTGATGAAAATATGAATCCAATAATTCACCAAGAAATCTTCTTCCAAATGGCAATAACAAATCAGATTCATTGTAAAACTGGCAGATAATAATATTTTCACTTGCCAGGCAAAAAGTGATGCTGATACATTAATCAGGTAAACTGCAATAAATATAGAATCTAAATATATTGTTGCTACAGAATTTAAATGTATTGTTGTTGCTAACGATATTGAAGTTTTAGTTTTATTGACAGCTTTAACACCTGCTAATGGAGAAATATATTTTTTTAAAAGCAGCAGAAAGCATGGTATCTACAAAATTTTATTGCAATAAAAGCGTTGAACAAACATTACCAATGTGTAAAAATCATATTTTATTTCTACATGCATTAATCACATTTTATTGCTACATGCATTAACTAAAGTAGTAAAAATGTTGTATAAATTAGTCGACTGAAATGAAATGAATGAAAAATGAAATGAAAATCTGAATTAAATTATTCCTTCATCTTTTCTTGACATGAAAGGATTTGTCAAAAGAATGGTAAGCTCTTTACTGCTGGAAAATACATTATCCACTATCAAGGAAGTTTTGTAACATTTTGCAAAAGTTTACTAACTTTTACCGTCAAGATTTAGTTCAAACAGTTAGAAATCATGAAGTGAAATAATACAGATGATATAACTACAGAAAATAAGGGACATTTCTTGAAATTGGTAAAGTAGTGGATTTAAGACAATTGATAAAATTTTGAATATCACCCGAGATGAAAGCTGATGCAATGAAATGAGGGTACATTCTGGAGGTTAAAAAACTTCTTAGGTTTCTTTTCGATTTTAGAATGACTGTATTTGATATACCAAAAACACTCTTCAATAATCGTCTCTTTGATGGATCATACCGGTCGTAGGAAGTACGTTTTGAAAGCCTTATGGTTATTATTCACTGAAGTTGGCATGTTGCATAATATTGATAGTTAGAGACTTTAATGACTGCAACACATAATATTTCAAACAACATTGAAAAAATAGGGATCAAGCGACATGATGTTGCTCAACACAAATTGAGCAACGTGCCTGTTTCATTGAAATACAACTACTTTCGATAAAATGCTGTGTTTCACAGTGGCATAGGCACTTTCAGTATTGTGTTAATTCATTTTCCCATAAATAACTTTCTTTAGTCACAACCATATTTTATAATGATATTGGTATAATAGGCATACCCCTAATAAGAATGTATTGAGTGTTCAGACATAAAGGAATATTTAATTTAAGAACAAAAAATTCCAGTGATCAAAAGAAACAACTTTGGTCCGAAGTTTTGTATTTTGAAGTTTGCTGTAATACAAACATTTTAAGTATAGTTTATCACAAATTTTTTTAAAGTAAAATTTGTTTTTAATAACCTACTTGGTTTTTTTAAGTACCCTAAACCCTCGTAATTCACCTATGGTACCTCAGTTGGCAAATAAACTCAGTTGGCAATTTTGTACCAATAAAACTGAAAAAAACTAAATTTTTTATTCATCAATCTCATTTCACTCTCACACAAAAAAAAAGTTTATATGTATTTAAATTATAGTAAATATAATAAATAGAAATTTGCAAAATTCTCATCAAATCCTTGATTGACTTCATGACAAGTTTTCCCTGTAAGCTTTAAGACTGTTTTATCGTTTTCTATTTACGAGTACGTAGTCTACTAAACGTGGTTTAGGTTAAGGCTGCAAGTTAAATTAGTTAATATAAATTTTAATACTTACGTTGTATTTTAAGTGACACGTGTTGAGGAGTAAGCTAGAAAACATCAGAGTGAGTGACATGAATAGCTGAAAAATGAAATTAAAGTTTAGTTCACATTAATATTTCTGTTAACATTTAAAGTTAAAATATTATTTTATTTAGAATATTCAATGCAAACCTGAAATTCAAAAATCTTGGTTAAACAGCGGCACAGATCCAACAAATTAATATAGAATTTAGATAAACGATAAACGGAATTTTCATTTAGAGGCAATACAAATGGAAAATGGTTGTTTGAATTGGGATTATGTTGCAGACTGCCAAGTATGGCATTGATGGGTATCACAATATTTTGTTTACTTTTAGATTTTAAGAAAATATTCAACATTTCGACACGTTTCTTTGTACTAAGTAGTATGAAACAAAACAATATTATTTCTAAATTCATAAAAATTACAGCAAAGATATTGAGCAGAGCGGAAAAGGGAATGTGTAAAGGATATTTTATTGTCACATATACATCAAAAGCTAAAAGATATGATAAGATAGAAGAAAGCCAATGATTATGAGATTTCGATATTTGTCACATCTCAAAAAAATGTTTCCGTGCTCTGATTTGAATAGATCATCTACTTTTTGAATTCTCAAAATCAATTCTTCAAACATATTTTTGTCACACGTTATATTAATCAAAAATAAGTCCAAAATAAAAATCATCTGAAATGTTCTAAAGCCCAGCAAGAAGTTATTGATCATATACAAGCAAAACTGTCACAAGCAGCGCCATCAACATTCCAAGGATTAACAAACTGTATAACTTTTGACACCGTAACTAAAATCTCGTGAAAATACGGTTCGGAGTATTTCTGCAAATTCGTAACACGTGTTGGTATATTAAAATTGGCCAAAGTGTATGTACAATTAAAACGTCTGCCATATTGACTCTTGTAAAATGTTTGCATTCTAATTGATTCCAACACGACTAATTTATTCAATGTCTAAGAAATAAGTGATGTTTTACTGATTGAATGCCTTTTGAATTAACAACCGTTAGTTTATCACCTTACGGAAACTCTCGAGTGCTTAACACGAGTAACAAAACATAATATTTACCTTTTTCACATGGACAATTGATTGAGTTTTGTTTACATCCTACATATTAATGACGTTTAGGTCAGGTATGCACAATATTACTAATGACAAACATCAAAAACTTTGGTTTGAAGCTTTGTATTTGGAAGTTAGGTGTAATATAAAGATTTGAAATATTATTTATCTCCACTTTTTTCTGAAATAAAGTGTGCTTTTTATTAAAAACCTATGTGGTTTTTTCACATACTGTAAAATCTCATAATTTACCTATTATACCTCACTTGTCATTTACGTAATGTTAATCGTAAAACTTTCTACAGAATACTATTAAGATTTACAATATGGAATGCGCCTATTATTGACTTATACAAAGATTGTTTGAAAAAGGATTGCCTTTTCGACCCCCATTTCCCTCTGGTTTTTTCCTATTCTTGTCTTCTTTGTTTCCATATTTTCACATGCAGTAAAATTTAAATGTAGTGACGACCAAAGGACCATTGATATTACATTACACTAACTGGACGACGCACAAAACGGACTGATAATTTTAATTTTGTTTTTTATTATAATTCTGTTATAGGAATTTGTAAGGAATAATTTATCAGTGAAGACAACACAAATTTTTAAATCAAGTAAATTTTAGTTTTTATTAAATTCAGTATAGTTATTACGTGTGTAATACAACAAATAACTTTGAATTGCACGCACAACATACATGTACATAAAACAGTATATACATACTTGAATATCTAGTGCAAAATATCTGTAATTATAGTTTGTTTTTGGTTAGCTTTTGTTCGAGAGTAAGAACTGCATACAGCATTGTGTAAATATTTTTGTTCATGTCATCATTGAAATTACAATGCCCAAACACCTACAGCACTTTTGCAGTTGCATCCAGATGTTAATGCAAAATATAAAATGGAATATAAATTAAAAGAGTGCTGCAATATTATGGCAATTCTGAGGACATTATTGACAAATAACCAAAATAGTAAGTTATAGTGGAAGTGGAAGGTGAGAAAAAAATAAAAGGACTTTTACAGCTAATTGGAAAGTCAGCTGTCATGCAGCAAATATGAGCATTTTAGGATAATAATGTGTGTGAAAAAATTTAAGTCTTTAGCGCATTTGATATGTTTCATGCACTAGTAGGGAAAATTTTATATCGTCCGAAACAAGAATTTTTTTATTATGACACATGTTACATATTATTGAAACAAATTAATCCAATTATTATGGATGTTGGAGGGAAAGCTACTAAAAAGATTGCAAGAATGAGACAGAACAGCAAAAATAAAATGATGTTTGCTCATGCGATTTTAATAAATGTTGATTAGATGTAACAATACTGAAAAATGTTGAAGAAATCTGTAATTATAATTTAAAATTAACACAACATTTTTATAAATCATTATTAATATGAAGCATTTCAACAAAGTACAGTCTATAAATATCATGAAACCTAAAAATAGAAATATTCTAAGACAGTTTTAACAAATGGCAAGTGGTTGTATTAAGATTATGGAAATAGATAAAACTGTAGATAGTACTGATGTGGAAAAGTAAAGTTCGGAGATCTCCCAAATGGTAAAAGCTTACGGAAACCAATTAATCACCACCAAAATAACTTTATAAAACCTAAACTTGGATGAAAATGAAATAATAAACAAATATCAAACTGCATTCAATGTGTCTTTTTCTGCTTAATTATTAAACTCTTCGCAGAGTGGTTAAGGTCATAGCGTCAAGTGTTGCTGATAAGTGAATATCAGTGGCTGCCTTGACCTGATATATCCATCTCACTGGTTGGTCGCTGTTTCATTTAGGACATAAAGAATTAATTGCTAATGAGGAACTCGCTACTAACAAGAGGCAGAAAGAACATTCTTCATCTGTACATGTTAAATCATACGAGTCTTGTAATTATTAGGAAGAATGATTGCACATCAATAAACAATAGATTAGTTAACTTCAGTATAGAAGGAAATGAAGATAAAATAAGGAAATTATCATAAATTTTTCATTATAACCTGAAAATATATTGTGCTTTTTTCCAAAGAAAAAAATGCGCGCAGAGCTAAATGGAGCAATACTTAAGAGCATAAAGTGACTTGAAGTTAAGATATAATGAGAAAAAAGCACAAGAGTTGTTAAAAAAATATAAAGAATATTCTTCAATGACTGCTGGCTTAAAAAAAGATAAAAATTAAATTAGGAGTTTGAATAAAGCTTAGGAAAATGATTGACATTATCATTGGTTTTGACAGTGGGTCAATTGGTACAGTAGAACAGATTCATTTGGATACCGACAATAGAAAATAAAGTCAAGACACTAAAGATAAGATTTAGTCATCCTTTAGTCGTCTCTTTCCGAGAATATCTTCGAATGAACAGATGTCAGCATTTAGATGGATTCTGTCGCTCACAGTTCCTCCTACGTATTAAAATATGTGCATGTTATGTGCTTTGTAATATTTTATTATAACAATTCAGACCAAACTCTAGACACTATTTTATCTGTTTTGAAATCCGACGTCATATATATTTATTGCATTTTCAGTGGGCATCCTTAACTTAATTTGAAAGCCTGCATTAGTTTAAAGACCGAGGTCATGTTTTTTGACTGCAGCTTTTGTTGGAGATAAATCATTCATTAAAAACTACAAATACCAGCACAAACAACACGAAAATTTTACATGTTCAGAAAGGTTCGATTTCATAATTAGTTGTCATCAGGATTGGTTACAAACAACTAAACCACAATGGTTCTCAATCAATCCCAACAAAGCAGAGTTTACAAATGTAACAAATTATTTAAGGGGTGTAATATTTTATTTAGAACTTGTATCATTGCTGTGAAGTATCAATTGCATAATTTTATCCTCTGTTCGAATATAGTTTACCACTTTATTCAAACGTTTAGAAATTAATGTCCATAAATGTTTTAAATATCACTCTTGTAAAGTAATTCCGTGAATAATTTTTGTACATTAATTTGTTCAACTGGTATTGATATGAGGGAAGGTCTAAAAGTCCACAGAATGAAAGAGAAGGGAGTGGGTGATACATTCTTTCTTGGTACCCCACTAATTAGGAACTCTTTGCTGATAGCCCACCTGAAGATGTTGTAATACAACGAAACCTAGGTCGTGGTAAAGAACTTAAAGAAATTAAAAATAATACTACATCACATAGTTTCATTTAAATGTGTTTTCATCTTTGCTAATAGCCAACCTGAAGATGTTGTAATACAACGAAACCTAGGTCGTGGTAAAGAACTTAAAGAAAGTGGAAATAATACTATGTCACGTAGTTTCAATTAATTGTGAATTAGGAACTCATTAGAGGTCACATGTCAACTCCCTAACATCATTCATTAATGAATAATCATCCCTTAAAGAAGCAAAACTGCAAATGATCTGCAAACATAGAGCAAAATCGATCTACGTGCTATGATTAAATTCCTCACCAAGCAAACAAACATTTCTCTAACCATCATAAATAAGATGGGAGTAGTTTATGGAGTTTGTTGCCTTGGTAAAACCATGGTTTACAAGTGGCATGGTTCATTTAAATAAGGTTGTGATTTGATTGAAGATGAGCCACACCTGAGACGGCCAATTCAGGCCATCACGTCAGATATTTTCGATGAAAAAATCAAGATATATATACCTTTTTTCCCATCGAAAATTATTTCACTCATTAGTTAAAAACGTCATTATTTTCATTAATATATTTATCATCGCCTTCATATGACATTTTCGGCTCTGGATGCAAACTCAAGAACGTAATTTTGTAACATGATGCATATATGACATTCATGACAAAATATATTCTTATTAAACAACAGCTAAGTCTTTTGATTCAAAGCATCTTAGAAGGAGGGTCCCGCTAGCTGCTCGCATTTGAATATAATGGTCTTCACAAAATTTACCCTACACACTTTTGTCAAACTAACTCTATGGTTTCATTTTTGTTTAAATGGATAAGAGTTAAAAATTTCCATTAAGGAATAACTTTCTTTGTTTGTTAAAAAAAGTTATATTAAAAATATTAAATTGTCACGATATCCAAGCCTTAAGTTTTCTAAAATGTCCTGAAAGACATATATAAGCTGCATTAACATCTACCACCAGAAGCCAAATAAACTTCCCTGTACTTATATTTCATATCAGTTTCCACTACCTACGTCTTTTATTTTACCAATATATTATAAAATTTAAGGTTTCCTTATGCAATGAATTTCACAAGAATTAATATGTCCGGTGTTAGTTTGATGGCATCCATGATCTCGGGTTTTTTTATTTTTTGTTTATAGAATGTTTATCATCTGATTCATTGTCCATTTCTATTGGAAAGTGTATGTCACTGGAATTGTCTAGTGAAGAAAATGTGGTAATTGATAGGATTCTTCAAAGTCAGAGTAAATATCGTAACTGTTATTGCAAGTTTTGGTTGTATCTAAGGAGAGATCTTATTAGAAGCAATCTGAATCTGAGTCTATAGATTAAATTAACTTTTTTTTGCTTTTTCTTCCTCTTTATTTTCATACTCATTTTATGAGACAGATTTTTGCTAATTAGGATACATGGTAATTTTAATTGTATTATTTAAAATCTTTGTACTGTACCAAACTTCAAAATTAGGCCTGAAACCGAAGTTCAAAATATATAATAATATTAGACACCTGAATGTGGTAATTTGTGTTTGATATTTACAATATGGTGTATACCTTATTTAAGCATAAATTATTCCTAGATAGAATCACAAATATAATTTTCCGCTTCAACTAAAGGAATGCTTTCACCTTGTTGCATGAACTACGAACATGAATAATCAATTTTAATGAGGCGCCAATTCATTAGAGAATTTATCTATAATATACTCTAAGTGATCTAATCTAGATCTAGTGATTTTCTTGATTCAGCCTCTATATTCAGAATTGCTAGCGTTTCAAATATTCATCACTGGTGTATGAGCAAAAATAATTTTGCATTCTCTATAACATGGAGAATGAATACTGTGCACTGTAGTTCTTCAGTGCAGTGCTCAGGAAGATACGTAAATTACCATATACGGAGATATTTTTTAGCTCTTTTTCTCAAAATAATGTACATAATTGTTTCAAGCTCTTTAATTTTTTCTTTTCACGATTACTCTTATTTCTTATTTCCTCCTTCGTCATACTCGCAAGTTAAAAAAAATACAAACGATGTATTTATAGTATCGCATGCCTTTTTCTATACATTAGCTCTCTTAAAATCTGGCCACAAATGTATGCATCCAAAAATTGCTGCCTTCCTTCAGTAGTCCTATTCCTTCTCTTGATTCATCATTCTACAGGAATCGTAAGATTATCATTTCCCTTTTATGGAGTGTTTTTGGAAGCTTTTATATTTTTGAACCTGAATTTCCTTTTTAGTGGCCTCTTATGATTCTAAACAATATCTTTTCCTTCGAATAATTAAAATTCATGGAGCTTCTTTGTCTAAAGTTTAACGATTTCAGAGGTTTTATAGAATTAAGGTGTACTGAAATAGATCCTCTTAATTAAAATATATGTGCAATCACCAAAGTTACTGTTACTTTATTTTGGACCACATCTTTTCGTGACAAACCAACTTTTATCTTTTGTAATGCTACAGTTATTTGATTCTAATCTTTATTCAGACAAGTATTGCTTCATTTCTGGCTGGACAATGAACAAGTGTTGATTGTGGTAATAAATAAGTTTTGCCTTAGCCCGAAGAAAAAAATAGGATGTCAACAACGTTCTGCAATTGATGATACAATATTGTTTTAAGGATATGCAGAGCATAGCATGTATACAGTGTGGGGAATATTTATTATATATTTGATTATGGACTGTTGTAGCAGTAAGGCATATTGGTGACATGTCTCAAAGGTGTTAAGATGTGCTTTAAATATCTATTGATTTATAATCAGTATTAGAAAGAAAGCAAATGAATGGTTGGGTAGTTTGTCCGTTCTTTTCAATGAATCTGATAATTAAGGGAATTTAGTCAACGTAAGTGTTAAGTGTGTGTGTCAGGAGTGAAATCAACACTAAAGAAATTATTGCACCATGGACATTTTTATAAGAGCGTCGGTATTCAAATTTTGCTGTCATAATTTCTCTAATATTTTCATTTAAATGCAAACTAGAAATAAGATACCTAAGCTCCTTCAGGATTACCCATTTTTTGGAAACATTTTGCTAAAAAGATTCAAATTTGGCAAATGTTTCTAATATCATCATAAAGTTTATGTTATAAGCTGATCATAATTTATCTGATCTGCCCCGGAAAATTAATCTTCAAGTAGTCAGAAACAACAACAGCTTATTGTATCTATTTCCAATATATCCAATTTTTTTTTCGTCTCCCAAATATACCAGTAATTCCAAATCATCTCACATCTCAACCATTCCGCTTTCTTTTATTATCAACAGATATTTTTTTGTGTGCTAGACTATATTCATGTGTTAATCACTTACAAAATTGTTTCCACTCAATGAATCCTTCATGTGAAGTCGGTGGATTTTTCCACTGTCAAATAAATGAAATGGTCTACAAAAAATTGATCTAAGAGACATTGAGTGTTTAACCCTTAGTGCATCCCTGTCCTATATGAAGGATGCGGCAACTAGAATCACTCAAATGTAAATAGCCAGGTTAAAATACAACTTATATATGAAAGGAAAGAGTGTGATTGTATTTTTTTTTAAGTGTCATGTGTGTATTTATAGAATGGACATTAGTGCACAATTACTATTTGAAGCATAGTTATTACTGTTGTAAAGTTTATTTCATATTTATTTATTGGTATATTTTTGTAATGAACCATGTTTTCTTTTTCCAAAACTGACAAAATATATGACAAGGATGTGAAAATTTGTTCCTAACATAATTTTACGTTAATTTATGGTGGTATATAACATTTTTGGTGTATACATCAAGAAACATGCAAAACATGTAATTTTAAAGTTTCATTTTTTCCATTTTTCCTAACCTGTTGTACTCAAAAATATTTGAGTGCACTTCTTCTCTATACACAAAAAAAAATCATAACATTTAAATAATTAATTTTGGAGTTATGCATTATTTTATCGAAAGCGACAATGCGGCCGGCACCACGTTTTGAATGGAAGTTAAAAACTATAGCAAATCCTGTATATCATTTACGAAAATCTGTATATCATTTTTTAGAGTGAGGATGAGCTCTCCTCTAGCCCAGCTAACCACAGTAAAATATGAAGCCTTGAATTTAGAAAAAAATTATCAATGCATGAGACATCCTAGAATGATACTCATTTACGCATCCATAATGTATAAGATTTAAAAAGGATGCGAACTTCTAATTTGTAAGAAAACATAATTTTTATCAAAATGAAGTTAAAATATTTCCCAAACGAAAAAATATAATGTGAATATTAATATTGAAGGCATTTGAAATAATTTGTTTACATTAAATTAATTTTAACATCATGAAAAATAATGTGTTCAATCAAGTGTTCTTCATCATAATTCAATGAAATCCAATTTATTGTTTCATTCTACAGCACACTTGCATTTCTACTCTTTTCTTGGTAATGATAGTTTTACACTGTGGTGTTTTACACTGTGGTAAAGATAGTTGTACAAAAGTAGTGAAGTATGTACGATGGACAGAAAAATGTTGAAAATTAAACCAATATCAAAAGACATATTTTTGTTCAAATTAATTGTAACTTGGAAACTACAAAAATTAAATAAAACTTTCTTTCAATTCCCATTGGATCTTAAATTAAGTATTCGCTTTGTTTCTGGACGAACACATGTTCTAACCTAAAATGTTTACAATTTAAAATTCGGACTGCTTTAAACTTTTATTGTTTCACTTGGACATGACATGGTGCCGATGCTAGGATAATATGTACCATCATACGCATTCATTAAAAAGTCATTAGCTGAATCTAATTATTATCGGTAGAGTATTGAAGTTGACCCTCTTACTGGACAGTAATCAAGTGCGACTACAGAAGAAAATGTTGGAAAAATTTGAGATTCAGTCATGAGATGCCATATTAAAACTTAGATAGATATCTAAAGTTACAGGCATCTTTTACAAAATATTATTCACAATGAAATGAGATTTTCTAAGAGACAGATACTACAGTTCCTTGCAGTCGAACAAAATAGCGATTGACTGACGATTTTGCAAAACATTTAGATGGACTCAAATTAACATCAAATGATAAGTCAAAATGCACTGCATTTTTTATGGGTCTTGGGGAAACATTTTTGAAGTGGTGTAGTGGTTCTATAAAACAAATGAAAAAGGTACTTGAACTAGATGGTGACTATGTGAAGGAAAGAAAATAATTTGGTAAACATTAGAATTTTTTTCACATCCACTCGAAAAACCTCCAAAATCACTGTGTCTGTTGTGATAAGACATATTGTTTAAATCAAACACATGAGCATCGTTAAAAAATGGTTAGCACAATATGAAGCAGTGATCTGGTAGACATAAGTTTGACATCAAACTTGACATCACTTATGAAAAGGTCAATTTAGTCGATTGTGTAATGTTCAATTGTAATGGAAAGAAATTAAATTTAGTGTTATGCTTATTTAATAGAGCTGAAACTCACTTAACCGTTTTCCCCACACTAGATGGGTTCATACATTTGGATCCATATCACCCTGGAGTCAAAGTCCATGTCATCCTCCAGTTGATTCTAGTACCGAGTGGATTTTTTTAAGGTTGACTTTTTAAAATCATTTACAGAATGGAGCGTTTGTCATGGGTATAGGCTTCAATATGGATTGCGCATCTCTGTTGAGTTTAAAGAAACTAGTCTATTCTAAAATTGAGCTTGCATTGAATTAGTTCCAGTTAAAATAGACCATCATCCTAATAGGCTACCCCCATATTGGATCAAAGCCTACTCCAAGATCTTTATCAAACTGATTAATTCTACTAAAAAACTTTCCATTAGTACCAAAATTTATCTAATAATTTAGATTTTCCAGGTGACTCTTTTCTTAAATCTGGTTCCAAGTCTGATGTAAACTTTATAAACCTGTAGCAACAAAGTTCTAAATACGTGGAAACGGTGGACATCCATATTTAGTTTTTGGTGTTGGTCATTAGTAATATTTTGTATACTTGACCTAAGCAGATGTTATTAATAGGTAGGACGTAAATAGTCTAGACAAAAAAAATCAATATTATGATTTGTTATTTGTATTAAGCACTCGAGAGATTCCATAAGGTGATAAACTAATGACTGGTAATAAGCAAGTGGTATTTTATTGATTGAATGTCCCTTATTCAATCAATAAAATGCCACTTGTTTCTTAAACACTGAATAAAATCTTTGTGCTGGAATTCTGGTGAAACACAAACATTTTTTATACAAGAAATATGGACGACGAATCTATTGAAAAAACAATTCGGCCCATCTTAATTTACCAACAAGTGTTTGGTGTGTACAAAAAAATTCCAAACCGAATTCCCACAAGACTTACATTGTGGTGTCAAAAATTATACAGTTTGCTAATTATTGTAACATTGGCAGTGCTTCATGTGACATTTTTTTTCACATCTGATCGGTACGTCTTTCCGGCGTTCAAGACACTTCATATTATTCTTGCTTTGCGTCTATTTTGGATTGATATAACATGTGATAGAAATATTTTCGAAGAATTAATTTTGAGAATTAAAAAAATAGACAATCTTTTCAAATTAGAGCATAGACAAAATTTGTTGAGACGTGATAAATGTCGAAACCTCATAGTTATTGCCCTGATTGTACCTTATCATATTCTTTCCTCTGCTTTTAGTGTATATGTAGTAATAAAACATGCTCTAAACAGTTCCTATTATGCTCTGTTTGTGACTATTACCGTCATTATATTTCATTTGGAAATATTATTATTTTGTTTAATGCTATTTAGTATAACAAAACGTGTGGAAATGTTGAATAATTTCTTGAAGTTTAAAAATAATGAATACATGGACGCACCTCTGGACATCATATTTAGCAGTCCGCAACATAATTCCAATTCTGGCAACCATTTTTTATTTACATTGCCTCTAAATGAAAATTGTGTTTATCATTTATCTCAATTCTACATTAATTTGTTAGATCTGTGCCACTACTTGCACAAATCGTTTCAATTCCAGGTTTGTATTGAACAATGTACTGAAATAACATTTTAACTTTAAATGGGTCAATCAACTTTTAAGTGTCTTGACAACGAAATGTTTCATTTTTGTTTCCTTGTCTAATTTTCTGGATTTAGTCATTTTATTCTACATGGTAGATAATTTTTTATTTTTTAAGAATCCATATTGAGCAGAATAAATTATTTAAGAAAATAGTAATTATGAATTAAAAATTCTCTCTCCACTCCGAACTACAGCCAATTTTAAACCATCACTATTTTCACTGACTATGGGATAGATTTCAATTTATAATTTAAGTATAAATGGTGAAACTCATAATTTACCAATTATTTCTACTAACATTATCCCCTGGACAACGATAATCCTTTTATTCCCAGAAAATTTTAATTAAAATAGTAAATAATAATTTCTATGTAACAAAATACCACATGCTACTTTATTTTATATTGTACTTTGAAAGTTTAGTGTATCATTTTAAACTTTAAAAAGAAAAAATAAATAACAGGAGATATATTCGGTTGTCCATGTTGTTCGGTTGATATTAGAATTTTAAGTCTATATTTTGTCCACAATTAAATGAAACTATGTGATGTAGTATTATTTCTACCTTATTTAAATTCTTTATCACAACCTGGGTTTCGTTGTATTACAACACTATTCACCTTTCATTGTATTCTGTTCAGCTAATTTCTCGGGTTCATGTTAAGTCTTTCTCTGTGGCACCTTGTTTTTCCCTTTTATAATGATTCCATTCTCAAATAACAACAATGTAAAACAGGTAATTTATAGAATTATGCACTTCTTTCACTGCCTACTGACATGGGCCTGTTCAAAAGTTCACTTTCGGTCAAAATATCAAGTTAATGTACATTAAAAATTTATAAAGACACCTTTAAATTTATTAGAATGCGAGTGGTGCACGAGATAGTCAATCTGCTATGTTTTGAAGAAATATGCTTTACTATATGCTGATTGCATCATTATTGACCCATGGACAAACAAAATGTTTCATGGATGATCATTTTGGTAGTCCAAATAACTGGTTGTCTATATAACTTTTTTGAAACTTAAAGTTGTGTGATAAAAAATAATGTTATTTTTTGTATCTCGTATCACACGCAGAGTAAAATGTAAATGACATGGAATACGGTGCGCCAATGTTCTACACATAAATATTAATTACTTAATTTCTTCTGTCCAAGAAACAAGCACTAAATCCATAAAAGTAAAATATGTTTTATAGGTTGAAATATCATAGTATTATTTCAGATTCAGTCAGTAACTTTGATTCATAGTAGTTTGCATTTACTCACATATTGTAATGTGATTGATACTGGTTTTGAGGTAACATTTGTCCAAGAGACAAACACTAAATCCACCCACTCTCTCTTACAGAACTCGGCGACTGACGCCATGGCTATGTGGAAATCAAAATGATGGCTGAATGTGTATTTTAACCTAACAAATAAACCACTTGTTTTTAGATGTAATTTGTATTACTGGTCAGGGACAAAGCACAGTCATCGCTGGACCAATAAACGTTGATTGATCCAAATAACACATTGAAAAATGTCAACAAAATATTGCTATGAAATAACCTCCAACTTCTTTTTTCAGTTACTCATGTCTCTCCTTATTACGTTTTCTGGCATACTCCTTAACATCTATGACTGTCTTGAGGAATTCAAATATAATGTTAGTATTGTTATATTAGTTTTAAGACGTTATATTAACTAATTTGATAAGAATTAAACAAACCTGTACCCAGTTCTTATGGAATTAATATTGAGGAGAAGTTGATATTCATTTACTTTTTAATTTTTTGAACAAAATTATTGCTTTTTTTATCAGAATTATTGTTATTATCAGGCTTGCTGATGACATGTCTGATAAATCTGTAACATTTCATTTGTTTTTTATTGATATCATTGTGATATTCAATCTTTAACAAGTTTCTTTGATTTCTACTTTTTCTTTGTTTTTAAGTTTAATTTTGTTTCATTTCCTCACTTCTAACATGATGAAATGTGCCTTGTATGCTATTATTAGTATAAAATTAAGATATTCAATTTCAGCTGAATATTTATACGTTTTCCACTTACCCGGTATTTTCACTAATTGCTAGTGCCTATAATCATCCCTAGAAATATTAGACTCTGTCAATTAAATTTCCATGTAAATAAATTTAGGCATTATCAAATATATTGGGGAGTGAATGAATCTAGATTACAATGTTCTCTTGAAATTTACATTGCAAAATACAAAGAGAGGTATAAAGACTTGAGTGATTAATAAATAATTATTGTAAACAATGGCAGATAGGATAAATGCCCATCCAAATACAAAATTTCCCCTAAATAAAAAAAATTAATTCATAGTTGTCTGAAATAAACCCTGTCCCTCATGGATAGTCTTTTATTTTTTCATCACATATTGTTTCATAAAAACCATATTTCAGAGATTGAATGTATCACTTGCCATCGGTCACCTGTTATGGCCATTTCCATATGCTGTACTGTTGATGGCCGTGTGTCTCATATGTGAGAAAATGTACTTGCAGATAGAAACAACAAAATCTCTTTTGACATCAATTCAAATCGATGAGGAACTACGTAAGTGAACAATATTTCTTTCTTTACATGATGTTTATGTCCATTTGACATTTCCCCAATGTAAGTGTTAAATAAATTGAATAGTGTTTTCAATTCTCATATTTAGTGTCTTGGTTGAACATGCATCAATAGAAAATTGGTTTACTTATTTATTAATTTATTTATATAATAAACTTTATTAAGATTTACAAAACCTAAGTGCACAGATGGCTGATTTAATACTGTTAGAGCATCTTTACCATCAACCAAAATGCAACAAATGAGAAATATTACTGTTATGTTGGACTATGTAGGGACAGAAGCACAGATTATTCTGAGTGCTACGGGTTTGAAAGTAGGCACTGAGGCACATACTCTTTATATTTAGTGTATAAATTTACTACTTAAATATGTATATATATATATATATATATATATATACACACATATATATATATATACACACATATATATATATATATATATATACCCCTATACCCAAGCATATCTTGTGGTATGATGTTGATCAATAATTCGGATCAAGGTTTTTAACATAAGAAGAAAAAGTTATGGAATACTCCATTATAACCACTGGTGGTAGAGACGTTGTTATATGGAAATGTTTGAACATTTTGCTTGAACGTTTACAAAATTTCTTCTTATTATAAAAGCGAAGTATAGCTTGTCACTTAGAAATTATTGGTTTAAATAATTTTATTGCTTGGAAAAATTTTTTAAAAGGAATCTTAAGTTACATTATAACAATATTAAGTGTAATTCAAGCTTAGTTTTATACAATTTTTATCAGTTTACCGAGTAAGTACTTAAACTCCAAATGTAAGTATTTATTTGTAGTTTAAGTACCTACTCGATAAACAATGTTTTCACTACAAAATCATTGTGATTGTGGTCCTGTTCTACAACGATGCCTTCGAATTGTGTGTTCTACATAAATATATTAAAATGTTGAAGCTCTGAGCTATTACAGTTGGTATTAGTTACATCCAATCTGTTTCTAAATCTAAATACTGATGAATTTGTGGAGTCATTATTTTTACAAGTTTATTGATAAAATAATAATGTATGAGTTGAGGTTAAGTTGTTTTGGTTTTATGTTTATACTTTACAAATGTTACCTTAAAACCAGTATCAATCACCTTACGATACGAGTGTAAAAACAAATAGTCACCGACTGTGAATCTGAAATAATAGTGTTAAATTTCAACCTATAATACATATTTTACTCTTGTGCATACTTACATTGAAGTTTTATCATTGCGAAATTTTGATGAACAGAAATCAATGTCGCAATCAATGTCAATCAATTTTGAGCAAATTACTACTATTTGCGTTGCTAAAACTGATTTAATTGTGAATTACACTTGTCTTTTAAGGTGTAATTGAGGACAACTGTACCAACTTGACAAAAATTGTTAAATCGAAAAATTAATCCAATAACCTGTTCTGTATACGAAAATGTCAACAACAACAAAGGTGTTTTGCAAGATGTGGCGTAACGCTTTCTGATTTGTGTTGACTGAATTCGTAATTTTGCAAAATGTTTTTCCTAAAAATAATAAATAATCTTTATTTTTAATTATAAATAATTTTGTTTTCGTTATCTCGATATAATGATTAATTATTGAGAAACTACAATCCATCCGATTTATTCTTATTGGAAACATGCCTATTTGTGGTAGTTTCGATGTTATGGTATTTTTTTATAATTTCTTTTTCTTACCCAAGAATGTGGAGTTGTTTTTTTATTGTGACATGGAAGACAAAGATTAATGCTTAAATTTTTTCAGATTAGATAACTGTCTATCCAATTCAGTGTAATAATATCTCCTTATCATGATACCAAAACAAATAGGGAAAATTTGGTTCTCACCACCGTTGGATGATGTTTTAAAAAAATTTGTATAATTAATTTTCCTTTATTTAACACAAGGGTGGAATTTTAATTTTTCAACATAAATGAAAAAGTGATTTTAATTATTGGATCCCTAACATGGTATGGATGATATCCCTCTGCATGAAGAGTGCGATATACCTCTGATGTTTGGATTCAACTTTGACATCATACGACACTTGTCAAAGCCTTTCAATTACCTCGATGACTCCATCTATCATATATGGAGCTGTCATTGTAGAGGCATAGCTGGGCCTGATCCTGAGTATGCGAGTGTCCAAGTAGGAATTATGAATCGTTCAGATCATTCAGCGGTCAGAAAACCATTGGTTTGAACGTGTTCTTCATTCCACGCGTTTCTTATACAGTCTTTCCAGTTCTGAAGCATTCCCTTAAGCATAACCATAGTAGAACATTTCTATTTGTAAAAAAGGTGGTGAAAACATGATGCTTTTTAATTCCAAGGTAATAACATAAGACTGCAATATTCGGCATTTTTTTTTAAGTTAAGAACAATAATTTAGATTGTTGTGCAGTTAAAGGTATATGAAGAAAATCATAAATCGTGAGAGAAATTAAATCAGAAGACTACCATAGCATAGTCATAATCACAATGCAATAGCAAGCAGATAATGAGATGATCGATTTGAAAATATCATTACACATAACGGAAACATTGTACAATAATTGGAGAAAATAGAACGTGTGATATTGAATACTGCAACGCACACACCTTACAAAAACTGGTCATGCAAAATAATTCGAGCGACTCTGGCAATCTTTCACCTATATGAACATTATGACATTTAGTCAATGGTATGCGCCTCTTTATATAAACATTGAATTGATAGAAAGTTGACAACCAAACTTGTTCGACCAACAATTGTACCTACATGCAAAACTCATTTATCTGTGTTGCACGCTACCGATAAAAATGTCTCTGTCTCAATTGAATACTCTTCCTGGGAAATCAAAATTTACACTTACATCACTCTGATCAATTTTTAGGGTGAATAAAGAATCCCAATGAAATTTGGAGAATAAGTAAGTGATAAAGTTAACAATTTTTTGAATTACGGAAATAAATTGTATACATGAACTTTTTTGAAATATGTTCAAAGTCACAGAAAAATCAACCTTTTTGATTTTTATAACAAATTTTCTATAAAAATAAATGTGCCAAATTGTTAAGTCAGTCACGTTTTGTAAAAAAAATTTAATTGTTCATGCCGCCTTAAAAAAACCCTTCAAACTTAAAAAAAATAGACCATAACTCTGAAATTATCAAATATTGCTGAATATACATGGGATTGTATTGAATAGACGTTAAGTTCCTCTACCTTTCTACTTTTGCTTGACACTGTTTTTGGTATATATATATATGTACAAATATCCAAAAGTAGCCAAAAACCCAACAAATGTATAATTTATATTATCCCATTAACAAAAACGCTACAGCAGAATCCACAAATATGTAATTATCATTACCTGTTAACATAGATAACATTAGAAAAACTAATTTTTAAATTCATTTGTCTTTTGAAACTTTGTTTTATTTTTGTAGACCAGATACTCGACGCTAAATGCCATAATCTTTTCAAAGTAATAAAAGATATCAAAGCCACAGTATCTAAAGTTGGCGAAGGCTTCATCTTTCCTCGGCAACTTATATAAGAATTTTTCACTTGCTTTATCGGTTAAGTAATTCAGCTTGTTATTGCATACAGAGGGTGCTGAAAAATCAATGAGGTCATCATTGTGTGGTATGACTGATATATGGGACATTTCACGCCAAACGGACAGGAAAAAAAAAGTGAAGTTCTAAAATTAATTCATATTGGGGCCAATTGTACTCCTAGTAGATATGAAAGTTAACACACAATATTTTTTTTATATGATTTTTATTTGTCAAGTTATGGACTTCTAAAGAATAGTGTAACTTGAAATTCAGACTTTTTGGAAGTAGTTTTTCGAATATTAAAAAATATAATAAAATATTAAACTTAGCCATTTGTTTAGAAAATTTCTTGTTCTTTTTAAAAAAGAAATCAATTTAAAAACAAAATTTTTTAATGTGCAAAATCGGAAGTAAATATTTCAAAACAAAATTTTGGAAAATACAAACAACTTTAAAAAAAATTTTTACTTCAAAATATAGCTTAAAGTATAGTTATAATACATCAAAAGTTTGAAAATAGGGTCTGCATTAATTAATAAGATAGTAAATTAATGTACATACATGTCGCACTCAGTATGATGATAGGCGTTAGTTTATGTCCGCCGATTGGTGCAAAAAGAGACATTATTTAGTATTTAAGTGTTTAGTATTATAAGATATTAATATACAGTATTGGTATAGTTAGTATTTAGTGTTAATTTCATAAAGAAGTAAAGTAATGTTTGTTTGTTAGTTTCTATATTAGGGTAGGGGTAATCAACCGCAACTACTAAAAACTACTATTAAATGAAATTAGATAATTAAATGAAATAACATGTTAAAAAATCAAAACGATTCTATTTTATAATTTTAACAATTTTACATTAAGAATCTACGCTGGAACTGGTTTTTTGGAACTGTAATTTTCTGCAAAATCACATTGTACGAGGATTTCTCCTTGATCGATAGTCTCCTTAAGATTTTTAAAATAAAGCGCCTGTGTCTCTGTAATATAAGCATGAGGTTTTAGAGTATCCAAGGCATCACACAAGCTATCTACAAAATCATCAGAAGACAGTATTTAAATAGATATTGTAAAGCAGTATGTGCCAAGCCACTTTCCAAACTGCAGTCTGTCACTTGATTGTTATCGATATAATCTTTAAATGATCTCCACTTAAGCCAGGACAAGACTTACAATTCTCTTACTCAACTTAAATGACACATCTGTGTTGGATTGGGACACATCATCTTGCGAAGGCAATCCTTATAAGTCGAAAGTTCCATGTCAGTTCCAGTTGTAAGATTTGCTATGTCTCCACCATTCAACATTAGCTTTACATTTCGGTGGTAAATACAAACACATACCATATGTGTTCCAGAGTCACCAACGAAGATGTATTGTTTGGGTCTTAGAGTAAAAAACTTTGTTAAACCTACTTGAACTACCTACTTGGATATTCGTCCTTGAACTTCTGATAAAGTTCATTAATGTTGCACATCAGAAGTTGTTTTTGTATGTGTGTTCTTTTCCCATCATCTAATTTAACAGAAATAAAATCTTTTTTACCAGGCATTATTTTGACTAATGTCTTTTCGAAGATAAAAATATTTAACCAAGTTATCGGCCTCGGACAGTGGTTTACAACCACCACGTGGGTTTAGAGATGACGAGATACCAAACTGATCTACAAGATGCTTTGCTTTTTTCGCTTGTCGCGTAGATGTTCCAAACTCTTCTGCAAGTTTATTTTCACTGTGTTTCATTTAAAAGTCATTTCCTACAGGATGCATACACGTAAACATTTGCTGGACATCCCCACTTTTGCACTAAAGACAAAGAAATCTTTCTTAAAACTTTCAACGATTAATCAGGTGAAATGGATTAAAACATAGATCGCCGTACGGAGCCATTATAAATTGTCCAACACCAGTCATCTATAGTCATCTTAGTGAGTCAGAGCCTCAACCCGCAAGATCTAAACATCATACTTATATCTCTTTAGTATAAGTGTTAAATCCCCTCACAGCTAAAGGATGGTGTGAGGGGGTATTATACAGTATTTATATTTTTTATTTTAATAATAACTACCTCTAATCTTTATTAGAGCATAATACACTTAAACGAGGATGATAAATTTTGATATCAACTTGTTTTAATGTCATAATTCGCAAACTAACTGACATAAACTAGCGCCTATCATCACACTGAGTGCGACATGTATGTACATTAATTTACTATCTCATTAATTAATGCAGATCCCATTTTGAAACTCCTGGTGTATTATAACTATACTCTAAGCCATATTTTTTAAAATTGGTAGAATTTTCCAAAATTTTATTTTGAAATATTTACTTCCGGTTTTGCACATGAAAAACATTTTTCTTTTTTAAAAATAACAAGAAATTTTCTAAACAAGTGGCTAAGTTTAATATTTTTTTGTATTTTTTTAATATTCGAAAAACTTCTTCCAAAAAATCCCAATTTCAAATTAGACTATTCTTTAGAAGCCCTTGACAAATAAACGTCATATAAAAAAATATTGGGTGTTCACTTTCATATCTACTAGGAGTACAATTGGCCCCAATATGAACAAATTTCAGAACCTAACATTTTTTTTCCTGTCCGCTTGTTATGAAATGCCCCATATATTAATATTTAAATGAAATATTCATTTATATCTTGTGAACAAAAGTGGTGTGATTTTGGAATATGCTCAATGTAATTAAAACAACATTTTTAGTTTTTCTAAAAATTCCTTGCTCTGTAAAAAAATTTTCTTCGAATAATGAATAGATGTTCTTTTGTAAATTATGGTGTGCTGAATTGAATTTGCGCAACAAAATTTCACATTCCCGTCATAATTTTAGAAATAATTATAAAATAAAAAATTAGCTATTTAACTTTTACTCGCCTCCTAAATGTACATCCATTATCGTGATTTCCAAAATAGAGTGAGACAGTAACATATTGTTTGCCCTTTTTTGGCAGCTCACAATTTACTGTGTGAAGTGAAATTTTGTCATTTAAAATGAGTTTAATTGCATTTTATAAATTTTTTTTATAAAGTCGTTACCAGTAGTTATTTTACAGTTATAACACAAATAGAAAGGGCATTTATAACTAAGTGTGTTAATTTTTGGGTTTTTCCTTCCAAAGTTATACAATATGTAACTAGTACGTAAAAATTCTGCAATTGCCATATGCAACATTTGTAACAATTTCTTTGTAGCAAAGGGTGATTACAGAACAATGAAAGGAACTCAAACCATTTTTACAAGGAGCATGTTAAGATTATTTTAGTTCCCAAGTTGATAGCTAATTACGAGTGCTTCTTTAGAAGTGCAAGAATTTTGGCTAATTGTTTCAATGAATCTCTGAAAATATACAAGTCATCTAGTATTCCCTATATTTGAAGTCAATCACAAATATAACTCTACTTACTGCTACTTTTGTTTAATGCAAACATATGAATACATTAGGAAGTACAAAAAAACTATATTACCCACAAATTTCAAATGCAGAGACCTATTCATTACCAATGGTGAACTATCCCTTCCAGTTCCATCTGCATGTGATTTTTAATAGGACTACTTTATATTAACTAATAATAGAAAATATTAACATTAATATATTTAAAAAAATGGCAGTCAATCCACTGATGAAAACTAGAATTAAAATTTTAAGATTAGTGAGGACATACAGATAGACCAACATAATCAAGACATATTAAATGGACACTACATGTGGTGGTATCCATTTAATATGTCTTGATTATATATATCAAAATTCAGCTTCCCCTTCACAGCCGTTAACAATCATTAGAAGTTGGGGAACAAGTGGCATGTGGAATAATATTAGCATAAGCATATCATTTAATATTATATTTGTTTATACGTGCATTTACAAATGTAATTTATACTTCTGTGATGAACTTCTTACATACACCTAATATATACATTTATAATCATTACTCTGACTGATCATGGACAAATCGGGTTACCATTGGCAGTATATAAGGAATGTATACAATTTTCCTCCTTAAAACATCCCCCACTCCTCTACCTTTGCACACATACTACACTAATTGAGACTCTGTTACTCGTTTCCTAGATTCATTATCCTTTTCTTGTACCTTTACATAAAAGCTTATGTTATTTTCTTCTTTCAGCATCCAATGTCCGACGTCATGTGAAGCTTATTAAAAATATGATAGAGGCGAGCAAACTGGGGCAGTTCACAATTTTCCATACTTTCAACCTGCGAGCTCCGTTGCTGCTTCATTTTTTAGGCTTACTCACAAGTTATGCTGTTGTTGTGATCCAATTTCTTAATGTTGATAATCTATTTTAACCTAATGAGCTGACCTGATAAGCTAATTTTTTATGTAACAGTAATTGTTCACCACCACTTGTCAGTTTGTAACATACTGACTTAAAAATTGTAATGCATAAGTTATGAGAAATAATATATTTTTTTAAAAGGTATATTCCTTTAAAGAATAGCTAGTATCAAAAGAAAATCCTACAAAAATTAAAATACCTGTTAAAAAAATTCTTTAGCAAAATAACAAAAACTTGATGTCTCATATACATAGTGTGCAAGCCAAAAGACGAGCCATGAAACGTTTGTCGCTCCATTGGATTATGGCCACGAGTCCACTATTTACACATGCGTCTCATGGCTCATCTTGTGGCTCGCGCATGAGTATAAATGAGACATGAACTAATTCTACTAAAAACATTTTTATAACATTGTAATTTCAACATATTTTTAAATGATCAAGTTAATGTATTAAAGTTTCCATATTTCTAGTTTTTTATTTTTTCTAAGCTGGTATTGAATGAATTATTTTTGTTCGAATATGACTGACTTGAATAAAAAGAGTAGTATTATACCTATACAAATTGCGTAATAGGTAACAACATCTATTGGTGTTGAACAATGGATCAAAAATTGTACTATATAGTGTAACATAGTTATTGTTTGATTTTATAAATCTAATATTGTTATTTACCACAATTTTAATGATATTAATCATGTCTGTCGGTGAACACAGGCTAGTCTATAAGAAGATGTACTACCCAAATATTCAATGTTCAGATCCACTTGGTTCAAATATATGCTCAGACTCATCAATTGCTATTTTTATAAGTATAAAAACCAAATTAAAATGTAAACTTAAACTTAATACAGATATTTATATAACAATGTTGAGTAAATACTATAAAATACACATAAATACAATAAACTTACTATAATACAAAATAATTAAATAATTTTACGAAATGCTAAAAATGCAGCAAGCAATCTTTGAAATTAAAACGTCGCGAGCAAATTAATCACCATATTGTTAATAGCAGAATATTCAACTGTTTTACCGACTAAGCATACCATCCACGTCCAACCAAAACTGATCAATGATAAAGCCGCATTGTTGCTATGGCGACACCACAATGTACAAGGCAACAAAAAAAATACAATTTGTATGTTAATAACCTCCTGAATCTATATTCATACTGACATAATTAACGTAACACTAGTATAAAAATATAGATAATGAATGTAGCAAATAAACTAGTCGTGCTATTGTTTAAGTCAAAGTAATTCAAAATGTCACTACGTAGCCACACATTGTTTAGTCCTCCGCACTTTTATATATGGCCTCTTCAGTACAAATATGTTTTTGTAAGAAAATATGTTCCATTACTCATTTAATCAAAGATCTTTTTCTAAATCAGTTACATATAATATGGACTAAAATCATGTGATTAAACTAAAAACGATATCTATATCCGCTCATTAATTTTGGGTCTTTGCAGAACAGTCTTCAGAAAACAAAACTTTAAAAAAACCTTTAGACGGGTGCTAGTGCTTTAGCCATAGTGCTACAGGTTAATATAATGCGATGCGCATATATATAATGCAGATTACTTACATCAAAACAAATAAATCTTTTCTAATATATTTTTGATGATCATTGGAAATATACATCAAATTAAGGGTAAAAGCTGAGCAATTATAAAAAAACATCCTAAAATTCATGTAAAACATGTAGTCTTCACTTCAAAATATTACCAACACTTATTTGAAAAGAAAATAACACATCACAATGTTTGTTTTATTATCTATATGCCAACTGTAACATAACTGTATTTACGTATGATTCTATAAAATCTAGAAATATGGCAGTGTAAGCTGACACGTTGGAGCTATCTCACTCTAGATATATTCTGGGTATATTCACAAAATGTTTCAAGTCTAAGTTTTGCACAATAAAAATGGAGGGTTGTCCATTTTTATCTTGTAAATTCACAATTATTATTAGTAAAATATTGGTGTGATACTGGTATTTATAACACTTTTTATGGTGAAAGTTTATTAAGTTTATGTTTTGATTATGTGTATAGTTTAATAACATTGTGGTTAAAAACAAAATTCTTTGTTTTTGTAAATAGTTATGAAGTGATTGAACATAAATTTGTTCCAACCAACTGTCAAATTCTATTGTTTACAAAAAATTCTTTTTTGGAAAGGGAATGAAGTATAAGATATACGATGAGTTATTATGTAGTTTTGTGCATAATCAGAATTTTTCATCTTGAAGGTTTTATAAATCCAAGAAATTTTTTAACTTGTGTTATTTCCGGGAAAATTTACAAAATTTTGTAACAAAAAATGATCAAAAATACTATTATGGTCCAATGTTGTCTGTCACATACATTGTCTATAAAACTATAGTCATGAACTAAAACTGGTAAAAAATATAATTTAAACTTAAAGCATATATTATTTATTCTAATTCATTTTTTAAGAAATTCTTAGCAGATAAATTCACATATTTTATGACGCTAAACCATTAATTCTAATAGAGAAACAAAAGACAGAAGACAGAAGAAGAAAAAAAAGACAGCACAACATTAATTCTAATTTAAATGATAATGGTGATTCTCTTTAAGGAATAATAATTGGGAAACAAAATTGTTAAAATCTAAAGCTATGCCAATTTTGAAACCACTTCTCCATATACCAAACTGAAAATGTGGTAAACTCTAAAATTAAAATACTATCACATTTATACCTGCCTGGTTTTCATGGTGATAATAGAGTTTTAAATATACCTTTTCTGTGCCTGTCCTTCTCGTACCATATTTTCTGTAAATATTGCCTATAAAGCTGCCCAAGTTTGTTTTGCTCTATTATAACATTTTCTTGAATTTCAATCTAGCTAGTGTTACATGCACTCCACTCAAATTGTTCACTAACGAAATAGCAACATAAACTTGACTACATAAAAATAAAGACGAGCTGATATCAAGTAAAGAGTTCACAAGACTCAAACCTTGACTTGTGAATGGTGATAGCGTAAGCCGAACATATAGGAAACTGTTTCTGGTTAATATATGCTCTACTCAGTATATGAAGTTTCATTTAAACCTTTCAAACTTTTAAATTGAATTAAACAATTATTAAATCTTATTTTTAGTGTTTTGACTTTATTTCTATTGTCAATTTCCCAATGACCCTGTTCTACTGTACCAATTGACCCATTGACAAAACCAATGATAATATTTTTCCTAAACATTATAAAGGTGCTCCTTTAATCTTTTTTTTTCTTTTGAGTAAGTAGTCATTGACGAATATTATTTATATTTTTCTAATGTCTTCTGTGCATTTTTCTCATCATATCTTAAGCAATATATTTCATCACTCATATCTATTTCTATTTCAAATTATTCTGTACTGGTAATCATTGTTCCATTTAACCAAGCGCACGTATTTTTCTTTGGAAATAAGTACAATGTATTTTCAGGTTAAGATATAAAATGAATGGAAATTTCCCTTATTTTGTCCTCATTTGATTCAGTATTGAAGTTAATTAATCTATTGTTTAATGATCTGCAATCATTCTTACTAATAATTACGAGTCTCATACAATTTAATATAGGTATAAATTAAAAATGTTAGTAGTGAGTTCCTCATAAGCAATTCATTCTTTCCGAGATTAGAAACCTTTAATGAACCAGCAATTTGTTTATGTCCAATTTATTTATGGTGAATGCTCTCTCACGAAAAGTAGCTGTGATAAGTACCCAAACAATACATTTTTTTTTCCGAAACCACTATTGTCTTTCTCTGAGCTATCATAATTTGCCCTAAGACGTAAATGAATAAACATTAATGTTATGTAGATTTCATGGATATTACATCGATTATTAATAATACATCTTCAGAAAAGATCCAATCTTAAGACCTGTGAAACTAATCAGAAAGCAGTTTGTATTTGGGCGGAAATCCGTGTCCGACTGGTAAATTTAATAGCCTGTAAATGATTGAGCCATTAATGTTCAATATCACATGATTATTTAATATCACATTAATCTGTCTTTTGATGATGTGTATTAGATAAATTTTGCCAATACCATCTGCACCACTTACAGAGTCATATTTCAGAATCATTGCTGCCAATTTGTTTTGTTACCTTTACAAAAACTCTTCTTCAATCTAAATTGAGATTCTCTATCCCTTTTTTATTTTTTCATTTGACGCAGACTCTTTTATATTTTTTAAATCTTCCATAAGGTGGGAAGTACAAATGCTATAAATACTAAGTATATTGCTAGCTGATAAAAAAATGACATGAGGCCTCACACTTGGTGTTTTGTGACTTTTTGCGCGTCCGTTACATGTGACGAAGGGAAAGAAATTAATTTTGATTAGGTAATAGATCGAGGAATATTAATTAGTTTGGTATACCAACAACCTATGCTAAAGAACCAGAGATATTTTCAAACGGGTACCAAAATGGCAGCACAGTGGGAATTTACTGCATTGTATGGGAACAACCATATATATGACTTCACCATCCACCAAGTAGTGTACAATTTCCATTATAGTGAAAATTTATTTTTCACTATAATGGAAATTAAACAGAATGAAAAATTCCCTTTGTATAATTTTCTATCTAGCTGGAGGGCATTCCACACTATTCTTCACGGTTTATGGTCTCTACTTGGGAACTCATCATGATATATGGCCTGCCCTTTACCACTTCAGTTTGCTGATATTAAGGGCTACGTCAAATACTTTGCTTCTCTGTCCGACTTCCTCATATTGGGTTTTATTCTTCAGTGACAATCCGAGCATAGATCTTTCCATAGCTTGCTGTGCGACTTTCAATTTGTGGATCAGGTTGAGTGAGTGTCCACAATTCAGCAAACTCCATAACTTAGTTTAAAATACTAAATATACTTTTTCGTGATATTTAATTTAAATTATTTTGACTAAAAAAATATTTTTATATTAATAACATTACACTTTCATTTTGTTGCTACATCCATATTTTTACATCATATCATCCATAACACGTTCAGAACAGCTTTTTAACATTACTTGAAATAATGGTCGTAACTGAAAAACTAACAAAGGCAATTATTTATTTTTCCACAAATTATCACTTGAAAATGGCTTGGCAACGGTTATGTTTCTCGAAAACCACTTTCACAAACTTTATCTACTCTAGGGTTAAGAATTAAGATAAGAATAAGAATTTTATTACCAATAAATCAGCAGATTTTTTAAATAGACAAGGGTAGGAATGTCTTCAGGAAAAAGATATGAAATTTGGCAAAACTATTGGTAAATATTATATCAGTGTAAAAAAACACGTATGTATTGCCACATCATTTTAATTATTCATTTATTTCTTGACATACCTACATTTTCAGAACGTCAGATTTAAGTAATATTTATGCAAAACAATCCATGCTTTGCATAAATATCAAATATATTTCATGCCTGGAATCTTAGCTACAAATTTTTGAAATGTCGTCAGTTATTTTTATTCTCAGTGACATTCAGTCAGTTATTTATATTTTTATTATGTATTGGAACTTCTGATTTTGCTAAGGAATATATTTTAAAAATTTATAATTTTAACAACAACAAGCCCAAATTTAAATAAATAATATTTCATTATTTAAAAAACAATTCATTTACATATTTATAACGAACCTGTATAAAGCACGAAATTAATAATTATAAAGTTAAGGTAGACCATACATTATATGACATTATATCGCACAATGATAAGAAACCATCACTGTTTTGTATAGTAACAGTTTTTATTTTCGATTTTTTTCTTTTAATAGCCACTGATCAATCCAAATGGAACTTCACATTTAGTAAAAACACCGGCATTCGTATTTGCCTCAAACACTGCTAGATGGCAGAATAATGAAACAGATTACACTAATTTTGCAGGAGAGTCATCATAGACACTATCTCATTCGAAAGAAAACATCTGACAAATTGGGTTTTCTTAATGCAACAAAAACTTTTTCTTTAAGGATGACTTTTGCTTTAATAAATTAGTAAGTATGATTTTTGTTTAACTTGACTTTGATATCGACAAGATATGCCGAATTTTGTTTTATATTGACCATTATTAAATCAAATTCTTTCATTGAGCATTAACGGAATATGAATATTGTTATGAATACATAGTTATTAAAAGCACTTTTCCTAATTAGATCCAAAAGTGAAACATCTAAAGTTTCTGTCATGCTGAAAAATTGCAATTATAGTGTGCGATATATACATTTACAAAGTTACCTAATTTTTGTTCTAGATGATCAATATATTTTAGCATGGGAAAATAAAAAGATACATGAAAAATGTAATCATTGTAAATTAGACCAAAATTTAAAAAGGAAAGATTTACCTTTTCTACAAAACAATGAGTCTTTATGGGCACCATTATAGAAGCGTGTGCCTCAGAGGAATCCTGATGAAATGGATTCAAATACATATAAGAAGGATAACAAGTTTCTGATCTTACCCTGTTTCTGATAAGGTCTCCATTTATAAACCAAACCAGTGGTTACAAATATTTGCAACAGTTATTCTAACTTCAAAAAATCTAAAGAAAGTCTGCTAATAGATTGATAGCAATATATTAACAGATTTTCTTTACTGTACAAATCCAGAAGAAACTGACAATCAATTAGATGAAACACTCTACTAAGAACAAGTAAAAACTTAACGTAGACAAGGAAAAGGATTATAATGTGAATTTCCTATAGAACAATGGAAAAAGGAAGTTTAATTGACCCCTGGTGGAAGACATATCTGTTATTAATATGGCTTATATTCAAAAAGTCCAAGAAACCAAAGCTAGGACATTGTGGAATTTTAATATTTACTATGGCACAACTGGAAACATTTTCAATTTTGTAATTTTAATTCATTAAATAAAAAAGTTTTTTTTAAATATCCATTTTTACCAGGAATTTTCCACAGTTATACATTTAGATAAAAGTTACAATACAGTCGATACTGCATTTAATTTTTTGATTTAAATGAATAAGAGTGGAAAATCCCAAACAAAAAGCATATAGGATTTTTTTTTATAATTATGTTTTTATAATCAAACATGAGCAGTTAGTGGAACCCTTCTTCCAAGATATATTGCATCAAAATCCTCAGTTGTCGTTTGAACTTAGTCACGGAAGCAACATGAACTGCATATGCATATCTTTGCAGTCATGTTTCTAGGTTTGCATCAGAAAAACTGAAAATGTCATAGAGGGGAACGTTAGATATATGAATTAACATAAAAAAAATAGTGAGCCTTCACGGGACGCCTGGCAGATGTGAAACATCGTGTTTGTACAAATAATATGCATAAAAGACAAGATTATTACAGGAACTAAATATAGCATAATGAAAAAATAAAGTATTGCGAATTTCTTACAGAAAATGGTGACTTTATTTAATAAACATTTATTTACAATTAATACAAAAATAATAAATCACAGGTTATGTGTACCGTAGTAAACAACTGCGTGGAACTGAGTGTGGAGGGGGTCGCGTAGTCGGTTGCGCATGGCGACACGTCGCCATGCCGTACACTCTACTACATATAGACTATAAATATATATACCTCAGTATAGCTTGGCGACCCGTAGCCACGGCAAGCGTCGCCACGCCAATGATCCGGTTTATACCTGCGCCTATAGATGTTTTACATCAATAAAGGCTTTGTAAGCAAGTGACCAAAATACTTTTTCGATGTAAAAAACATTGATGACTTGCTAGAGCGTGGTAGATTAGGTAGTGCTAGATTGATGACCTGCTAGAACGATGAGACCAGACTGATTTTACGAGTGTTAGCAGCTGATAAACAGATTTGTCATATTGTACAAACCGAATTCCCACCCATTTTACATTGTGGTGTAGAAAATTTTAGTTTATTAATAATTGGAAAGTTGACACCGCTGCATGTGACATTCTTGGTCATAAATGATCATAAAAGATCAAAAATGTTACATACACTGCATATATCATATGATATTTCGATTATTATGAACCTTTATAAATTTCTATACCATAATTTAATCTGATGGGAATTTGGTTTGCAGTTTTCTACAAATGCCAAAACGTACTGGTGTACTAAAATTAGCCAAAGTGCATTTTCAATTGATTCATCACCAGTAAGAAATCTTGTAAAATGTTTGCATTCTAATTGAATTCAGCAACAAGTGACATTTTATTGATCGAATACATTTTGAGTAAACAGTCATTAATTTATCATCTCGTGGTATCTCTCCAGTCCTTGACACTTGAACAAAATAAAATATTGATCTTTTTCGTATCAATATTTTATTAGTTCTATTTATAACATAAGGTCAGGTATACATCATAATAATACCAAAACCAGGTGGCTACCATTACCACGTATTTGAAACTTTGGTTTGAAGCTTTGTTTTTTTAATTTTATTGTAATACAAGTGTTTTAAATACTGTTTAACACAGATTTTTTAGGAACGTAAAATACGTTTTTCAATATTGTATAGCTTTTTAACTTACTGTAAAACTGTAACTCACCTACTGTATCTCAGTTGGTAAATAAATGACGTTAGTTATAAAATTTTCTACAGAATACTTTCAACATTCACAACATTTATCCCAACAAAAATTTAATTCCAATCAACATTAAATGCTTTTGCTGTCGTTGCTTGTTAATTTGGATCTTAACGAGGATTGCTTAACGAACGAACAATGAGAACGACTTGAAAATTTGTACATATACTAAATTTTCGACTTCGAATAATTTTAATATGTGTAGTGAGTACAGGGAGCAGGTTCACTGATTAGATATTCTCGACCTTCTTTTTATAAAATAATAAAGTTGCTCCCAAGGAAACTCGTCATACTGCTGATGAAGCATATGAGGAAAAGCTTAGAACGGGAGTTCCCAAACAGGGGGGCGCGCCTCCCAGGGGGGCATAGAGAGATGTTAAGGGGGGCAGAAAGCATTTGCATTTTAGAAAGAAAAAACAAAAAAATATACAAACAATATTAACAAATAACATTACAATGTAATGTTTAATTTACATGCATAAAATTAATGAAATTAAATATCATATTCACTATTATTACCACAAACTTGCGAAAAATTTGACGTTTTGGTGTACATTTTTTGTTGAGAAATCAGTTTGAGTGTGTAAAATTATTGTGCCTCACTGTTAAAAGGTAAGTTTGTGTATTTACAAACTTCAGTTACCATTTTTATTTCATTTACTAAATAAAAGGGGGGGCATGAAAAAGTAAAGGGGGGGGGTGGCATGAAAATATAATTTATAGTCCGGGGAGCCTCAACAAAAAAAGGTTGGGAAACCCTGGTTTAGACAGTTTTTCATTTATAATTTAAATACATTCAAGTGTGTAACACATTTAGACGTTTTTATAAATGGGGGTCCAGAAAAGTGGTTCACTAGCAAGAGGAATTAACAAGCATAATACTATCATGAAGATCTAAACCAGCAGTGTTTGAATTGAGATTGAGGAAGATGACATTCATTTTTTGTTTATTTGAAACAATTTATCATATTTTGTCACCAGAATTATTATTAGACTTGCTGATGATTCATTTGATTAATTTATATTTTACTTTTTTTCCTATCAATATGAACCCAATTCTTAATATGTTTCTTTTAATTTCCACATTTAATTTTCTTTCCGTTTTCTACTTCTAACACAACTAGACATATTTTGTATGCCAGTAACATTATAAAGTATGACTGTGACTAGTTATTCATTTAAAGTTTTTTTAGGAAAAAATTAATTACTATAACACTTTCAAGCATTATTTAAAATTACAATAATTTATGTATCATACATTTTAGATAATTTATTTATTTATCAATATACTATTACATCCTTTAGGCACTCAGTTATTTCTCAGTATTAGACATGACCAGTGTTAGTGAGGATTTATGTCTTCACAAAATCCAAAGTGTAAGAATTCATTCACTGTTAATTAAATAATCTAGGCATATTTAAACACATCTATCGGAAATTAAACATAAAGCTTCTTTCTTTCTAGCGCCTTATTGAGTAATTATGATAGACAAAGTTACTATTTCTGTGTTTTGCCTGTTGTTTTCTGTATTTTAATTCAGACAAGCAGTGACATGTTAGGTTTTTATGGGAAACTAATTCATTCAAACTAACCACTTCTAATACAGTTTAAACTACTCAAGTGCATATTGTGTAGATCAATAAAGTCGACTTAGGAACTTCACTATGCGATGAGTATAAATTAAAGAAAACAAATAAACAATTATTTAGATATAAACACACACACACAAGCGTCCGCTATCACTCCTGATAACCCTGAAAATGGCATTGAAGGTGTAATAGATTGACAGTGTATCTTAATAAATGCATCGTAGACCCCGATTTATTGAACAATGACTTTAATCGTGACCATAAAAACCTAATTCCTGTTTACCTAAAACACAATAGTATTTATTAACCTTTTTAAATTATTTGTATTTCTATGTCATTATGTTCCTGATTCGCAATAGCCAGTTACTACTAAATACAAATTTTTGTACAAGAAGAGCTAAAATTTTATAGTTTTATTGAGCATGATATTTTCAAGAATTAGCTTATTTTTTACCAGAAGTTATCAAATTAAAAGAAAAATGTTACAAATGCCTTTTGATATTGATACTCTAAACTAAAATAAAAACATTATAAGAAATAGAATTATCATCGCCGTAAGATAAATTTAGTTAAATTTTATACTTACCTTGGATAATACATCGAGACAATGTGTCTGAAATATTACCAAGTTTCGGATATATTGCATGATACATCATTTGAAAGAAAATTAATTGTGATAACTGCTAACTTTCATGATTAACTGTACCATTAGATTTCATTTTGAATCGTAGAAATGATATAGTACTCTTTTTAGAAACAGTGAAGTGGTTTAACTGTACACTGCAAGTTTATTGGTTGGAGTTATTTGCCAAGTTTGTAAAAATAATAAACGTAAACCTCCAGTGGAATTATCATTTAAGAATCCTATATAAAATGGAATATGTATAAAATGGAAATATTGTTTCCTAATTTACAAGATCATTATAATAATCTTTGGTATACTTATAGATGGTACTAGATAATTTTAAAAACTTTTCGATAATTTCAAAATGTCATATATTAGTAAAACAAAATAACAAAAAAATGTCTGAACACAGTAAAAAAAAATATTTTCTATATATTACAAGTGTTAACACATGGATCTTCTTTACACAGAAAATTTTTGCCAACCAATGATCGTAAACAATTAATTCTCATTCAGTATTAATATATATTACATTTTATTCCTGCCCGTAGAAAAATTCGCTACTGCGATAATCCGCATGTTGTTAGGTTAATTTTTTATCGCCACTGATTATCGGCATATTGTTAGTTTAATTATATAAATAAATGGATAAATATTTGACACACAATATACAACTTTATCTAAGTGTTTATTGATTTATTTTGTCACACTGTCACATCTTTAAGATTAGTTAGATGGACGCTCACTATCAGCGTCAAAATGACAAGAATCAAATTGCTTCATAATGATTTTGTGCAAAGCTAGTTCAGCATTCTAGTATAATAGAGATCAGTTGTATACAGCGTAAATATTATACATATATAAATAACACATTTATATTTCTATGCCAAATACCAAATAAATCCATATTATATTACTAATGTGAATATAAGGAAAGTATTTTCAGTTCCTAAGCTTTGGTAAGTACACAAGAAACCTTCGTAGTACGAATTATATTCATATGTAATTTTTTCAACTCGGACTTTAAAAGTAATTTTAAGCTTCATTGTTTAAAAGTACTTTGTTATTAAAGCACACGATTGAGGTTGAGGTGCAAATGTATAAATGAATGAAATGAAAATTATTCTAGTTTCTGGTATTTATTAACCACTTATGAACCTTTAATCGGTGGACGGCCCAAACACCCCATACTGGGTAAAGTACAAAGGAGAATGTCCATATTGTGTGGACCAATTGGCCTAGTTATGAACATCAAGCACTGATATATTTTAAGATATGTATATACAAACCAAAATATGTTTTAGCTCGGTGGAATACCTCAGATCTTCAGTAAAGGTATAAGTTTGTATAATTTTGAAGTTATAATTATTTGACAAGAGTTATTACGAAAAATATTTTAATAATATTGTCAACATTTAAATGGATTTTCAGTGTTGTATTTCTAAATTCCTCTCAAAAAAAGGTCCTCCTTTTATATTCATTTTACTCTAAAGGTTAATTGCTTAATCTCTACCATTCTTGGCAAAAGATGAATAGCATGTGATGGGTGTGTGTAATTGTGAATTGTATTGTTTGACTTTTTTTGGTTATGACCATAGATATATCTATGATTATGAGTGCTTGTAATGGTATCGGTGTAAGGATGTAGCAAAGATAGGGTATGATATCGATTAATGAGAAAATTTATATTTGATCATGGAACATTTATTTTCATATAAATGTTCTAAGAATTATATAGGAATCAAAAATTCTTAATAAATCTTCTTTTTATTTATTTATATATTCTATTTTAAATATTTTATTACAGGATCTTCCTTATATATTAATTTAAGCAAAAAATATACATGATTTGGTATTATTAATACGGAATAATTATTTAAGCTTATTTTATATCATACAAAATATGGACTAATGGATGAACACGGAAAGACACGAAACTTTTATTTACTACTTTATAAAAATTACCAAAATTTTATGTACTTATGTGCTAGACCAGTTTTATGAAAAATTCTTGTGATATGCGAAAATACTGCATCATAAAAGATAAACAGACTTTCTGCAAATAAAAAGACAAATTATTATTCTGGTAGGGTTAATTGAAAAAGAAATTTTTAATAATATTTTAAGTATTCCAACATCTCTACAGACTTTTCAAATAGTTTTTCAAAACCTATATTTTGTTTCTATTTGTATGTGAAAATGATAACTTTTAAGTTCCAAGTATTTCTGAAAATATCCATTATATTTATATTTGATACAAGTTGATATTCGTCATTTTCATACAAGTCTTTAAATACTATCGACACTTGCTTCTAATACGGAATAATAATGTCTCTGACATCTCTTCTTTCATGTTACGACATAGATAAAACTTTTTTCTTGAGACATTGGATCAATTTGTGTCTATCATATTAAGTATTTAGACAAATTTTTTTCACTCTAGGAAAGAGTAATAATTTTAAATAGAGGCTAAGAATTATTTTTTACATGTTACACCTTTGTTCATCCCTAGGCTGAAAATGGGCATTCTCCTTTATGCAGATGGCCCAAGTGTCCAATGTAAGACCTAAAATATATGTAAAAAAAGGGGTCAGGACACTCAGCACCTATTGTAAAATTTTAGCCTAGGCCATCCACGTGTTAAAAGAAGCACACTGTGTTGCTATTTTGTATGATGCCTTCTCATATGATTGGTTAAACTACTACTTACTGCAAATCTCATGTCGCATATATCACACTTGTAGGGTTTTTCACCTGTGTGTCTTCTCATGTGCACTGTCAAATGACTATTTTGTGTAAATTTTGCATTACAGGTACCACACTTGAAGGATTTTTCACCTGTATGAATTTTCATATGTGTGGTTAAATTACTAGATTGCGTAAATCTCACATGACATGTGCTACACTTGTAGGGTTTCTCGCCTGTATGTGTTCTCATGTGACAGGTTAACGTTGTAGTTTGTGCAAATCTTGCGCCACACATATTACATTTATAGGGTTTTTCACCTGTATGTGTTTTCATATGTGTGGTTAAATTATTAGCTTGAGGAAATCTTGCATGACATAAGCTACACTTGTAGGGCTTTTCACCTGTGTGTGTTCTCATGTGCTTTGTTAAATTACTATTTTCCATAAATCTGGCATCACATCTGTTACACTTGAAGGGTTTTTCATACGTGTGTGTCTTCATGTGCGTAGTTAAATGACTAGCTTGTGCAAATTTCGCATGACATGTGCCACACTTGTAGGGTTTTTCGCCTGTGTGTGTTCTCATATGTGTAATTAAATTACTATTATTTTTAAACTTAGAGTCACATATACCACATTTGTAGGGTTTTTCACCTGTGTGCATT
The DNA here is from genome assembly GCA_039881145.1 of Druceiella hillmani. NCBI lineage: Eukaryota > Metazoa > Arthropoda > Insecta > Lepidoptera > Hepialidae > Druceiella > Druceiella hillmani. The sequence continues at coordinate 11,901,589 of JAYKKI010000071.1, read as the reverse complement.
CTCATGTGAATGGTTAACTTCATAGATTGTGCGAATCTTGCATCACACGTGCCACACTTGTATGGTTTTTCACCTGTGTGAGTTTTCATGTGTGCGGTTAAATTACTAACTTGTGCAAATCTTGCATGACATGTGTCACATTTGAAGGGTTTTTCCCCTGTGTGTGTTCTCATATGTATGGTCAAAACACTATTATTTCTAAAACTAGAGTCACACATCCCGCACATGTGGAGTTTTTCACCTGTATGTATCATGATGTTCCAAATTGAAACTAAAAAACGTTTTACAAATCACTTATAACGCATACCACACTTCTAGGGTTTTCACTGTGTACGTATCCTAAAGTGCTTGGTTAAATTACTATTATATGTAAATTTTGAATAACACATATTAACTTGAAAGACATCACTTAGAGTCACACACATTTAATCACATTTACATATGCGTGATGTCAAAAGGTTGTCTAAATGTTGCATTACACGTGTCACAGTTGTGAATGTTTAAAGTGCTATTTATTTATAAACCTGAAGTCACACATGTAACATTATTAGGGTTATTCTGATGCCAGGTCCCATCATATATGAGTTCTGATGCCAGGTCCCATCATATAAAGATGTCTTAGGAGAAAACTCTATCCGGAAAATATCACATTTAAATATTTTTTTATTCGCCTTCACTTCTTCATCACAACACTTTGAAGAGGGTCCAGCAACAGTGCAGTTGATTGTTGATGGAAATCTGTTTCTCGCATTGGTTCAGTCTTTTGTAAGCTTGTAGGAAGTTGAGCTTGGTATATCCTGTTGAACATGAAACTTGCATTTGTTGTCCAGCATTGTTATAGAAGGAGTCGCTGGATATCTTTTTAGTGTTCCAGGTAGGACTTTAGATGTGCCTCATCTTAATCTTCTGTTGTAGTCATTCGCAGTATTTGGACGAAATTGTCATGATGCCTGTAATACATACACATCATATAATTAAATTCAGTAATATTCTGGCATTCTGCGATGAGGCCATTGAGAAATTATATACCATAGGAAAATGCAGAATTTCGATATAACACGGTTCTAAATGCCGGTATAGCAAAAAGATAATAACTATGCAAGCTCAAGCAGTTATCAGGCATGAAGTGCGAGAGTTTTTTCAATAAATTAGGTACTAGAATTAATAAAATACTAAAATTAGTAACCACAGCCACATTCCTGGATATAACTATAGATCATAAGTTACAATAGGCTGCTCATATAGAATCACTAGCTAGTAGGTTTTATGCTCAGGCATTTGCAGTTAGAAAAATTATGCAGCAGACTGGTGCAGCGACGGCCAGGTTAGTTTATTTTGCTTATTTTCACAGCATTATGTCGTATGGTATTTTGTTGTGGGGAATTGCTGCAGATATCAAAAGTATTTTTATTCTGCAAAAGAGAGCAGTCCGAGCCATATATAATATGAAGGCATCAGTACAAGATCTATTTAAAGAGGCAAAATAAAATAAATAAATGGATTCATGTAATAACAAAATGTTTTTATTTCCTTTTGTTTTGATAAACTGTCAATGTGCATTGACTGTTTTCAGTTTTCAGAGTCTTGGTTTCATATAATTCCAACAACAAATTCTTTACAAATTGTGGAATATCATGCCTACTTTTATTTATAGTACCAAGTAAAGTTCTACCTCCAAACAGCAAGTTCTGTGCTAATGATACTGAATTGGAAAAATTATCTGTAGTCACATTCCTACCTTTATTCAGCAAATGTTCCTTAAGTTTCATGACAACATATTCTATTCTCCATCTCCAGGTCTTGATTTTTCAAACAAGTTTTCTCTTTGCTGAGATTTGGAACAGAATTCAACTGATATTTCTATTTCACATCAACGCGGCACCAAAATTTGATTCTGAACTTATCTAGCTTACTATTTTTAAAAACCATTTTTCAGAAATCGATTTTACTAAATTTTTCCTGATGGTACATTGTCATCCATGTCATCACTAGAACTTGATACAGAAGTATTGATTTCTTTGAAGTCTGACTCTGGAAATATTTTCATTTAGATATCATCAATTTCCGACAAATTTTCCAGCAAGGTTTGTAATCACTATGACCATTAATGACGTTTAACATCAAAAATCAACTGTCAATTGAAACCAAACTGGATACTGGCCATTTGTAGGTCTGAACATTTTTAAAGGAACACATGCATTGATGCAGAAAGAAACCTGATCAGGAAAATAGTCGACAGCGATGTTTATATTATTATATTATTTATTTATTAATTTAAAACCGAATCTGTGCCAAATTTTGAACTTATTCACAGTAAAAAAATTAAAAATAATCTGATTCCTTGATAAATGAACACATGGGTCTGATTCCGCCCAATGCAATATTGGAAATGTAGTATCCGGTAAGAATATCATGCACAAAAACAAGTGTGAGATTAATTGAATTAAATTTAAAATTGATTGACCCAAAAATGTCAGAAGCCAGAATAATAGCACAAAGTATATAAGCTCCTATATCGGTGAAGGAAACAAGTCAAATCCATCAGGGATTCAAAGGTTGTTTAAATAATCACACTAAACATATTCCAATAACATAGATCAAATTCAATTCCCAAATTGTCCTAAACTTCCTCCAAGAACATATCCTCGTCTCTGATAAATTACAACAATACCCAGCAACTCAGTGTCCACACGGGGTATTACATCCACCAGTGGAATATAGGACATCACACAGGCTAGAGAACCGAAGAAATAAATTTTGTTTTGCTGTCAAAAGCTGAATACGAGGTTATTCTTCTCCTTAAACGTTTTACTCTGTGCCTCTGGCATTTGTGTGCGCGTACATAGGAGCCTTCTAAAAAACTTCTGGAATCTTCTTCCATGTTGGGTCAAGAGTGTGTACTCAAATACACACGACTGCTGACGGTGACTATCCCTGATATCCCCAGCACACAGTCAGCTATCTATCTTTATAAACGTTTCTAATATCGACATGAACTGCGCATCCATTAAAATTACGGTCCTCTGATATGTGCACACAAAACCACTGCCTCATAGTCACTCACAAGCACTATTATAGTCCCTCCTTCTCGTTATTGTGAAACTCATTATATCTAATGAAAACGCATGCCACAAGGTTAGCTGAGCTGCTTTTCCTCCACGATACATTCAATCTTATGGTAGAATGTGTGGCGCCATATGACTGCTCTTTCAGTTCTTTTCTATATACTTTGGTTAAGGTGTTAGTAATAGAGCCATATGTATAGTCTTTACACAGTATAGGGGGATATGGGCCCAGTGGGACAAGCTTAGCTTAAACGCACTTTAGTCACGTTAAATATTTGAGATTTTTAGAAGAATAGGTCCCAAACGAGAGTTCACGCAAGTCCCAGTACAGATTTTTTCAGAATTGGGTAGAAGTTACATGTAATAGAGTTAATTGGATAGAAGTTACATGTAATAGAGTTTCCTGTGATACTGCAAAGTGGTTATATTTTGATGGATGCAGCATCTTATGCAGTTTATGTAACATAGCTAGAACTTGTCATACCGGCCACGTCCAGTAGGTGTGGCCAGCAGTTCCATATTTACTGTGACCTCTCACGTCAAGTAAATTTTCTCTTTGGGCCTACCCCAAATAATAAACAAGAATGAAGAGGAAATCTTAAGAAACAAGTGGAACCATAATTTTGACGTGGAAACGGTATCATTGCATGCAGGTTTGATACAGTTGATTCAATTCACAATTATTACTTCAATTCATTAATATATACATATAATAAAACAAAAGAACTGGCATGTGCCACTGAAGATATTTACGAAGAAATTATTTAGGGGGATGTAATAAAAGTAATAAAATACAGAAATGTCATTTTTGGAATTTTCGTCTGTTTGTGTTTGTTTGAACACATTTTATGGTTGGTCGTAAACACATATCACGTAAGAACTACTGACCCAAATCGGATAGAGTTTTTAGGAAATCAATGGTGTTACCTCAAAGTGTTTTTATTTCATTCTAATCAGTTCACTCCATCAAAAGATAGGCAAATTTAATATTTTCAAAGCTTAATTTCCATTGCATTAGTACAATAAACCTGTTCAGCATAAGTAGAATTCACACTAAGGGGATTCCGTACACATTACGCATTTATGAATATTTAAGGGTACCTACATTTCTAATAAATAATTTACAAACATCAATACATTGCCTACGATATCTTTTTACAGGAGTAAAAAGATGGTGTATATAAAAATTACAGAAGCTCCACTATAGTTTTCCTACCACCCTATGTGAGTTTCCAAGAACCCTGATAGTCTTCACAATGTTTTGCATATTTTTTTGTTTACTTGTGCAGGTGTCTCCTAAAATTAAATATTTTGAGACCCTTACGCCCAGTTCTTGCAAACGATACATGCGCAAATAAAAAAAATATTTATTGAGTATTAACAAGTTCCCTCCAAAATTTCCATATTAATATTTTTTAGTGTTAGTATTGAGATATGTTACCAAATTTTAAGTTTCTATGTCAAATGGTTTCTGAGAAAATCGGTCGTAACAGGCAAATAGAGAGATATGTGAATGGTTTTATGTGGCACAAACAACAAAGCGTCTATAGGTAGTCAAAGCCTAGTTATTAAAAAAATGTTTAGTGGACCTACGACCATAATTAAAGGGTGCTACATGTATCTAGTCGTATGAAAGGGTAGGTGCTTGAGTAAGCAACCAGAATGTGGGCTCCACACTTTTCAATACTGTATGTTTTCGATATGAGCTTACTTTGTATTTATTTGCTTGCCCATTTTCACTGGCAGAATATTTTGGTATGGGGTTTCATATATATTATGTTGAGTCGCACAGGCCAATTAAAAAGATGGTATGGTAATGTGACATTTCAATACAAAGTGCTTAAAAAGTTTACTTTCATATTTATTATAACAAATGGCGTTGTGTACTAATTTTATTGTCAACTTAATAGTATCTTTTAAAAGTTCATGGGAACAAAATCATAGGCAAAGCGAGCATAACAAAAGCTACTTCTAGGATATCTTTCATTTTGTCGAACAAATGCAAGATGTAACTCCATGTTTTTCTAATTTTGTTCTGTAAGTTTTGACTTTTCATCATCAATTCATTTGTATTAAGTAAATAAATCAAAGGTCCTCACATTGATTGCATAATAATGCATTAACAATAAGATGGAATATCGGTTCAAATTCTACCATTATATCCAAATAATAATTAAAGAGTGGTTTTCTAAGAAATTTTGCAAAGCCTTATACTATACTTAACGTAGTAATTAAATTACAAATATCAACATTTTAACTTGACATCATTTCTAAACTTGAAATTTTATTGAATGACTTTTAAAAAAAGGTGTAAAACATAAATGATACAGTACCTTTTATAATTTTCATGGAAACTACTTATTAAGAGCTATTTTTTTACTATTTTTCAGATTTTTCTGAAGTTACAGGGCTCCCCCTGTGGAGGAGGGAAAGTATTGATGAGGAATTTGAAAAGAAATATCTCGAAACTGATATACACTAAGATTACTTTACTGCAAAACAGACTTTGCTGCGTTTTGAAAGACCTATCCAAAGATCCCATCCCTTCCGTCGTATCAAAGTGTATATTCAAAAAAATATATTCTAAAGGACATGACCAATTTCTGAGTAGTTGTAAGTAGTAATCATGAATTTAAAATAAATACAAGAAAACTAAAAATAAACTAACGAATTATGGCATATTCTTTACATCTCTAGAGCTCGGGAGTAATTATTTATGTGTTATCAAAAAGTAATAGTTTCCACGATTATTTTTCTCTTTTACGTTGCTTGCACGTTACATTGACGTTCCATTCAACGCATAGGAAGTGAACCTAATAATCTAATATTGTATATTCTTTTATTAAAATGACGTAACTTTTTGTCGTTAAAAACAATTATTACAATGTAAAAGTTGAATATATTTGGTGTTAATTTTGTAGAAATTCATTATTCACAATTAAATGAAAATACGTGATGTAGTATTATTTCTACTTTCTTTAATTTCTTTACCACGACCTAGGTTTCGTTGTATTACAACATCTTCAGGTGGGATATTAGCAAAAATTCTTTCTAATATCCCACCTGAAAATATTGTAATACAACGAAACCTAGGTTGTGATAAAGAAATTAAAGAAAGTAGAAATAATACTACATCACGTAGTTTCATTTAATTGTGAATGTAAAAGTTGTTTAAACCACATAATAAAATATAAAAACAGTATTATTACAAAATAATAACGTGTTGTGACAGCGTTATTATGACAGTTGGTAATGTTGACAAATAACAGAGCGTCCATTTACGTTTAAATTCTTGCAGTCTACGTTACACTTGCTCATTGGCGATTTTTTATTGCCAATTGCTATCTATACGGCATCACACACGTGCATCAACTGCAATATACACATGCGACAAATGTGAGGGCATATTGTACCATTGCTATTAACTCATTTACAAACAAGACAAATACTCTATTCACATATTTTATTACTTCCCCAAATCCTGAGATACCCGAATTTTACCAGGTGCGTCTTTGTAATTCTAAATGAATGTTGCAAAATATTTATGTCCCGTATTATGACATGAGCCTTGTGTATGTTTACATATTATATTTTACTAAATTTTAATTAAAATTTTACTTTTATTTTTTCAGTTGTCTTTGGATGAAATTGTTTTTAAACCACATTTCATATCGTTAAGTTGACAAGCTGCAGGCAACAAAAGTATACTAGGCAATAGTATGCTTTAGTTCTGGGCAATTTGTGAGGAGAATACGGCATCATACTATAGATGCCAAGATGGATTTTTAACTTATTTTTTTTTCATGGCGTACTGTACATTAGGTTAGTGTTTCATGTTTATTTATTGTTCATTTAATACTAAAATATTTTAATATGTTAAGACAGTGTAACAAACACTAACCTTTTTTCCCATACACTCTTCTTTTTTATATATGCTATGAATGTCTGCAGTATAAAATCATTTTTCTACAACCATATTATTGTGTATAAATGTTATAGATCAAATGTTAAACGTGGACAATATTCATATCACCCCAAAAATATGAATAATGTCAAGTCAAATCAAGCAAAGTTAATTTTAATAAATTGTTATTTATATGTAAATTGTCAAATTTTCTGTTCACTACTACAATCATAGTACTTAATTATAGGTTAGACAGAAATCGGGGACCTGCTCTGTGAACTGCCACAGAGAAATAAAGCAGAAAAGCATAAAAAAGTTAGTTACATCACAGAACAAAAATAAGATTGAAGTGACAAAATCAACATTCATTAAAATATGTGAAAATAGGTATCACCAGTTAAAACAAATGAATTTTAAACAAGCCAATCATATTTTAGGGCATGCCCCATCTCTACCCACAATCATGAAATCCTTTCCTGTTTTCACATCCTTGAGTCAAATCTGTTTATTTTACAAATTTAAAATTATTCTAAAATTTTAGTGTTGTTTACACATTTATAGGCCGCTCACCATGATACTAAAATAAAGTAGCAGTAAAAACAAGCCAATATATCTAGATTTATTTTTTAAAGGAAACTCAAATTCTAAGAGACCTTAATTAGTATTATGCAAATACTAGGTATTAAAATATTTATTAACTTATTATCTACAAGTGACGCAACAAACTAAGTAAGCAACAAACACGATAAGTCTCCTAATAGAGTTTCGTCGGTTCAAATCAAAATTTTCATTAAATTATTTAAGAAAATCATTGCACCTTTATTAATTTTGGACATACGTTGCCATTATGTACAAATAACATCGTATTTAATTTTTTAATTGAAATTAAACAATAAAATGTGCGATGGTCCTGGTCACAATGGAACAACTAAGTCATTTAGGTTAATAAAATGACAGGGTTACTTCCTGTATAATCTAATGGTGAATATAGCGACAAAGGTAAAAATAATTTAATTATAAATATTATTTATACCTCAATTATTTTTTAGAATAAACATTTGGCAATTATATTAAATTATGTTATGAAACCATTATTTCATTTATTTTCACAGTTATTGAGATTTAAAATAAAATTTCCTGGTAAGCATACATAATGATACGTTACTCAATGAAGCCATTAAGTTTAATGAAATGGCAGGGATACTTCCCATATGATCTAATGAGTGAATGTGGCGATAAAGCTAAAAATTAAACAGTTTAATAACCTAATTTGATGCAAATGCCAAATGTATATACTAAAAAAACAATATGATAATTTGAATATCTAAAATCGAAACCAAAATAAAAGTTTATGATAACTTTATAATAACTGTCAACGATCTATTCCATATGACATTAAGAAATAAGTTTTAGACAAATCACTTTTTTCGAGATACCAGGATACTTGAGATATTATAATTATTCTTGGATCTTTTCCTAAATTATGGTTAAAATTTTTCATTGCTTTTAAACATTGTGTACGAATGATAGACATACATAAAACCATTTATTTATGATTTTAACAAATATATATAGCTGCTGTTTTAAATACTTTAAAGAGAACATAAAAAATATATCAAGGAAACAAAAAAAAACAATTTTTTATTATTTTATATCGTGTAAATAATACAAAAAACTTATATTTGGTCAGTATAAAATAACATAGAAAGGACTAATTCGTGGAACGCTATGCGGACACATGTCACCAATTTTGAAATATGGTCTTATGAAGTGCTAATAACATTGCGGTCCACAATTGTACTTCCACTCAATTTCTTTACAGAGGTGTTGTGTAGCTTGCACATTTATCAACCAGTCACCATGATATCGAGCTAAAGCAACATAATAGATTAGCAGATATTTTTAACTTTTGTTAAGAAAATAAATTGTATGAAGTTGTAATATTTACGGGTACAAGAATATTTATTATTTGCATTTAATACAAGAAAATAATCATATATACACATGGTTATAATTTTGAAATGTGAAATATTTAATAGAAATAAAATTTAAATAACAAACAGCATATAATTCAATATATTCAAAGTTTATATGAGGAATATGGTTCTGAAAACAAGTTACAGTTCGTACCAATCAATATGATTATAGTTTTAGTTGCTTGCCGGATTTTATGTCTTTCATAACAAAAAACATAAAATAAACTTGAGAATCACTATTATCTTGTATTACGTAACTTACTGTTATTTTGTCAATATAATTCTGGTTTAGCAGCTATGCGAATTTCCCAGTTTTATTTGGTTTAACTAAAAGAATATACATAAAATATAACATATTAAAAAAATTATGGTTCGCCTCAATTACTTCATTACAAAAAAATTATTTGAAATATGTTCTTTCTATGAAGAAATGCCAGTCAGCTGGTTGTCAAACATAAGTTTTATAACCTCACTTTCGCATTTCCATTTTTTATTTTTTGGGTTTGTTTTTTTAATGTCAATTCCTGTTTGTATTTGATACTTCGGTGTTTAGGATTACTGTGAATGGCGATAATTTAAACAATTATGTTTATTTAAATATAAATTTTACTTTCTTGGTAAAGTGCCCTTTTTCAAATTACATTATTCAATAAAACAAGCACTACCAAGTCCTAATTTTTGCTAACACTTCGTTTTTTATCTATATAAAGAATATAACAATATTACCCATATAAAGAATAAACAACATTTAAAACGAAAAAAAAACACAAAATTTGCATTATTGCTAAACTAGCAAGTTCGTTTAGGAGTCAGAAACATAACGAAACGCAAATATCCTAAACAAGTATTATATTTTATAATACATCAGTCAGGTTGACAGAGCACTACATAATATGATCATAAAGCATACTTTGTTCAGATAGTGAATAGTTGTACGTACGTTGTTTCACAAGATAAACAATGAAAATTGGCAATTACCATTGTTAACTTTAGGTTAAATCTAAATGCCAATTGTTGTCAAACATTCAAATTTTAAAAAATTATTCAATTTTAAACTACACTGAGTAGTATGCACACAATTAGTCTTGATTTTAATAACGAGTTTCGTTCCGTATGATTATAAGTGCTATAGAAACAATTTGCAGTGTATACTCACTATTCTGGTGGGAATGACGAGAAGATGTCCCTGATTGGGACAATACTCTACGGGGTAAGCATTGCAAATATCACATCTGCATCAGACAAAAAATATTTATTATATTTTACGTTTCGCATAAATGCGTATTCGCTTCAAAACTCCTTTACATTGTCATTATTATCTCACAGTTAGTGACTGTCACTGTCATTGGTAAAACAATCAATTCTACCAACTTTTTAAAAATAGTTCAAGCCTCTTTAATTTACGGTGTATTTTCTTTTTATTTATGCATTGACTGCCCGTATTATATAAAATAAAGAATGTGAAATAAAATAAATTTATTGTTGTTATTGGATATACTGACTGATTAATCATTTCTGGCAATAAACAATATTTAAAATTTAATTTTTTGTTAATAATATTTAACTGATAAACTCGTATAAAATATTTTATGTAAAAATACAAAAACACAATTTAAACGAAAGCAAAATAAACAAATATTTTTTCAATATGTTTTGGGTTTTTCCTCACCACTGTGCAAATAAATTTAAATTGATGGTCTGTAAAATATAATTTTTTTTATATATTCTGAGCTATAAATATAATAACTTTTATTAGAGGTTAATTCGGGATTATATGGCTAGTCCGGTAAGATGGCCAACAAAAATCTTTTGGTGTTCTTTCACCATGTCTCTTTAATTAATATCAGTAAATGATGTCTGCTTGTACATACTTGCTGTTGCAACCATGCTTTTCTAAAAAAAAATCAGAGACTAAATATTTTTAAATCAAAAATTTTAAATGATTTCAGATTTTAACTGACCCAAATATTTTTGAGCAATCAGCTTGTTGTTTTTTCACTTTTTTAATTTTTTCGTTAAATTTAAGGGAAATTACTAGAGGTTCTAAAGGAATATTAGATCTTGGATTTTATTCATAAATTTCTAATACCAGGACAGTTAAAAATTAATCAGAGAAATAATTACAATATTAATTACTTATCCTTAATTGAGTGGTCTTCTTATCTGCACATACCCTATAAGATGGCCACCGTAAAGTTTTCTTATTTAATTTACATTTCATAATAAATTATTTTATGTAATTTGTTTTTATTACATATTCAAAATATAATATCGTTTCTAAGTTAAGAAAACGAAAGCCAAATTAACATTAAATTTGTTACATAATCAATGCAGGTATTTTATTTTGAGTAGAGCGTTTTTTTTTCTATTCTTAATAAAATATTTTTGATATCTAACGATGACATTGGATATTATTCCCAAAATCGCAATATATTTGCACAAATATATTTTCTAATTTGCCGACAGGTATAACTACATGTTCCAAAAGTGGGAACGCACTTTTGGAACATCTAGTTATACCTGTCGGCTTTGCTTTTCAGACAAGGAATCGTTTCTAATCGGAAGATAAATTTTAGCCAATCCAATCTAATCCGCGTGGACTATTACCTAATGGCAATTGTTAACGGTATTATAACGCCCCGCCCTTTCTATCACGCCACTTTTTAAAGTTTTTCAATAAGGATGTAGAGCATTTCTGAAGAGATTATATTATATGATATTTTTAATCGTTTTATAGTTCAGACTTTAATTTTATTGCATCTATCAATCGACCTATAAAGAGACTTCACGCGAAAGGATTAGCAAAATTTTAATACGATTAATAGAAATACTCAAATAATTATTGAAGTGATTACCTCGATAATTAGGAGAGTGCTATTTTGTTTACACTAAGATGGTTAATATTACATATTTATGCTTAATCAAATATTAAAGTGAAGTAATTTTTCAGTGTACGTTAAGTGAATACAATCGAATTGAAATGTTTTCTCTATGCAATATTTCACAACTTAAGTCATGTGATCAGTGATTTTTGCATACTACAACACGAGTGAATATATTAGTAATTAATATATTATGTTTTTGATAATCATGTTTCCTGTTATTTAATAAATAAATTAAATTCCATATTGAATAAATTTGATATTAATTTTGTAGAAATTCATTATTCACAATTAAATGAAACTATGGGATGTAGTATTATTTCTACTTTCTGACGTTCTTTACCACAACCTAGGTTTCGTTGTATTACAACATCTTCAGGTAGGCTATTAGTAAAGATTAACTATTAGGAACTTCCAACAGCATTTATATCTATAAAACAATAGCGGAAGCCAGGTTTGTGAGAGGTTACATTGACAATAATAAAGCAAATTAGTTTTTGCTAGTGGTGCAATATTGTGATATTAATCACACAAACACACACATATGCACACGTCTGTATGTGCATGCATATTGCCTATTGTATTTTTTATGGGTGATCAAAAACATACTGACTGCTTTTCATCGCCGCTCTACTTGACCTATGTAGCATAGGAAATTAACTCATTTATACACTGAAAAATAACTTTTAATTTTGTTTCTCTAAAATTAGATTCTCCCAGAAATATATTTTCAATAATAGAGACGTAATAATTTAAACATGTATGAAAATTAAATCAGTAACTCAATTAAGTATATAGTATGCAACTACCTGACGTATCTCCAGCAAACAGAGCTTACCTAAACTTTGTATCAATTTTTGGATATTAACTCTTTTTAATTATAAAACCTCCAACACACCAAAATTTTTTTATATTGTCCAGCAAATACAAAAAATGCGGTAATAATTTGTATACTGCAGTTTATAAATAGTTCTAGCATTGGAATGTGTATTTAAAAAACGTTTTTGTAGGCCTCATTAGAATACATCACTCTAAAGAGAACAATTTTTTTGAAAATATTAATTAATTAATTAATTTATTTATTTATTCTAATATTTAACGTACATATAATGCATACATTTGGTGGACTTATTGCTACAAGAGTAATCTCTTCCTGTCAACCACATTCATTAAATACAAACATTTTGTGATCTGTGTGACAAAACAAATAACAAAAAATGTCATAACATATAAAGAAGCAAAATTAAGCTACACATGAATAATATAAAACAAAAAAAATGGTTAATTATAAATCTTGACATGGTTGAGAACAAAGAAAATGGGGAACAAGGTGGAATTAGGTATGGAGGGACAGAGGGGTTATAAGAGGAAAGACTTTTTCAGATGATCTTTGAATATATTTAAGCAGGGCGAGTTCCTCGTATACAGATCAGACTTTAGAATCACCAATCAACTAGTGATTCTAAAGTCTTATAGCTTGGACAGCGAAGGATTTTTTATAAAAGGTGGTTGTATGTTTGGGAAAATGGAGATTGAGCTGGTTTTCGGAGCGTAGCCCATACCGTGTACAGAGAAGTAACTAAATCTGCTTCTAATATTAGTTGGATAAGTAACATTATTCAAAATATTATAGAGAGACTTACATCCATTTAAGTGGCGCTCTGAATTGAAATACATGATCATATTGTTTGCAACTAAAACAAAGCGGATGCACAAATTTTGTTGGCGTTCTAATTTTCTCAGGCGATACTCAGCAAGATCTAAATAGCATACATCTCCATAGCCAAGCATTTGGACGTAAGTCTCTCTATAATAGGCAGTAAGAGTATTTGACAGAGGTGAGTTTTGTTTGAACATCTAGAAAATTTTGAAGGTGCTTGATAATGTGCATTCTGCTGAAGATTCATGACTAACATAATTTATTTGAGGCTGCCAGCTAAGATTTTGATTTATCAGTAGACCTAAGTTTTTGTAATTTAATGTTAGATATGGCAGATCTGATATACTAATTTTAGAAAGCAGTTTTTGGCTACCAGTTATGATAGCTTGAGACTTAATTAGATTAACCGATTATGACCGATTGAAGGGAGCTCTTCATTGAGGGTATTCATAATGGATGCTATACAATCCCATTGATGAGTATTGAAAAGAAAAGTGGAGAAAAACATCTTTGAGGCATACAAGCTGATAAATTTATCTATTCAGAGAATAAATCCAAAGACTTCACAGATTGCTGACGTCCATATAGGTATGGGCTAAACCATTCTAATGAGTGTAGAGATATATTCAAAGATTTCAGACAAGTTAGCAAAATATCAAAGTCAACGGAGTTGAATGCACTGGTGAAGTCAAGAAGTATAATTATTGTGAGTTGAGTATTATACGCGGCTAAACATATATAATCATTCATTAAATATAAACTGTTGAGGTACTATAGCCAATTTTAAAACCAGATTGAAGTGGATTTAGATATTTGCAAACATTAAGATATCGAAAAAATCAGGATTATGCGCTCAAAGAATTTTGATAGAAGTGGTAGTATGGAAATGGGTTGAAAGTCTTTAGGATGTACAGGTGACAATGTTTTTAGTAAGGGTATTATATAAGCTTTCTTCCATTCAATAAGGAAAGTGGCAGTTTTCAGAGATGTGTTAAATACGGCAGTAATAACAAGCATTACAATATCTAAGATAAGCTTAAGGGCTTTAATACTTAGACCATTGCATCACATAGAATTGGTTTTCATCGCCACAAGATTGATTTTAATTTCCGAATCACAGGTATTATTAAATGTGAATTCGTGGTTAGAAGGGAAAGGATGGATTCTTTCTTAATGTTTCTGACTTAACAGCTGGGTCAAATAATACGGGAGGCTTAGCAAAGAAAGAGTTCAAAGTATTAAGGTCAAGCTGGCAATATGCATTGGTATGAGATTTATGAACTCCCAGAGTGCCAAGGAACTTTCAAATGTTTAAAGAAGAGTATTTGTGTATGGAAGTGGAGATGTAGTGCTTTTTAGCATTTCTACACATTTGTATACATCTTTTCCTAAGCACTCTAAATGTCTCCCATGTTGAAGGACTGGTGTTCACTTTATATCTGACTTTGACTCGATCGTGCTTTGCTATAACTTTTTTGATGGAGTCATTAGCCCATGGGGCTGCCTTTCTTTTAATTTTCACTCGTTTAAGGGTTTCAAGTGTTTATCAAACAACTTGATAATACAGTTGTTGAATTTAACAACTTTTTCATTAACCGTTTTAATGACTAAAATACTATCCCAGTCAATGAGCGTGGCATTGTCACATAAACAAGGCATGTTAATACTGTTAAAACTACGAAAATTGGAAATTTTAGGAGATGGTTTAAGACTACGCAACTTATAGGATAGATAAATTAGCTCATGGTGTGAGAACCCAGGAGCAGGAAGTTGGCTGTGGAAACATACACTTTTAGTGGAGGATATAATGGAAAGATCAAAAAGAGAATGATAATTTACCCGGTGGAAGATAGCAAAGGATGAAAGAAAAGTGAGCTTTCCAGCATTTACAATGTCCCAAAGGTGTACACTTCTCATATTACTTTTATAAAGACCGGTGTTGAAGTTATCCATAATCCTCATATGGGGGTATAATAGTATATGGCTGTCAATAATACTCTCAAAATCACCAAAATATGAACATGAGGAGGTGAGTACACAACTCCTAAGAGTAATTTCATTCTGGAGAAAGTAATTTTAATAAATAAATATTCCATTGTAGACAAACAGTCGGTCGGGGATTCTGCAATAATTTTAAATGGAAGATCATCTCGAAGACAGATAGCGACCCCACTACCGCGGACACAAAGGCGATCATTATGAATTAACATGAAACCTGGAAACAAATAAATATTAGAGGTGAGTGAAAGTTTAAGCCAAGTTTCGCTAGTAAGACAAGCATGCATATTTAAATTTTCAAAATAATTAAGAAAATCTGAGTAATGGGACAGATTACTCTAAATATTGATATGGCAGAAATGTAATTCAGGAAGACTGCTAGAAAAAACAGACTGAAGAATATTGTGTGTGGTTGTATTGAAGGCATCGCAAAATGGCTCATTTGAAACAGAAGAGACAGGAGGGGAGCAGTAATTGTTAGGAGAGGAGCAGGAATGAAAGGAATAAATGGAAAATTCGGATGACATGTCAATGTTTAACCAGAATAAAATTAACAAATATATACAATATAAATTGAACAGAGGGAAAAAATACAATAAATGAATACAAATTTACAAAAATGCAATTTTCAAAATAAATAAGCTAACATTATATATAATAAGGGGACAACAATGCACACGAAACCTTGGTTCATATTTAACATACAGAAATGTAGTCCTCAATACTCCACAAACATTATGTGCGTTTATGCACATATCAGAAAGTAAATAAGATGGATACTTTAATAAATGTAACCGAAGCACATTAATAAAATTAGTATTTCTGCATTAAATGGGTAATAACATTACGGAAATATAAAATATGGCTCGCATGAAAAATAAAATTTATAACAAATACAGTAAACTAGTATTTTTTATGTAAATCAATTACACAGTTCAACATGAATTTTGAGTCTGAGTTCTGTACCTGTTCTGAGTTCTGTGTGATTTTGATTACTTATGCCTAACTAAAGAAAGAAAAAATATTTTTATCTAATAAAGTTTGCTTTTGTACTTACCAGAACGAAATTTCAAATTTTATGAAAAAGCTCTATTTTTTAATTTAAATTATATTTAAAAGCAAACATATTTTAAATTATATATTTTTATCAACTTTAATTATAAAAGACGGCATACATAAAACCCAAAAATACAAAAAAGTATATAAAAATAACATTAAAAATGAATAGTTTTGGTATTTCTTTTGTATTCATGTCGCTTTCTTTGGTAACTTATTTTAACATCGTTCTTGAGAAAATTCCACTGTTTTAACCGTGAAGCTAATATTTCTGTTTTAATTTTAGGTAGGTTTAAATCTCTTATTAAGTTATTAAACTCATCTAAATTGATGAGATGTGGTTCAACAGACGGTGATGCGATCACAAAATCGCTGCCTTCGCTATTACTAGATATTTGTGATAGAGGTAGTGGCTGCTCTTGTGCCTTCAGCTTTGGACTAGAAGGCACTGGAAAATGTTCACTGTGGGGTACTAGAGCAGACGTTGATGGTAGATTTGGGTACTGAATCTTTTTGCCAGTGCGACGCTTGCATGGATTAAATATACAAAAATAGCAATCATTGATGTGATCAGCTCTTTTTTGGCTCTCACTTTAATAAATTCGCCACAAATATAGCAAAAAGAGTCCACGTCATTTTACATTTTTTGGAAGACATTTTTAGGCCTTGCGACACATAAAATACGTTATTTCTTTGCAATGCTCATGCTCACACTACCGTGTCAGTCTGCCACTTCCCGCTTCACACCCACAGTCCCCTTCACCCCTCTCTTGCATCTTGAATGCAACAGCTCCTCAAAAAATCTGCCAAAACACCATATATTTATTTTTCATTATATAAAGGTACAAAAGCAAACTTTTGTTTATTATTTATGGAGTTTCTGCTTAATTTTTGATGCATACAAACAGAAAATATTTACTAAATAACAGACACAAAAAAAAATTTTTTTTTGTTGACGTGTGTTATTATTTTCAAGTATATAATTTTTTGTGCGTGACCGAGTGCTGTGACAAGCGGGTGTGACAAGCGAATAGTCTTAATCTGACTTGCTACAACTATGCAGGATGTGTGATATTTCCTTGATAATTTATAAATTTTATTTATAAATTAAGATTTTCATTTATAATAAAATGGATTCAATATTTTATCCATATGTGAAACAAAAAATGTAGTAATTGTTGTCTCCTTAGTCATTTAAGCGAGACTGTTATTTTGTAAATGTGCATTTTTGTGGTTGTACCTTTTTTGTATAAAAATTTTCTCGTTATGCACTGAATCTTATCAGCTCCTCGTTATGCACTGAATCTTATCAGCCCTAAGGCACTATCGAAAATATCTTCTCTACAAAATAGTAAAGTGTATTTCAATTATTGAAAAAGTTGTTTTCTAGGCTTTAACGTACATTACTTCTGTATTCACTGTTTATTACTGAATTGCATGTTCATGAAAATGACGCCGACATATTGATATTGATACTGTCATACATAGTTATTACAGATCATTAAATATACTCTAAATGAGTAAAAATAATTTCAGACGATTATTGTGTGAGCGAACACAACTTTGGTGCATTGATTAAGTACTGCCATGGCTTTAAAGAAATTAATTTTAATCATAAATAAATGTTTTGCTTTTTCTAAATATTTTCACTTCTTCTTTTATTAATATTAATTTCTCACAAATAATTGAAACTACGTGATGTAGTATTATTTGTACTTTCTTTAAGTTCTTTATCACGAGCTAGGTTTCGTTGTATTACAACATCTTCAGGTGGGCTATTAACAAAGATATGTTTGATAATAGCCCACCTGAAGATGTTGTAATACAACAATACCTAGGTCATGGTAAAGAACTTATGGATCTCACCATGCAACAACATTTTGAATATTACATCAAACATGTTTTTAAATATTGAGGATGCGCTAGCATTATGTTTCCTGTATCCATACTTGACTAAAACCGGTGGTTGGATTTCACCTCCTGTTCCGCTCAGGCTTCCTTGGGAAAAGTTAATGAAACCATGATGAAATCATGTGCAATCATTTTTCTTTTAGTGATTTGAAAGAAACAGAACTGAAACTGAAGTGGAACTCATATTTCCCAATGGTCACTTTGCAATCAAGTCTGTATATAAATAGCTGTGCTATATTTTTTGGACAAATTACTGCTAGACGACCAACGAAAACTGCTCTGTCTTTTGGTTTAGGTCTGTGGATATGGTTCAGTTTCTATATGACTAGTGCTTATCAGGGAGTTCTCATTAGTAATTTAAAAAGAGATGTATACGTATCAGATCTGGACACTGTACTTGACGCCATTAAAGCCGGATATGAATTTGAAGGACTGCAAAAACTAAGAAAATATTTTAGTGAAGAACCTAACCTTTATGATAAACAGAATTATATAGAACCTATGTCTGAAGGATCTATCAAAACTCATTCTATATTTTTTAAACTTTTGCTTTCTTTTCACTACATCACCAATCGCACTCATTTCCTGTATGTCATTCCTAACAATGTGAAACAACACGGAATAACTTATTATCTACAACCAAATTCACCACTGGAGGACACATTAAGCAACGCACAAGCTCGTATGGTAGTACGTTATTTTATGAAGATGGAAATTGGTAAGCTCCAATGGAACAAGGATAAGGATGAAACATCGATCATGCACGAAATGCAAGCATGCTTTTTCCTTATTATAGGCGGATGGATCGTGTCACTCGTCACGTCTATAGCAGAGTTGATTAAGAACCGATATAAATGGTATTGTGGTGTAAAGTTTCATCCATTGGCCATTCATTGCTGATTTCTGTCATGTGTATTTACTCAGTATAGTCCCTCATTCAGGGCCAAACAACATTTCAATCATTTTTTTACTTAAATTAACTTCTCCATATTATTCTACAATGTCATCCTACCCTTTGTAAACTCCCTTGTTTTCTTCTTTGAAATAAAAAATAGTTTTAAATCAATTAACTTGAGTTGAGTATTATGTGTTTCATTACAAATTGTTCACTAAAGAAATGGTTGGCTGTTCTCTTTAGTATTTCTGCTTTAAATATTAGATCAGAATAGTAAATTTTATTGTTTTGTATCTAATGTTTACCTACATGTAGAGAAGCAAATCAATACATGACGTTAATGCCGTCATTGTTAAATATTTCATGTTTACATTATGTTCCTACCATGGAATTTCTAATTTTTAATGATAATTTTTTTGTTCAATATTGATAGGGAGATGTAAATGGTATTTCTTTTTTTATAAAATATCTGTCCTAGAAATATTAAAAAACATCATTATAGTCAAAGTAAATACAACTTTCCTTGATTGGATAAAAATGAAAACAAGACACTTAACTTTATTCTTGTAAAAAATTGTACTCCAACGTTTTGAGGTAATTGATTATTGTAAACTACAAGAAAGTCATATTAACCAAAATTTAATTGAACATTAATTATCATAGTTTCATGCTTTAATAAAATTTCTTTAGGTTTAAACGCAATTTTATAAAGTATTCATAATAATAAATGGTAATGTAATTTCATAAAAGCGATTTTCTTTTTTAATTTATTCAATTTGTATGTATTCAATTTGTGTTTGTATCAACTTATGTAACTAACTGTGTGATTCATAATATAAACAAATCTACTTTCTTTAATTCAAAATGATTCTGTGTTTGTGGCTCTAATTTCCATGACATTTTTTTCAAATATTACCTGTTTCAAAATACTTTTGAGAGCTACTTTAGATTTTATTTGAGATAGTACACAAATACTAACAATGTGCTTTGTGAATATGTATGAAACTTTTTCAACGCTATATCTATGAAAGAATGAGTCTTCTTGGAATCTTAATTCTGTACATAAATATTACTTAATGTAAAGTACAGAAAATTTCATCATCACTTTCGGAATCATTTTCGGAGTATTTTTTTGTTTATTATCACGATTGATAAGATTTCAATTAATTCACTTTACCAGAAACATAAACAGTGAATTTGTTTTCCATTCTGGTTGTATTAACATTTCCTGATTTACAGAAAATAACAGAAAGTTACAGAATATAAAAAATAAATGGTTTCATTGTAAAATTCTTGAAAACTAAGTTCTTTAATTTTTGATGCATTCTTTATATCAACAAAAGCCTAAAACCAATTATACTAACTTAGAAATCTTTCTTATTTTTAGAATTTTTTATAAAAACGTTGAAAGACGTGGTTCAAGTGGCAATGAGATATTGTAAGCGGTTTTTACTTATAAATTTATTTACTTTTAAAATCCTGACAATTATGACTCGACGAAGAGAGGATAATGTCCGAGACTTTCGGACATTAGACCAAAACATTTATATCAAATCGTTATTATATTAACGAAAAATACTGTTACAAATTTTTATTTTAGTAATATGTCATAACACGATCTAACTATTTCTAATATATTGTGCAAAATATTTCCATTTAAAAGCAATTAGCAAACATTGAAAAATTGCATACTAGAATAATGCTCCTTGGAAAGTGGATAAGCAGAAGTTTATTAACGATGTAATACATGCTTATATTCGTTTGGAGATGCCTTACGCAAAATTTGCATAAATTGAATTTCAATGAAATATTTACTTGATTATTGAAATGAAATATTTACTTGATTATTATATAACTCATATGTATTTGATTTGTAGTTATATTATGTCTAGTTATGATTGGAAAAAAAATACAAAAATGGCGACAAATTTATTAAAAATTAAAAACAAAATTTTTCGGTGAAGCAAACTTTCCTTAACATTTAATGTAACTTAATAGTCCCAGCGGGAAATATTGATATGATCAGAATAGAATTCACAGAGGCTGTTGCTCAGATAGCAAATAAGAAATCATATTGAAAAAATGTTTAGTTCCTTCAGTCAGTATTATGAATGCATGTTAATCGTATTAAGACATTGTCGGAAAATTAAAATCTATCCTCTATTGGTAAAAACACAACACTATATTTAGAAATGTTATCTGAACTACTTACTAGTAGCAAACTGTAAATAAATACAAAGTTGGGCACAATAGCGTATTTTATTGTCTCTGTATTTCTTTTTTGGATGGTTATTTTAGATGTATTGTAATTGTTATCTACTCATATTTATTTATTGCATCTTTGTGATTATTATAAATAAATCTGGTGGTGGGTATCTTTCATCGGGATTGGAAAGGAAGGGGAAGTGGTTAGGTTAAGGAATTGAATTAAATTTTTTTTGTGGGGACAGCTAGCAGGAACCGGCACAGTCAAAAAAAAAAGATTTTGTTCATAATCATCTAATTTTTTAAAATTTACATAGTATTAAAAAAACGATGTCACAAAATATTTGCTTTAATCATGGGTCAATATTGGTATTCAACAACTTTTCTATCAATATAACTTGAATTATTTTGGATAGTCTTTTTTCTGGAGGCTGTGCCACACTTCCAAACACTGGCTATGCCCATATATATATAAAATAAAAATACCACATTTAAATTGAAAATGATCTGATTTGACTACTTGACAGTTTCAAGTATATCAGATACCGGAAATATCTTACTCTATTCTCAATTTTATCACGCAAGGACTCTATAATCTATAAATAAGTTTATTAAAAATTAGGTTTACATTGATAAAATATTTCAATTATGAACATTATGGAATCAAATTATAATATTTCTGATTTTTTACTATATTTAAGACACTTTAAGGACAACTTATTAACGACTTTACAAAATAATCAACTGTAGTTGCAACAACTGTATTTATCAATAATTTCTGATTCTAATAATTATATTAATAATTTAAAATTACCCACATGTGCGGACTTTATCTCTGGAAAATAAAAAAAAAATTACTATTCAGAGGAGTTAATTAATAATTTGGAACATAAATAACAGTAGAATAACATTAACATCTAAAGAATATTTTTAACAAGAGGGACTGAAATTATTGCAAGTTACATAAGTTTCGTAACTTTTTAATTTTCTTTCCCAAACGGTTTGCTTTCTTTAAGCATATTTAAATTTCTGAGCGACCAGTCAACATTCATTTTAATGTAATGTTTTATAACAATTCGGAATAATCTTCTGTAGAACATATGTGCCATTCATTACTATCTTTTTTAAATAGCAATATAGTTTTCTTTTAAATTATCAATAAATATATATCTTCTAAAAACTAATTGAAATTTGGTTTCCCAATTTGTTATTACATGAAGTGATATTATCTTCAACAAAAAATAAATCTTGCTCATTATTAAATCAGCAATTGTAGTCAAATGCTTAGTCTTTTGGGGAATTATAATATAGGTTCATACAAATTTCTTTCATTTTAGAATCATATAGAGGGGAGGGTGCTGTTTGTTGCTGTTGTTGAAAATAATTTTACATTTCATGTTCAAATTGTTATGATTATTCTGATAAGATAAATGTTATGATTATTTTGATAAGATAAGTTTCAACATTTATTTTATTTTATTAATTTGTATACTTTGCAAATTACTATACCGCATGGGTTTCCACAATCTTCTTAACTTCCGTCTGGGCTGCTGAATCTTCTCGTTCTGTTGATGAATCTTCCTTACAAGTTTGGACTTCCTCAGCTTCCCGCCTTTGCCGCTCTTCAACACTCCAGACTCCCAAGAAGTTCCTCTAAGTGTATGTCTTCCTTTAAATATAATAAAATTCATGAATGCATGTGAAAGTTGAAAATTATAAATTCGTAACTGATGTTTATATGACATATTCAGTTGTGCAAGCTAAAAATGAGTGTATAAGAATATTATAGTATTTTCATGTAAATAACCTTATGCATTCTCCTACTGAAGCCGCTAAGGTTTTGCTGGCAGCTTCCTCTCGCAACTGTGCCTGAGCTCATACTTGGTTGTTCGCTACTGCTCTGGTTTCTTTGGTCGGTTTTGGTAAACACTAGCTCGGTATGGCTCTATGTTCTACACATAGTAATTTATAAAAAAATAGATTAAAGACGTATAGTTTTTAAAATTATGTCAATTTAATTTATCATTTTTATAATAAATATAATATAATACTATAACCTGGTTTTGTGAATTCAAATTACTAACCGTTTACATTGACAAAGGTATTTTGTAAATTCTTACATATACCGATTAACAACCATTGAAATTTAGTACTCTATTTTAAACAAACATAAAAGCGGCATCGAAACACTGCTTTTAAATGAGAAAATAATACAAATAAAATTTAAAAAATTGTTTCTATGTGACATGAAAGAATATGCATTGAAAACAATGTATGCAAAAAAAGATTTCAATTATGGTCTTTTTTTTGGAAATTAATGACTATACATTTTTTGTTATATTTACAAATATAGAAGTAACATTTTAATTGTGTTTTATTTTTATAATATGAATACTTTATATATTGTATATTAGACGAAAGAATATACATTACACATTACAAATTGTGTATAATGCATATTCTTTAAAAATTTAAAACATTATATTTTATAATAAAAAAATTATTTTAAAAATAGTTCTCATGCAAAGTATATTTTTCAGAGGAATTATTTGTTACAATTATTCTGACTTAATTGTTATTCTTCGTAATATTAAACAAAAATTAATGTGTATGTATATAAGAAAAATAAATACATATATGTATGTATATATATATGTATATATATATATATATATATATATATATATATATATATATATATATATATAGATATATATATATAGATATATATATATATATATATATATATATATATATATATATATATATATATATATGTATATATATCATTTTATTTCAAAAATAAACACAAAAATCCAAAAATTGAGTAAGCAAAAATATTGTGGAAAGAGTAGCACAAAATGATATAAAAAAATCAAGACGATCCAAAATTTGCGTGAGCAAAAAGATGGAGTCAACACGGGTTATAAATAGAAATAATAAAATAATTTATTAAATCCATGTTATTATTACATCAATAAAAATAAAATGACGATAAATAAAATATGATACTGACCACCTAGAATAAGAGTGACCATGCATAGGTGGGCAGTGTGGGCCTTTAATTTGTCACTCCACATCCAAATATAGCTTATAAAATTGTGATTGACATAGGTAAGGATAAAAAATTATTTTTGTTATCTTAAACTTACCCAAATATAATAGATATATGGAAAAAATTGTACTCTATATAGTTATTTTGTTGGTTGAAAATAAGATAAGTGCTTTCAAAGATTAGTGTTTTAATCTCGCATTGTAATCAGTTGCTGAGATCTATTTGTATCTAAAGGTGTTTTCCGCAGGTCTGTTTGCAAGCCAAGTGAAATACATTTACTTAATTATCTGCTCTGTAGTCAATAATCACACATTGTATGCATTCAATACTTTTGTAAAATATTTTGTATAAGATCATACTTTAAATATTACATTTAAAATTTGTAAAATGAAACCGATATATTCAGTCTTTAAACAATGAAAAGATTAATAATTAACTTCATTTTATCTTGTGATATTTATGTCTTAAAACTTGTGTTACGGTGCTAACTAAATTTTGAAATGTAGTTTTGAGAATCTATTAGGTATTGATAGAAAAGCAAAGGCCGAAAATTTTACACAACCAACTGATTATGGTTTCCAGCCACTTGTAGGGTATGCAATGAAGAAAGTACTCTCAAAAAATGAATGTTCGACACAAAAGTGACCCCGCTAAAATTATGCCACCTTGCAAAATTATGCCGCGCTTCAATCAGTCTGTTGATAGACGCCTGATGACAGACAACGCAGCGTAGATTTTATTTCCTAAATCGACGAACGCGTTAAAATGCCAGTGCAGTGGGATTACATTTCACAGATTAGAAAATTATTTTGTTTAAGTTTAAATCAATTTGAAATTATGATAAACGGACATCGCACTCCGTAACTAAATATAAAGGTAAAGCACGTACTAAAGCATATATGCTTTAAAGAATTATTACTAACTTTTTGTGTATTTTATAAATTGTTTTATGTATAAAATGTTATTTTTTAATAATTATTTGCATAATTCCTCACAAAATCACAAAATACATATTAAATGCATAAATATAATTTCACATAAAACAATAATAATTGGCGGCCTTAAAAATTTTCCGTTTTGTGTTTTACATTTTAAAGAAGACGATTTTTAGACAACACCAAAATGATATAGCAAAATTAACAAGACAGCAGTCCCATCCTTATTCACCGTGAGTAACATTTTCTTAAACTGTGACTCCCGTTGTACTTTTTTAATATCTGAAGATCAAAGTAATTGTCTAACCAGTTACTTTGATCTTCAGACATTAAAAAAGTATGAACTGTTTTCAGGACATACCACTTCAGGATACACTATCGCTTACTAATTTAACCACATATGGGGACTCCACAAACCATTTCAGTATACACGACCGCCCATGGGCGCCGGCAGCGGGGTGCAAGGGGATGCAATTGCACCCTCCTGTTGGGAAAGAAAATACATAGAAAAAATTACATATTTTTACCCGACTGAACCAGCAGGAGAGTAATGCTTTTCGAGTGTATGTATATATGTATGTATATATATGTTCATATGTATGTATGTTTGTATGTATGTATATATGACCATTTCCATAGTACGCGCTACAGCCCAAACGGCTTGACTGATTTTAGCAAACGACGTGTCGTTAGATTCGTGAAGACCGTGCGAGTGATATAGGCTGTATAATTTTTATGAGAAATCAACAAAGTCAATTTTATATGGAAAAAAGATTCGAAATTTATTGGTATAGTGAGTTACGATTTGAATAACAACTGAAGGCGTCTAGGTTGCTGTCAAAATTTGTTCAACACCTTGTCAATAAATTCAGTATCCTCCTCAACTCTTTTCTTGAACACTGAGCATGCACAGGCCGCTTAGCCTCGCACCTACCATCGTTGAACGATTCCACGTCTTCACCCGTCGTAAAGTGCTAAATGTACGTTCAATGCTACATGTTGTTGCTGGAATAGTTAAAACAATTTTAATTGCCTCACATACCGCTGGGTAAAAAGGAGTGGCTTGAACAATTACATCTACGTATTCAACAACAGATTCATTTAGAATCTCATTATTTGCTTCATTTGTTTTCAGTACCTCGTATCATGTGGTAGCCTCGGCAATAAAATTATGGAGAAGACCTCCGTAAAGGTTCTGTATATCTTCTGCTATCGACAAACATTCTGATTTGTTTAATTTTCTCATATTTTCTGGGTGAAGCTGCATAAGCGAAAATGCTTCCTTGTGTGTTGAAGAAAATCGATTTTCTAGTGAAGAAATAATAGAATCTAAGTATGAAATAAATATAAATCTTCTGAAAAATTCTTCCACAGTTTCAGATGGGTGATTTGGTCTGTAAGTATGTTTTTCTACTACTCGAGGACGCTTAAATTCAACGTTCAGTTTCTCGAAAATTTTCTGAGCTTTCTCAAAAATGACCGCAAACTCCATAGATGCATTATCTCGATGAGATTGAAGCATATCAGTTAATTTATTAACGTGATCATGTATTGCCTTTATATCCATATCTACTTCCTGTAATTGATTGCACACGGGCTCAAGTTTGGTAGAATAAGCAGCAATTATTAAAAGTGTCACAATGTATGTTGGAGTAGTTGCAGTCGTACAGAGCTGTTACGCTTTGGTTTTCGTTTTAGAATTTGGTGCGTCCTGCGAAAATTCATCTAAAACTTGTAAGAACATCGGAACAAATTTCAATCAATTCGTTTTGAATTTGATGCGATAAGTATAAATAATTTTTTGCTCCTGATTCTAAATGATTCTTCAGAATCTCGTCTCCCGAGTCAACTCGAAAATGTAGCAGGTCTGTAAAAACAGAACCCTTGTCGATTTTTCCACGAAGTGGAAGATCATGTCGCCCGCAAAATAAAATTGTTGAAATGATAGATCGAAGTTTTAAACGATTTTCTTCAACTTCCTTGTGATATGCCGTATTTAAAGATTCATGAACGCTAAATCCTTTTCTATCCATGATTTTTTCAAATGTATTTCACGAATCCAGTGCGTCACAATGCCACTTACTTGTCGCGTGAGACTGAGCAGTTTCATGAAACTTTTGATATTTGAAGCAAGGAGAAACTATGAATTGCCTTGTAGACCGCGCTGCACTGGAGGTCGAAATAAAACACATAACCTACACAGCGGTCCTTTTGCTAGAGCTGAGTAAGCTAACTACGCATATGTTGTAAGCCATTCATGTCGGAAAGCTCGTTACGCATTAAGGTTTACATCATTTTTAAAATTGTATGCCTTGCTAGGGTTCCAAGGATGTCTTAGTAATTTTAAACGTAGATCATCATTGACTTGATAACCAGAGTCCAAACACAACCCAATATCCAATAAGTTAGTTGTTGTGCTTCTACTAAAAAAATCGAGCGATGCATCTGCTTGAGAATCTTTACGCGCAGAACTCGTACCTTTAAACAAAAAGAATTCTTATGTAATAAAAAAAAGAACGAATCAATTAACGCATTATTTCATTGTTTTCAAATCTCATTTTTTATGTATGTTGATAATGAATAATACATTCGATGACAGGTAGAGTCAACAACACATACCTGGACTATCCAATTTATCCGTATTCGGTGTGAGAGGAAGCATCTTCATTAAAATGTTTATTACGTTTTTTACACAAAAAACGTCTTATGTCACTCATAACTTGAATAAAAATTAATAACCTATGCAACAAATTATCTAATAAATAAAGTCGTTGTTTAAGCAGATTTGAGTACTACCGACAATTGATCAGCGAACAAATCCCCCGTATCCGTTGCGCTACAGCGGGGATTCCCAAGTAATAATGCCAACCATCGACTATATACATCGACTATATAGTCTAAGGGCGCGTTCGATTAAGCGTTTACAATAATCATATTCTGTGTATTTAGATAGAATTTTTATCGTAGTGAACGCCTAGTAGATCGCGTGATTAGAATTTGACATTGCATTTATCCACCAGAGTTGCGAGATTTGTACATTAAAAGTACTGACATTACAATATATAATATATTCCAGAATGAAGAAAATTAAAGATACCAATACAAAGTATTTTTTTTTATTAAAATTGATTTGAAATAAAAATACTTAGATAATAGGGAAGGTCAGGTTTTTTCAACGTAAGGATATTATATTTTTTTTCAATAGATACTAGTTTGGGGATCGAGAAACTATCGTTTTTTTATTTTTAGGTCTTTTCGTTTTTCCAGAATATTTTTTTAAGTCCCCCACTTGACAGTTTTTAATGATCACGGAATACAGAGCATTGTGCTTTTGTCATACAGTATTAGAAGAAAGTGACCATTGAAAAACTCTGTATCTGTCATTGTCAGACAGATCGTAGAAAAAGTACTTAATACTCGCAACTCTGTTATCCACATGCTATACATGTTTAGTTCAATATTTTATATTGGTTAATAGTATGTATAGATGCAGATGCACCTCCCTGAAAATAATCCTGGCGGCGCCCATGCGACCGCCACTCATTTAGCCCCACTGTTAATAGATCAATCACCACAATTACCAACGTGCCATTATCAAATTTGGAATCTGCATTATATACATCTAGGAAAGAAATATTTTAAAAAAATTAAAAAGAACAACACAAATAAGCGCAAACAAGTCAGCAAAATTAAAAAAAATGCGGAAAGTAAATAAAAATTATGAAAAAATACATATCTAAAAGAATTAACTAAAACTTTAAAAAGAAATATAATTATAAATAGTGATATTTGCCCAGCTCTAAACAAAAATGTTGTTGCCACTGAAATTATAAGTAGAATGTGTTTAAAAAAAAAAGATAAATCGAACCACTGTTAAATTTTCACAGGCTTTAAGGAAATTTGCGCTATCTTTAAATTACTATTCTCCCACAGACTATAATTAAGCAAGTTTTTAATAAATGTTTACCCCATCCATCCATCCACTGTAACTAAATGGTACCAAAGTATTGACGCTAATCCCCGATTTATAGTGAAGCATCCTCTGCTCTTCAAAAAAAATGTCAAAACAGTAAATTTAAAATTTTTTGCTCTCTTATTGTAGATGAAATAGGTCTAAGACACCAAAAATTATTTAACGGTAAAATTTTTGAAGGCTTGGTGACGTATGGTGAAGCTACCAACGAGATAGCTAAACATACGTTTGTTTTAATGATAATTGGAAATTCCCATTGGGATATTTTTTGATAAACGGTTTATCAGGTGAGAGAAAAGCTAATTTAATTAAAATATGTTTAGAAAAATTTATTGAAATTGGCATGGAATTCGTATCCCTAATATTTCACGGATGTAGTTCTAATTTAGCAGCGGCGAAAGAATAAGGTTGCTAGTTGGAAGATGCAAACGATCTAAAAATTTCTTTTAAACACCCTTCAAACGGTAAAAATTTAAAAAAGAATATAGTTGTAAAACTTAGTATATAAGAAACGATGCTGATATACTAACACACACCAAAAGTAGCATATCTGTAATATAGTAGAGAGGAAAACGTTTAAGTCAGAAAAAGTCGACAAAACGCCAAGCTGACCGAATGGCGTGTCGTGACGTGCCATCGATACGTTTTAACTCCCATCCAAACACGCCATTAAAAGTTCTTCACCAAAAATATCATAATTCTTAACATTATAACCGGATTGCTTAGAATCATTTAAAAAGATCAAATCGCTTCAAATTTTTTAATTGAAAATTACTTTGTAACTTTTTTTAGATTTGTAACAGCTGACATGTACTAGTAGACGTCGTTTATTTGTATCAATTGGAAACAGGTAGTGAAAGAACTTTGAAATACTTTGATTGGTCATTTTATCGGATTGGCCATATTACCCTGATTTATCCCAAAATGAAAAGTAATCGTTTTAACTTTAAATTGTGTCTCAGAATATATTACACAGCTTTACATATTTTACAGACAATAGTTTCAAATTTATTCACAGTGTTAGAAAAAAAGGAACCAAAGAATACTTAAGACGTATATATTTTTATTTAATTTTGTGTTCAAACTGTTACTTATTTCTATGTTCAAAATAATTCACAGGAGTTCATTTAGTCATGATTAAATATATTTTATCTTTATCTTTCATTATATAGCGTTCGTTCTCTTCATTAAAAACCTTGGCCAATGTTAAATGTGGAAAAAAAGGCTATGCAATACTTAATAAATCAAATTTCGAATATCTGTCATTGTTGCTTATTAATAAAAAATAGCCATATAGTAAAACAAAAATTAGATAAAAGCTTCAGTACAGTAAAATAAAAAATTTGAATTACAATATACAGAGGAGTATGAAATAAGTATATGCAAATACACGAACAAACTTAAAAACAGAAATAAACAAGAATATAAATATGAAAAATTCTATATTCGGATGTAGTTCTTTCTTGTATGCAATATGATTGATCCTAGAATGGGTTTGTTGGCAATAGATAAAAGTGATCTTGTGTTAATGTGCAATTGAATTCTGTATTTTAATAATTTATAAATAAACGGAGGAAATCTATTTAGCGGACATGCAAAAATTAAATGATTTATATCATCTTCTCCAAACCCACAGTCGCAAATTGGATATTCTCTCACACCCAACCGCGGCACGCTACCTAATGGGTAGCAATAGAGTAATGACCCAAACGCATGCGAGATACCACAGAGGTTTTCTTTCGAGAAAATGTGAATTTTGGGAACCAAGGTTTTGGGTGCATAAAAGATTAGATTTGGAAATATCCCTCACCCGTAATCTGAGATGATCTTTTTCACGCACTCTGCCCGTCAGATGTCATCCAAAAACGAGTCATGGGAAGGAGATCTTCAATAAAATTAATAGTGAAACATGGGTCCCCGTTCATGGCGGCGAACCAAGCTTTTGCGTCGACCACATTTTATGCCACAGTGACTAGGGATCTATGATAGAACGACATTGGATCCCGATCTCTCCAAATCAAGTGTAAGTTGCTTGATTTGAAAAATCAGGAAGCTACAGTTTGAAAATGGATTAGCGAGAAGGGACTGTAAACAACTTAAAGATTTTTTGAGCCCTGGAAACCTTTTTGAGTAGAACATAATTCAAGGCCTCCACAATAGCATGGCATTCCCCGGAGAATACGGTGGCTGGAGAGTAAAATGACTCTCCTATATAGCCATCTCTCAGAGTATTCGATTAATCTGTATACATTCGCTTCCAATAAATCCAAAAACAATTCAATATAGAATTGAACAGTGAGTTCAAATTTTTGGACTCCTTATCAATTCTAGAACACAAATTTATATTTGGCCCGTGAAATATCGAGTCAAATGGAAGACTATAGAGAGGGAGAGAATTAGGGAGGGATTTGACTCGTTGGAAGCTAATAATAAGAAAACATTGAGTTCTAGAACGCCAAATAGGAGCATGCTCTATACGCCGAGAGAGGACTTCCTTCACCATATAACGATCAGCTAGGTATTTGTCGCCAGAGGTTTAAAAGAGGATCAACACATTTTACTTGTAGGGCATTTAAGGGACTGGATTTCTTTACAGGTGTTACGATCGTCAGTGCTTAAAAATGAATGCTGGTCAATTTAGTGGCATTGAATTTGGAAATAGGATCAAGGAGAAGTGAACCATTATCTAGATGATTACGAATTAAACCGTTAGATACCAAATTTAATATTGTAGGGTGTGAGCCCAACCACGCTCAAGAAAGTGCGCGGAGAATATTTATATTAGCCTGGCATCGGAAGATGGGAGATGACATGCTCAAGTTCCAGGATAATTTTGAGTCTAAGACCATACCTAAGAATTTGGTATTAGAAAGAATAGGGATCGAGGAGGAATTATAAGAAAGAAATAAAGGTGGAATAACTCTCCTTGTCAAGAAGCCCATCATAGCGCTTCTTGAAGGGGATAAATCCATACCATGAAAGTTATACTAGTTATTTAGGTTAACAAGGGCAGAGTATAAACATTTACGGCAACCATTACTGAGTTATCAAAAGAATATAAAATCAGATCATCAGCATATTGTAAAATACGGCAGAAGGCATTTTCTGTTGAGCGGAGCATATACCAGACCTCTCCATATAATACTTGTTAAGAGAGGGCATCCGGGGGATCTAAGAATGATAGATCTTCCTAAAACGAAATTAAAGGGAAAATTTATTATCATTATCAGGATTCCAAGAATATGAAGAATTTCCTCTAGGATTGGAAGGTTTACGTTATCGTAGGCTTATGAAAGATATAAAAAGCAGCAACGCGGAAATCTCGTCGAGAGACGACAAGTCTGATGTCAGTGGTTAAGACACTAAGATTATCGATCGTACTTTTAGCTCTTCTGAAACCAAATTGGTTGCTTGGAAAAATGGAATGATGTTCCGTAAACCATTCCAATCGATTCTTAATTAGGTGTTCCGGAATCTTCGCTAAAACAAGATAAAGAGCTATGTGCCTGTAGGATGAACTTACATTGGGTTCTTTATGAGGTTTAAGATTTAGAATAATTATTTGATTTTTCCATAACCTGGTTTGAACATACAGTTGATGAGGGATAGAAGATACCAACGGGTAAATAGTAAAGTATTTTTCACCAATGAATATGACATTTCGGCAATACCAGGGGAAGAGTCCTTAATATGATGCAAGGTGGAATCCAATTCATTAATGAAGAAATCTTCTTCTAAAAATGTTTGAAATTATATCTGAAAACTAATTCATATAAATTTTGGGATGGATGGCGGAGCAAGGTTATTTAAAAATTAGTCTGCCCAATTTCCATGTGAGATTCTGGGAAGATCAGGCTGAGAAATACATCGAAAGCGTTATATATTAGACAAAATGACACAAGAGGGAATAGAAGGAGAGTGGGAGTGACAGAATTACTTTCAGTCTTCTAAGTAGGTTATATTTTTGTAGAGGGGAATTTTTTCAATAAAGTTGAGCTGTAACTCTTTTCTTGTAGAACGGACAATTTTGGATGCTTTCTCATAAGACATGTCTCTTTCAGACATTAAAAATTTGTTCCTTTTTGTCTTTCGAATTCCGGACATGATTTCCACTGCAAAATATACATTTTGTTTTGTCAATAGGAAGAGGGCAGTTTCTTTCGACGTGACCTTCACCATATCGGAAGTAACGCTCGGAATATCGGCATTTTTCAGAAACATATCCAAACCTACAACATTTGAAGCATTGACTCATAGGGAATTCATATTTTAAAACTCGAAGTGAAGAATATGTCACAAATCAATGGCCATCATTTCCAATGGAAAATATTTAGGTTGACCAACGATCATTTTTTTTAAAGTTTAAACGGCATACTTTAATAATCTTATCGCATCCTTCTGGGACTTCTATGTTTTGTAAGACCTCCTGGTCAGACCAATCGGCTGGGACATTGCGAACAATGCCCATACGACTAACGTTAAAGAAGGAGATGAACAATTTATTCTGTCACGTAAAAACAGAATGGTTTCAGAAATGACTGGCGGCGTCTGCAGATGAAAATTCCACCAAAATCCTGTTTCTGCCAATTTGTTTAACTCCGTCTTGGATTATATCATCGACATGGTAATTTTTTAAGACAGAACTAAATGTAATTGCATGAATCGAGAATCCAGAATTGGGCTGGGGTTCTTTTTGTTACAACATGGACAATAAATAGTCCAACACCGCCAGAGACATATAAGACACCCTCAAAAGGATTTGGAGGGTGTGAGAAAGGAAATGCAGTTGGGCATGGTGGTAAATTAGAATTTGCTTGCGAAAAAGGAATGTGAGGTGTCTTGTGAGGAATTTAATCCTCCGTTTCAGTCTAGGAGAAGTCAGAAGGAGAGAAAGCAGGAAGGTTTTTAGATTTAATTTTTTTACAATTAGCTCTTTTACAGTTTTTGAATTTATGTTTTAATTCCTGTTGAAAGTCTATTACGATAATGTAACTAGCTGGAGAAATAGGACAAACAAATTTATTATCAGAAAGTGGAGATTTAGAAGGGTCTGGTGGTTTAGGGGGAATAGGTAAATCTATTTTCACGAAGGTGAAGCAGATACAATTCGACAAAAGTGAATAATACAATAAAAAACAAAAGGAAAAACTTATTGAATAGAACACTGTTTATAACTATAGATTGAATATGGCTATTGTAAAAAATTAAAATGGAAATGTATTAAAAATATAAATAACACAAATAATAATAACTTATTGCAATAAAATAGACAGAATATTACGAAAATGATAACGAAATAATCAGGCAGTGAAAAACTTTTCCACTTCGTTTGATAGTTTCTATGGCAATTCCATAATTAAATGTATGTGCCATTTATATCGTAATTTAAAAAAAAATACACCATAAACAAAAATCAATAAAGTTCGTTCAGAACAAAGATAAGGTTGACAGCTTTGTAGTTGAGAGATTTCATTGTTTTAATTGATATTAGGGGAGACATGACCCCCAACAGCCCAATAGTATAAGCAGTTTTAAAGTGACTTCGCATTATGTAATAAAACAAAAATAAACTGTTCGATTCAAACTGTAATAAGTGCTATTCTACACCATAGATTATCGCCCTAGTCACGGACTCCTCGTCATTCCCGTGAGTATACATTTTACACATTATGTTGATTTTTTTTTAATGAAACTAAACCTAACTTATTAAAAAGCAACACTAATTACGTTCATGCTACTTCGAATACTAATGTTTGGATGTTGGATATCGCAATTGGAATTTGATTTACCAATTTCAACACGAAATTAACTTACAATGACCAATTTTCGTTTTTTACATTGTGAAATAACGTACCTTTACCGCTATTCATTATATGAAGAAATTGCTGCTCATTTTGTGTTAATTATTTTATTTAACATATAAACCCTTCACTAAGTAATGCTCTGTAGTACTGAATTATATATATTATATATAATAATTATTAAGTTTATTTACGTTATTTTTCTTTATTCTAGCTTTGCTTTAAAGTAAATGACAGCAAGTTATAAAATAAAATTGTTTCCTTTTAAAGAAAATACTCGCAGACAAAAATTCTTTCCTTTAACTAATAATTACAATTTATAGTCTACAGTGTTGTTTGCTCAATGAATAGAAAAGGAAAAACATGAATAAAAAAGTAAATTACTCGAGTCTACCCTACATTATATTCTCCAATATAGAGAATTCTCTCTTTAATTGCATTGATGTGAGGAACTAATTAACATGCATAATTATAGACTGTAAAATTAAAATAATTGTCATACAAAACTGAAAAAAATAGTAAATTACTCGAGTCTACCCTACATTATATTCTCCAATATAGAGAGTTCTCTCTTTAATTGCAATGATGTGAGGAACTAATTAACATGCATAATTATAGACTGTAAATTTAAAATAATTGTCGTACAAAACACGTTGTTTACAAAATTCGCTGAATTTTTTATATGTTATTCAAACTATAAATATTTAATTTATTTTTGAAATTTGATAATTATTTACCATTCAATTTCGGTGAAAATCACTATCAAAAATTGTACAATTAACATTACAAAAAAAATAGGAATTTTATCACACTTCATTTTTTTAAAAAAACGCAATGTAAAAATAGTTTTTTTTTATGAAATGTTAAAATGATGTTAACAGTTTTGAAAGCAAAAAAAAATTGTGCAATAATTTTTGGATCTCACTGTCACATGATACGTGATACCTTGGGGTAATTTGTATATTTGAAGAAACTTGCGAGTCTAATGCACTATAATCATAAAACCTCAAGTTCCGTTATCTATCTGATAGATGCTGATTGACACTTGAAGTTATTTAGTAATGTTGCAGCACTTGTGAATTTAAATTAATTAAAGTTGAAAAATCTTTGTCAAGTGACAGAGATTCCTAGTCTAACGTACAAGTGTGTGTAACAAGTGGGTGTACACTATATATCTCTTTAAAAGGTAAAGTAAAAAACGCAGTAAGAATGAAAAAATATGTATTTTTTTATGCTTTCTTTATGGATAATTAAATACATTCAGAGACTATATAACTAAGTAGACTATGAATTTATGGTGAGATGTATGAAACCATGTGAATAATTTTGCGGGTGTTGGTGAGGTAAGTGCAGCACTACTACCATCTAGTAGCTAACATTTATATTATGAGTAATGAATGCATGTACATCAAGATCTGATTTATTTGATGACACTTGTTTATAGATATTAATAAATCCTTGTTTCTTTCTGAAACAATTACATCTTTGACAGCGGTAGAAAAATGTCAAAAAAATTTTCAAAATCACCAAAGTATTTCATTTGGATGGACACATACACAAAACTTTTATTTGCCTGTTGGTGTCAACTATTCCTCTGATTTCCAATTAAGTTCAGAACTCTAAATATGGGTAATTTGACACCAATGCAAATAATAACCAGTTAAACGCTAAAGGTTATTTCTTTATTGATTTTTGGGTATTTCAATATTCTATATAAGGAGGAATGGGACGAACAGGGTTATGGTTTGTGATCAGCAGGTTTCACTTTTATTATTGGTAATACCTTGGAATTCATTGATTTCTTAGTAGTTTCCAATATTAAAAAAAAATGTACTTTAAAAAACACAAAAAGGAATTTGAATCATAAATAGATTTTTTTGTCAATTACCATTTCCAACGAAATTGGTGTATTTATTTACATTCTGTTCTTGTTTTTCAATACAGTGCACAGATAATAGGAAATTAATTATATGACAAAATTCTTTTAAATTATTAATTTACCTATACAACATTAATTAAGCATTTTAGTAAGATAGGCAGGCAAATCTACATGATATTGTTTATAATATTTTGCGATTACAATTATCACAAAACATAATATTACAAATTAATAATTACGATTATAAATTCTTTATTCTGATATATACTACTGAGAACGAAATGTCATATGTTAAAACTTTTACGAAACGCGTTGGATTTAAACATAATTAGGGTAAAATGGTGTTATCTAAAAGTTCTTACATACATGTAAGAGACGGAAAACTTCCATTTGAGGGAACAAATTAAGAAGACAGTACACACATTCCAAAAACAAAATAATGAAAGTTACAATACGAATCTTCACTGTTTTTTAGCAATATATCTTTTGGATTATTAGATATCTCTAAATATCTCTAAGTAATAGAGACACATTTTCATCAAACTTTTCAGGATATCATGCAATTCGGGATATTCGCTAATTTTCTTATATCTTAGTCTATTATTGAGTCGTGTTATTTTAAGATTTTTTTCCGGACAGCTTTCTTGTGTCTTTGAATGTCCTCCACATTTTTTTTACAAAGATTATATTGCAAATTTGCTTGGATATTTGTCGCTACATTCTGTATCAAAATTCATTAATTGTTTTCACCTTTTTGGTGCCAGAAATATTTTTACAGGTTTTTTATTAGGTTTTTTTTAATTACGAAATTATTATTTTCGGGGTTACGATCTAAACAGTTAAAAAGGGAACACTTGTAGAGACACCTCGTCTGTCACAGTACTGTAATTTTGCACTGGGCATACAGACAAAGTGCCATGTTTCCTAAATAATTCTGGCGATTCCCTTTAGACCTTAAAAAAATATTCCTCTAGGATCAAGAAAGGTATAAATAATAAAAAAATGCATATGAATATTTATACGTGTAAATTTTTTTAAACTCTGCGAGGTCTTTTGTTATTTTTTCTTAATTACGATTGCTTAAAATTAAAAAAATAGTGGCTTAATAAAAGGTCAATAAATATTAAAGCAAAATTTTATAAAAGATCAAAATATTATCGCTGTTGAGCTTTAGTGAAAAATATTTATTTTTTCACAATCACAATTAAATTATTTAAATGATTTACATAAAATTCATCAATTTTTCGAATAACGTTTCAAGTTAGCGAAAACCTTATATCACATATTGTTTCTTTCTATTTTTGTTCAGAAATAGTAAATTATTTCAGAATATGAAGAAGCACTATCGCATTAAAATTTTTTAAATTGGAAAAGAAAATTTTAAAATATATTATTAAGAGATTAGTATTACCCATAGCTTATAAATATAATGGCCTAAATATTTGTTATGAAATTTTATATAATTGTGATTTTGAGATGTAAAATTAAATTTATTACCCAAATTCATGCACTGAATCAATTTGATTTCATTACTCTTTGATACCCCAAAACCTTCTGCAGTATTTTCCTCTTTAAGAATTACTTCATAACCGGTCATACCTCTAGAGATAACAGATTACACAAAAATACATAAAAAGTGTACCTTCCACACACAAGTTAACGTAAGTATTGGTACTGTGTAGCTACATAAATATCTTCTGTTTTTTCACTGATATTGCAACTGACTCCATGTACTGCAAGTGCCTACTGCAAGCCATGCTAGATTTAATGGGAAACTAGATATCAGATTGGCCTATTGTTTTCAACCAATTCACTTTACTTTTTGGATTTTGAGGAAATCTGTAAGAAAAAAAAATTAGCCAAAATATTTTTAAAATGATATCCTGAGAGAAAATGGAATAAAAACCAATGTACTAAGAGATGGCAAGTAATTGCCAAAACAGATAATAATAGATATGAAAAAAAATATATTTTATTATGTACTTAATCTTGTACGAAACACACAAAATTAATATTTAAACCCGTGTGGATACATTCACTATTATTGCTGACAACATAAGTGGTGACATGTCAATTTCAATGATAAATTTCGTGATATTTGATTTATTTAAATTTATACAAATCTGTACTTACTTCTGAATCTAAATTACATCCTCGGTCCATCGAAATTCCATCAATTCATCGAAATTCCATCCTGCGCAACCTGCTGGTTTTTTGAGCATGACGGTAATAAAAATGGTTTTAAACAAAAAATAATATACACGCGCACACATGAAGAGTATGTTCCAGACTAGTAATGTCTAATGCCCACGTTCGATGCCGGGGTTTCTACATCTGATATTAATTAGTTAAAAATTTGGCTGATACTAATGTCTAATCTCTTGTCTGATATTAATTAGTTGAATATTCGTTGCATATGTTTTAATTCGGTAGTGATCCACTAGAGCGACAGAGAAAATGAAAAAGAATACATCTCACGCTATACTTGTACATGCTGGAAGCACTATCCATTGTAGCAGCATTAGTAACATGCTAGGAGATACTTTTCAAAATGTGTGCTACTTAATCAAAATATGGAATAGTGACAATATGCCCTTATAATTTGTAAATATTATTAATGCTTATAATCATTGTAAATAAGCTGATTGACTTAGAAATGCCAACCGAAACCTTTATATTAGTTAGTTTTTCATTTAATACACAGTTGCAAAGTACAAAAGAAAAACATTCAGTTTCAATAAATTTTTCACAACAATAAATATAAAAAACCTAATGCAATAACAATATGATTCAGAATCAAATAAATTGGGTGTCTCGATTGACAAACTCTACTTATTCATTAAGGTCACTGAGTCATCAAGGTAAATCAGTTATTTTTTTTGATTCTGATATAGTAAGTCATTTCACTTCATCAAGGTTACTCACAATTAGTGTAGGCTATACAACCAAATAAACTATGCACTAGTGCAAGCTACCTGAGGCAAGAAATAATGTTCATCTTGTAGAGCTGTTAGTTTTCATACATCTTCAAATTATGCACCTCGGTTATTTCAAAATAAAATAGGCCAACAATCATTTGTTTAATTGGTCTAATTGGTTTTTAATTTGTGACTAAATAAAAATCAAACTCTTAATTTATGAATTTGTGATGTTAACCTATATGGAAAAATATACTACAAACATTAGACGTCAGTTTGTCTGCCAATGTGACGTAGAACATTTTTGTGGGAAAATGATTACGTACAATTTTACTTGAGTGACTGAGTCAAATTTTGTTTAACTCTATAAAATCACAACAGCACAATCCTCAAGCTAAGTAAGTAAAACTTTGCGCTACAAAAACATGGTTGTGAAAATTTTTTGTATAGGAAATTTAAATGTAGTATTTGGTTGATATTGTGTGATAAATACTTAAGTATACCTCGGTACATATAACACACTGATATGTATATACACTTACTGTGACCAACATGTATTGGTGGGAATACTTTGACTATTTATCTGCACTGTTTAAGCAATGTTCGCCGACTTCTGTTATATTTTTTTCCACTGCTCTACCTTTATAAATATCGCTTATAATGTTCCTTCAAGTATGGGTTTTTTAACACAAAAAGTATTTTTGAATTTGGATGTGTGGTCCCAGACATAAGTGTCAACAAACAGATCAATAAACGAACTTTTCTTTTTTTGTACAATAGCACATATATGTGTTTTGCGTGTTTTCATATGTTGCAGCTTTATTTTTTAATTATAATATTAAATTCCTTTCATATCAGTACTTTTAACAATGTAATTAAATTAGTATTGGACCATAAAAATGTATTATTCAATGATGGAACATTATCATTATGTACATGTAACATTGGAGATAACATGAAAGACTGTAACGGAAGAGTGTAACATTATTTGATTCTTACACTCTTTAATCACTTTCTTTATGTGCATGTGTCTGTTTACTGATTCTTTATGCCCTCTTTCACCGAGGTACAATTTACTGTTAGACAATTATATATTATACGGCTTTCCAATGTTTATCTCTACAATATAAACATTGTTTTATTATTTTTTCTATAATAATCTATGTCACCCTTTGACTCCAAAAATATTTATACTGTCTGTGTGTAAAAAGTACAATTTAAAAAAAATGTTTCTTCATTCAAGTTTAAACATCATTTGGAGTTTAGGAGGAGATAAGTGTACTAATTTTTCATTAAGGTATATACTTTACGGTTTATACTTCTGGTGTTGTCATTAAATGTAAGAGATTAATCGAGATTGGAGGTTGTATATTTAAACGCACTATTCCCGCCATACCACCCGGGTAGTCTCAGGGCCCCTCCTGGGACCCGTAACAACCCGCCTCATACAAAAAGGGGACCTTCGAAAGTCCCCTAATAGTGTCCCGTATCTACAATCACAGCGCTTCCACCCAACAGGGTTAGAGTCTGCTCCTGCTCAATGTGTCATTTAGGACCTCCATTTTTTCGAGAACGCATGTAGCGAACGCTCTTAACTGTCTTATGTACGTTTTTAGGGTTCTGTAGCAAATAGCAATGCTTGTAATTTCGTCATGTCCACCGATATGCCACAGGCTAATAAGGCCACCGGATAGAAATTATGAAATAAATAACTTTAACATAAAAACCCGACAATGTGTTTAAAGTCGGAATGAATCTTTCTTCACCCGTTTAATCCAATCTCCCCTTTAAAAAGGGGAGAGGTCTTTAAAAAGGTTTTTAAAAGTAGAATAAATTATGGAAAATGTTTTTTTAGGGTTTTGTATGCCTTTTTGTCATTACCCAATTACTCTCATGTACTCGACATGTACAAATGTAAGTTAAATGTGAAAGTTTGAAAAATATTTTTTTGGATATGGTTCTATCCAAAAAAAATATTTTACACTTTCCCGTACAATGAGGAGAGGGTAACACACCCTCCCATACAATGAAAAAATAAAAAATTACCTACTCTTTTATATGGGATGTCCTTTAATAGACCTTTCAGAAAGCAACAAAGTTTATTTTGGAATTAAGCAATTTTAATGTTTTATTTTCGAGATATTTCCTTTCAAATTTGTCATTAATGTGCTGTAAACCAGATCCCTTCTTCTCCGCTAACATTGAAATCTGTTCACGTTCAAAATTGCCAGCCCAATTTTTTGTTCAATTTAAATTTTTAATTATTAAGTATTTTTAATTTTTAGTTACTTTAAAACACAGTCTGAATTTTAAGTTAGAAATATCAACATTTATGAGACTGGGATGCAAGATGAATAGAAACGGAAAAATATATGACAAGGATTAAGTAGCATATTTGCAAAAATCCAAAACAAAAAGAGCTTTTTGGGGTAGGCTCAAAGAAAAAAATTACTTGTTTTAAGATGTCACATTTAATTTGAGGACCGTTATCTGCATCTACTTGAAACGGCCGAGCTGACAAGTCCAACTGGCTATGCTCCATGAACTGCGTAAAGTGCTTCGCGCCCAACTATATGACTATCTTCTAGTATAATGTCAAATTCTATTGTAGGTCTACCTCAATTCTGAAACACTCTTTGCTAGAACTTGCACAATCATATCAATTCAAAAATGTATGTATTTTTCTGAA
Organism: Druceiella hillmani; assembly: GCA_039881145.1. Lineage (NCBI taxonomy): Eukaryota > Metazoa > Arthropoda > Insecta > Lepidoptera > Hepialidae > Druceiella > Druceiella hillmani. The sequence continues at coordinate 11,858,787 of JAYKKI010000071.1, read as the reverse complement.
ATGACATCTTTATTATGTCTATCATTATTGAAAAACTCATTTGGGATGTGTTCATCTATAATTGTGATAACTATTTAAGGAGCCTACAACTCGTTCGGAATGTATTGTTCTATAAATAGTACATTGTATTTAATGTGACCAAAACATATACAAACTAGGGGGTTCTGCACTTGTCCCACATTCCCTCTGTAAACACAATGGAAGCTTGAATGGGCGTAGATCATACACAGCTTCTTCAATTAATTGAATTATGGTCTTAATTTTAATCACCCTTATAAATTGTATTCAAGTTTAAAGCATCTATATAGTTGGGTTTCACTTTTCAAATATGTGTATTATAGTACACTTATTTTATCTCCACTTGATTTTAGCATTCTTTATTTTTGCTTTGTGTGCATAAGTTCCATAAAGGCCTTTATATATGTTTGAAAATTACATACGCAATGTTTTTGTAGTTTTATGATTTAAAGCACTCAAAACACTATATATATATAACGTCTCCGTAAGCAATCGCATGTACTGGATTATGTGTTTTTCATCACAACATAGTGCGAGAGTGACTAAGCCCATATTTAATGAACTTTAAGATTTCAAATATTATTTCCAAAATAAACCTTTTGCAAACCTATCACATGTCCAATATTCCAGTGTGGTTGCAATATATGACAAGATTTTCGAAAAGTTTATAATTTTGTTGATTCTCTTTTTGGATTCCGTAGTCAAAAAGAGAATCAAGTGAGTATGAAAAACATAACATTTCATTTTGTCATATCCATCTGTCTATCTGTCCGTCCCTGTCTGTCGCACCCTTATAGTCTCTGTAGTTTTAGATTTATATACACGAAATTTTACAAGTAAATTCTATTAAAAATTCCAAGAAGTACCTAGCAAAATATGAAAAAAATGAAGTATTTTCAAGCAACTTATTTTTTTATAATTACTTTTCTTGCATCCCATTGAATCGGACAACACTGGATAGGTTTAAAATGAAATTAGGGTTAAATTTACCCTTTATTACATTTTTAAGTCCTGATTGCGTAATATTAAGCTACAAAGTGACAAGCAATGTGTCTCTCTCCCATCTTATTTTTCATGCTTGAATCAGAAATATCAGAAAATATTCTAGTTACTAGTATCGAATTAGAATTTTTTAATATAATTATTCTGGTTAACTTGTTGATTTCAATTTCTTGAAACTGTAGTATTAAATTCCATAACACTTTGTCAGTTTCACTTATATTATTATACTGTTGCAGTATACATTACATTCACTTTCATTGCAGTGAATACAGTGACATTCCTACATTTTAGGCTACTCCAAGCATATAATTTCTTTAAAACAATGCAGGTGAAAACAGTCTATCTATATAATATTTCGAAAATAATTACTCCAGTATCCTATCATTCCAGGAAACATTCTATTGAACATCGAACTGTTGATATTCTATGGTATCAAAAAGACTGAACTGCTGGGCATCAACGTGGCTTCCTACGGAGACGAGGAGCTGTTTTTAGGGGGTACAATTTGTAAATGAAATTTTTCTGCTTTATTGCTTAGTAAGATCTCAAACAGCATTTTGTTAGTATTGTAGGACATTTTTATATTAAATTTCATCAAAAATATACTTTCTTCTAATTTTCTCAATTCATGAAAATATGATATTGATTATGATCAATAAACACAATAATGGAAAGTACAGAATAGTTTCTTTATATTTTTCTGAACTATTCCATTGTTCAGCACAAGCCGTACTTATAGACAACGATTATTGATTAAATAATGTGTCCTTTCATCCTGACTTCTTTGTGCTATATTTCTGACCGCTGACATATTCATAGGTCAATACATCATAAATTTAATTCACCTCATTTCATAATCATTTTTGCATATGATATTTTTACTAAATACTTCATGTTTTATGCATTACAGACAACATGACAATTTTCTGCAAATTCTGTTAAAAGACCACAACGGACAATTAAGACAAGGGACATTTCCAAATCCTGTCTCGGACATTAAGATATCCAGTGGCACTTTTTGTAATAATATAAATGAAGTTTGAGACTGAAGACCTACACATGCCTGACTTTGTCAAGGGTTATGATCAAGAGGTAAAGACAAATAAAAATAGATAAATATTTGTTGGGAGGGTGGTCTTCTGAGGCATTTTTATAGGTTTGAAAATGCATACACACAGGCTTCGGTCTCTCCATTTAGTGAAATTTGTACAAACTCACCATTTATCTATGCATATGCGAACACATACAGTTCATGAACCATACAAGTGTCATATATACCAACTATGTTTATAAATAATATTTAAACATGCACATGAAGATAATACATACAGCTGATAAACCATTCAAGTGTGACATGTGTGATGCAAGATTTGCAAAGCGTTTTGGTTTAACTAGGCACATGTCTGTACATACAGGTGAAAAACCTTTTAAGTGTGACACCTGCGATGCAAGATTTGCAATTAATGGTAATTTAACAGATCACTTGAAAATACACACAGGTGAAAAACTCTACAAGTGTGGCATATGTAATGTAAGATTCACACAGAGTAGTTGTTAACCTGGTCATATGAGAACACACTCAGGTGAAAAACCCTATAAGTGTGACATGTGTAAAGCAAGCTTTGCAAGAAATTATAATTTGACCTCGCATATCAGAACACAACAGGTAAAAAGCCTTACAATTTTAGCACATGTAACATGAGATTTGTGCACATTCATCATTTAACTAGACACATGAGAACACATACAGGTGAAAAACCCTTCAAATGTGATATATGTGATGCTAGATTTACCGATAAAAGTATTTTGACCAGGCACATAAGGGTACACACAGGTGAAAAGCCCTATAAGTGTAGTATGTGTGTTGCGAGATTTACAGATAATAGTTATTTGACAAAGCACATGAGAAAACACACAGGTGAAAAGCCCTACAAATGTGGCATATGTGATACAAGATATAAACAAAGTGATAGTTTAACTGACCACATGAGAACACACATAGGTGAAAAACCCTATAAATGTGATATATGTAATTCTAGCTTTATAAATAATAGTACTTTAATCAGGCACATGAGAATACACACAGGTGGAAAACCCTTCAAGTGTGACACATGTGACACAAGATTTGCACGATATGCTGTTTTAATCAATCACATGAGAACACAAAGGCGAAAAACCCTTCAAATGTTACATGTGTGATGCAAGATTTACCCAACATGTTGGTTTAATCAGACATATAAGGACTCACACAGGTGAAAAGTCCTACAAGTGTGAAAAGTATGACATGAGATTCACACAAAGTGCTTATTTAACAGATCATATGACAAGGTGCCATTCAAAATAACAACACAATGTGCTATTTTTTAAAGCTTCATACTATTATGAAGCTTCAGATGATTTCATTCACTTCATTTATACATTTATTGGTCGAACTGCCTATCACAAGTTTACTATAAAATTGCTTTTAAACTATATAATTTATAATTACTTTTAAAGCCTAACTTAAGACTATTGTTTATGAAAAAATAAATTTGAACTGAACTCACACTAAGGGGTTATGTGCACATTTAGGTACATAAGAAAGTTTAAATATTTAAGTATACAAAATAAGAATAACAAATGTTGATATTATTTACCACTGTGTATCTTAAGTATATTGCCTTAATTTATCTCATCTCATTTAGTGATGTGAGTTAATCAAAGTAGTTTTACTTTGAAGTAAGTTATAACTTCAACTCATATGGACACTGCATAACACATTTGGCACACATTTCTTATAAAAAATTGACCACGTCGATTTTGAAAGATCCTGATTTCTTCAACTATGCCATAGACGGCCATAAGTTTTTGTATAGAGTTGGGAGGTTTATAACATTTCCGTCGTCTTATTTAATTTTAGAATATTTTACCTATTGCGTATATAATCATTGTATGTAGAAATTATGGAGACGTGCGAAAGAAACAAATGTTTAATTTCATTGCCATCTTCTTCAATTTCTTAAAAAGACCGTCTATATTGTTTAAAATAAGTGGAAAACGAAAAAACAATAATTTTTCCTGTCTCTACTACAAAAAAGTTGGCAAATAATTTTAAGACATACACATACACACAAGTAAACATACAGGCATGTAAGTACGCACACACGCATGCACGCACTAACACACATACACACGCAGGCACACACACATGTAGTTGTTATATATTTTAATACTCATTTTAATTAATAACTTGATAAAATTTGACTAAGTTTTTAAAACTAACATAAATTCTTCGGCTATTGGTTATGGTTGAAATAACCATTATACAAATTTAACAAGACAGTCATAACAGTACTTCATATAAGCCAATCAATGTACCACATAAATCAATGCAAATGTGTCATAATAATGCCTCAAGCAGATATATTTAAATGCGTCAAATTCGGTAAGTTAGTGGGTAAATTTTGTCCTGCTGATGACATCGTGCATGTAGGACGGGGCACTAATAAAAGAAGCATGGTGAAGGGGGAGATGTTTGGCTTCAGACGGCTGCATAGTGTTCCGTACCAATGAATGCGAATTTAAAAAAAACGGATTGAAGTAAAGACGAACTTGAACTAAAGGTAGTACGTACCACTGAAAGCGAATTTAAAAAAGCGGTTAAATGCGAGTCGAACTTGCCAAAATAGTATTCCTTATAGTATTATATATGAATGTAAAGTTTAAAAAATGTAATAAATGCCATAACTGTCCTGGATCGTGAAAATCATCATTTGTTTTTGCATTTCTAACCTCATTCGCATGCTTCTTTTAATGGATTTTATGTCTTTTAACCGCGGCATTCGCCACTTTATGTCATCTCTTTGGTTATGAATCTGTATTTTAGGATCTTCTGTCAGGTTTTGTGGCTTAAAGGAGAGGACAAAATTATTTTTAAACTCTGCTTTTGCTCTGTTTTCTCATAATTTTAAAAATGGGAGAGTTGAATGCAAATATTGTAAAAAAGAATTAAAACTCTTGGTGGTATGACTGGAGCTTTACATACCAATATGCACGCTGAGCATATTGAAAAACCAAAATAAGACTTCGAAAGGATCAGTACTTCAACTACTACTAAAAATGCTCGGAATCAAGTCAGAAACACTGGAAATGAACCTCCAATAAATGAAAATATTTTTACAGATTACTATTCAAATGTGTTATCTATGAAAGTTCGTTGGACCAGAATGGCATCACAAGACGAAATTCCATTTAACAAATTTTGTAATTCTGAAGATCTAATATATATATTTAAACAGCCTGGCTATTATTAGTCAAAATCTCCTAAAACTATAGCCAAGGTGGTCCTAGAACAATGTGATCAAACAAAAAATAGATTAATTGAATATCACACAAAAAACAAATTAATTAAACGATTTAAAGAAATGAAATTCCAAAATAAAACATTAACTACTATTTTTGAGGAATGGATCTTCATCCAAAACAGAAACTATGTAAATAGGAACATTCACAATTACCGTATTAGAGTGAAAAATGAGATACAGTAGCTGGTCAGACATTGTTGGGTGACATCTAAAATTAAAAATATAGGTTATGAAGGTATTACTAGATTTGACATCCAACGTGAAATTTACAACTAAAAAATTGAAGACCTTTATAACATTCATTTGTAGTTTAGATGTAACAGAACAACAATAATGTTTTTCTATCACGGTGATTCAATGTTATTCAAAATAAAGACCTTCATATAAACAGATTCAGAGGACAACTTGCTTTATCTCTCGGAAAGAAAATAAAATAAGGACTAATAATTCCATATTTCCATAAAAATAAAGAATTTTTTACGACAGCAGCTATTCGAAAAACCATCATTAGATAAAATCAGAATATTTATTTTACAATTATTAGAAAGACTGAATTTTAACCAAACACAAGAGAGTCCACGACGACGTCTATAACAATTCCAAATGTGACTGCAGCCAAAGTAGTGATGATGGGAACGAGGATTTAACTATCGCATAATAGTTGCAAAAGAGCTACGATAGGAAACAAAGATTCCTCTAGAGAAAGCGTAGATCTGGAATCTATCATTCGAGTGGAAATGTGCAATTATGATAGTTCTTCTTGCGGCGAATAAGAAGTAACAGCTGCGTATTTATTGTTGATACCACCTACAAGTGTTGAAGCTGAGCAAGCTTTTACTTCTGCCAGCCATTTTTGCAACAAACTGAGATACTCCTTAGCTGATAAAACATTGAACGCCTTATCATTTATACGATCATATTTTCAGAAGCAAAAAAGTAGAAATAATATGTAGCATTTCGTTTGTTTTTTATTATTTATTCTTGTTGATTACATAGATATTAATTGTTTCTTTAACAAAAATACAAATGTAACTCAATATTAAAATTCAGCTTTTATTGATATGCTTCTTAAAACTATAAATATATCTTTTTATTAATACTAAATCATAATTACGTAATTTAAACCGATAAATTGGTTTTTAGCTATATTACTAAAATGGTCGACATTTTGGAAGGCCTGTATACAAATCAATACATGTTGTGAAGTTAAGGTGATTTGAGTCGGTCATCATCCTAAAAAGAATTTACGAGTAAGGTTTAAATGGGTTCTGAACAATTAGTGAAAATTACTGGAAATGTGACCACAAAGTCAGATAAAAGCATCATGGAGTACACCTGCTTAAATCATTAGATATACGTTAAAGTGACATATGGTAACATTATTGTTTTCAAAGTTCTACAATAAAGCCTACGATAATGTATGTTTATATACTGCATAATAAAGGTTTCACGGTCCAAACATCAATTTTTCTGCTCAATATTCTAGAATTTTTTGTGTAAAACTGTCTTAATCTTTTTCCAATTCACTATTATATTGTTTTTTCCCATTTTATAAAGATAAAAGTTTCCTTTTGTGCTGTAGGTTTCTAAAAAATAGTTTAAAAGCTATGGCAGTATTTTTAAGAGAACAAAATTATAAGTGCGGGCTTTCACGTATTAACACTGGCGTAACGCATCATCCCGTGAAAAATATTTATTTACCCGTGCAGACTCAGGACAGCAGGTAATTTTTTGTATTAAAAAAATCCATAGTGTAGAACTTAAGGTAGAAGAAAATATAAAAAAAAACAGGCAGATTTTGTGTTTTATATATATGAACCGGACAAAATGTGGTCTACCTCTGATTGGAAAGTATATTTATCAAACAGTGAAAGAATTTTCAGAATCGGTTTAATAATACTGAGATATACTCCTACAAATATATAATTACAGTAGATAAGGTCGTTGGACACAGGTACATGTTCTCTGTCGTACGAATGATCCGTGGCCAACCAATGCAAGCACGATGGGCGGGAGAGGATAAGGCACTACCTTTGGCAACATGGGCATACGGCTGACCAGCGCTTGGGCTGTTCACACGTGTATTACTTAAAAATAATTATTTCATCTTATTGTTTTGATAATTTTTTTACTCTTCTGTTCCGATTTTAAGTTTAACTGACATTCTTCCTGTAACTCGATTAGTATGATCTATATTTAACTACAGGAATGCAGCATAAGTGTCAATCCAGGATATAATTTATCTCCATTTAATTTTTTTCAAAATCCGTTTGCTTTTAATGATAACATAGTGATAGAGTTATAAAAGGGTGAGAATTTTGCATGCTAACACACACGAATCACGCTCGAATTCAGTATATACAATATGAATTAAAATATATCAAAATATTATTTACAAAATTTCCTTTATATACGATATTAAGTCATCAAGTAGGCACCTAATGAACATCACAAAAACAATGGATGCTCCTCCTCAGGATATACTTCAGATAAATTGTCCATATGTTAACCCAGGCTATAATTTATTCATTGTCATGTAGATTGCATTGATCGTGTCATGTAGATTGCTTTAAAAATTACGGAGGTAAAGAGTTATGAACATGCATCCATCCTATATAGGATGAATGCATACTTGATGCATATTTATACAATAAATATTAGGTTAAATCCCAATATCATAATTATGTTATAAACATAAAACTGCTTTTATATGTCTATTTGTTATCTAATAATTCTGCAACCGAGCTATAAATCGCTATCAATTTTGGTACATATGTATTTCGTATGATGCCAGTAACATTTTACCCACAGTTTTGCTAGCTTGGGATAGTAATACTATGAAGTGTGTTTGAACATTCATTATTTAATCTGGCCTCAATGGCTCTGAAAATTTTCATTAATTTTATTATGGACATAGTTCATGGTTCGAGTTAATATGCGTGATGAAACTCTGTGATCTTTTTTATATCAAGACATTACAAGTTATGTTATCAAAAATTTGTTTTATTAACAAAATAATGTTAATCAACTCTAACTAAATCGGTCTATATATTAATAATAGCAAGAATTAGTCCAGAAAAAAACTACACTGGCTGTGTGTTCCAGAAAAATTGTTGCTAGTTAAATATTTGCAGGACATTTGTATTCAGATAGATTGAGATGGAAATTATCATTATTACCAAGGTGGTAAATAAATAAATTCGTATTAAAAAACATTACTTGTTTATTAAGAACAATTATATAACTACAAATTTAATAAATAGGTTACGAAATAAATATAACAATATTTATTTATAAACAACAAAACTAAAATAATTTCTTGTTCAAACAACTATATCTAAAAAACAAATTTTTTTTTTATAATTAGAAATGTAAAACAACTTCTAATAAAAAATAAAAACTGATAACATTGAGACTAGCAATTGACACGTAAGCAAGTTATAAATAAATAATATATTTTTATTCCCAATTCATCAATTTCTCACTCTTAGTATATTTTTTTTATCCCTTTACAACCCATCCTTGTTTTGCTGTTGTTGTTTCAAGTTTTGGTAATTTGCATAATCATGATATATAATTTATTTAAACGAAGCGCTTCAGAACTGTCTGTCTGTATTTTAATATGTGGAGAGACGAACAATTAATTATAACGTGCCGTCAGTTGTAAGTTTGTATCTATAGTAGTTTAGATATTAATATTGTAGCTTTTTACACTTACTCAATCACTGACAGATGGTCAACACCTATAGGTCACTTCGAAATGAGATAGAATTTTAAAATTTGTACATATGTTTTGTTCAAGATAATAAAAAAGGATAAACCGAAATCTAGATATTGTCAGCTAGAAATGAAAATAAAGTTTATCTTAGCATACCTATGAATTTAATGCAAGGGTAGTGGGTTTCTGTGATGCAACACATATAAGCAGGTGTGGCTCTGAAAAATATTAAACAAATTAACAAACGAGGTCTGTTCAAGATCATAGATTCATTTAGTGCTGTCATTCGACATGTATGTATTCTTTTTTTGACTCTATAATATTTTTATTTTTCTTATTTACTAAGTTTTATGACTTCAGTAATAATTTAATTTTCAAAATTAACATTCTACATTTTGATTTACAAGTAATTGGAAAACTGATTATGGTTTTTGACTTTAAGAATTTAATTTTGATTTTAAGTTTTTATTTTTCATATAGTAAAAGTAGGTATATGATACGATGAAATATCATACGTTTAAAACTTCATGATGGTCAGCTGTGTGCTTATGAGAACTTACGTGCCAGGCGATGCCTCATGTATGTTTCATATTATTTCTTATTCTATATACAGAAATACTAATACTAAGCCCACATCTAGAGTCAAATCAAACATTATGCAGTATTAAGTAGGTCATTTGCATGAGTTTCAAGTTTAAATTTGTGACTGCGTTGGTCAAAGTTATGTCAAGTAAATTAAATTTGTCGTCACCATGGTGTGTTTGGTTGATTACAAAATATATGAGGTTTGATTCCCAGCCAGTCATCGAGCAGGGCTGAACTGCTGTTCTGGTTTGTTGTGTGTATGTTTAAGTACATAAATAAAATAAATAAATATTTTGAATAGACATTGTAAATAATTATTGCTAACATTCAATAGGCTGAAGAACCCAAGAAGAAGAAAAAACAGTAACCAAAAGGCAAAGTTGAAAGATAAATAAAAGATTAGCTTTTTCTAATCCATGCCTGTCATCAGATCTTAAAGAAACTCACCATAAAGAGGTGAAATCATCCAAAAAATATTGCTCTAAAATGGAACAAGTTCCACTTTAAAAAATTAGCAGTGAAAAGCGATGAGATACGAATATTGTTTTGCTATATGGTAGGATAAATAAAATCATTAAAATGTTTCCTTTACATAATTCGGTTGTTAAATTGGTAAATATATGAAAACTATTTACAGCGAACAAGTACAACGATTTAATAACAATATATTTAATAAATCTAGATGCCAAGTTCTAACTCACTCATCTGCAATTCTGTTACAGCTTACTTTTTAAAGAGCATCTTGCCCCTTTTCACAGTTTAGTTCTTGATGGCATGAAATTTTACATAATACGCAGCTAAATTACATGAACAAAGACAAAAATATTCAACTGTGATATGAAATATCTCATTTATATATCGAACTTTGTGATGAAATTATTTTTCTTATTGACCCTGTAATGTAAGATTGATTTAAAATCACATCAAAAATGTAGGGTAATATTTGTTTATACTGCTCTATCTACTCTTTAATGAAAAGTATCTTCATGTGCTCGGTTAAAAACTGGTAAAAAGTATTGGTTTCAGCTGCTATTTCAATGAAAATTCAGTTCAGGCCGAAACTTGCGTTCGTAAATTGTTGGTACTCGTTTGATTTGTCTCAGATGTGTACGGCGTCATCACCCAAGTTGATGTAAAATGAGGATGTTTGAACAACCTTCAGTTCGTTGGCCCTCGGTTGAGTTTCAGATATCTCATTTCGTACATAAAACAATGGTATTTATTTTCGTGTTAACTTACAATGTAATATAATGGTAATTGATAGTGACATATTTATTATTAAATTAATCAATTATCTGATTCAGTGTAGTATTTAATCGAGTTGACAACAGATGAATAAAATATTCAATAGCTATATAAGTTTATGTAAATGGATTAGTTCTGATAAAAATTAGAGTCTTTGGGTCATGTAGATTAAGGATGCTTGTATTGGACCACTTTATTTTTAACGTCTAAATTTTGAAATCGATCAGTAATAAAAAGAAAGATATTACGTTATTTCAAACTACCTTTATTGAATTTCAATCATTGACAGTAATAGCATAAGACATTAAAAAATAAAACGGCAATGAAAATTTAAAAACAAATCATTCATTGAACCACTGACACTTTTTTGAATCGCTATGGCTTTTTGATTGGTCGGCAGATACGATTATGGAAACGCATATCATAAAAATTAAAACTGCTTAAAAACTTGAAATAGCACTAAAAATAACAAGTCACAGACAGGTTTTAAGGTGACAGTCGGATTTAGACAACCTAAAAAATTAGGCTATACTAAGACGAAACGATTTGAAAATCCATCTAGAAGTATTGAGTACTGATAAATCATACCTGTTTCCGTTGACCATTTTGAGATGATCATGAAATTTCACGAAGAATAAATAAAGTTACTGTGGATGTGATAGTTGTCGACACGCTGCCTTGTTCTTTGGTGGAATGCAAAGCCTAGCAACTGAATTTCACTGATTCCCTCGCTGTTCACAAATGTTGGCTCGACCATGAAAAATTTATTAGAATGTCATTAATACTGTAAACATATGAAAAGTTAAAAACTAAAGCAAAAAATTTAACTGCAAAATGTGAAAAGTTAAATACTACAAGCGATATATGGACGAATGCGAGCAAAATAAGTTAACTCCTCAACTTTACAGGTTACTCTATAATTGAACACCAACGCCTTAAAAATTAAAGCTTGACTGGAACAAGGTCATCCAGTGAATATATCATACAAAAGCTAACTACGCTTAATGAATAAAACCTGAATAGCAAGATTTTTTAGTGTTACATGGCAATGCCGATGATATAGTTTGTGCTATGCATGGTCACTATGAATTTGTAGGTTGTGTGTTACAAATGCTGGAATGGGTGATAAAAAATTCATTATTTTTAGATGAACAAACCAAAGACAAAATAAAAAAGTGTATAAAAATTGAGGTCCATTTCCACCATAGTGAGCCACCTTTCAGAAAATTGACAGAATGTCAAATTCAATACAGGCTGCCAGAACATGTTTTGATAAAAGATGTCGATGAGGTGATATAGCATATATTTGAAGTTACAGAAGCTTTTAGAACAAAAAAGTGTTGTATACTTGTATAGTGTCAAATATGATAAAGTAAATACACCTGGCCCTTCAGAATTTAACTTTCTAAAACATTTCACGGATGTTTTGAGACTCAGCTATGAAGCCACCTTGGTTTTGTCATAAAATGAAGCATGTATTTCTATAATAATACCTCTGGGACAATGACAAATATGAAAAAATCACTATATATACCTAAACAAAAAAATTTCAGTCTTAAAAGTAATCAATGACTGCGACTTTACTGGACCCGAGATAATATCGCCCAATAAATATCTTCCTTCTTAGGATATGGACTTTTTATTCAATGATAGAAATAATATATTTTTTGTCTGGACATAACTAGAATGAACTAGTAGGCAGAGGCTATGTATCTTCATCTTCTATAGAACCGATCATGCCTGCATCCAATATTCAGCGAGAAAAAGAAATCTACAGGATATACATGGTACACAGACAAGAGCAGGTATAATAGAATTTAAATATCAAAACTAAACTTCAGTATTTAAACAAACAATGCAGTATTATCTCTCCGAGCTATGGCATATTCCTATTGGACATCCCACTAACATGTTCCTTTTGGAACTCCAATCCAGATCGTCTTCTTAGAAAAACAATGTTGAAGTACCTTTCAGCTCCACTCACAAGCGTTCCCAGCAAGTAGAAGTTCAGTGCCACTGGACAAATTTAGGCATATCATCAAAGTAATTTACTTGGTTGAAATGTGGAAAAACTACTTTCTTTAGCTTATAAGACTTTTTCATTACGATTCCTTTAGTTAAATTTTCATTATGATTCCTTTAGTTAAACTATAAAGAAAGCAGATGTTCAGTGCCACTGGACAGATTTAGGCATATCATCAAAGTAATTTACTTGGTTGAAATGTGGAAAAACTACCAAAGACTTTTTCATTATGGTTCCTTTAATTAAATTAGCTACTAAATAATTATAAACTTTAATTGATTTGGTTTCAATGACTTTCTTTTAAAACAAAGTATTGTTTTATATTGATTACACATGAATCCATACAAATAATTTTTAGTATAGTGGATGCTGTGTAGTAAATTTAAATCTTTAAGTATAAAGGTTCTAAATATAAGATCTCAGTAAGTTTATTAATTATACCATAATATGATAACTAAGAAAGTAATTCTTTTAAAAGAATACTTTGAACATTATTCTAGAAGTTGTAATGTTATTTTAAAGTTTAAAGAGCAATAAAGTATCATTTTTGACAATGTGTATGTTGTCAAAAATACTATTTTATTCACAATTAAATGAAACTATGTGATGTAGTATTATTTCTACTTTCTTTTGTAGATTAACTCTTACGAACATCCAACAGCATTTATATGTTATAGAAACATATAAATGCTGTTGGATGTTCATAAGAGTTAATCTTTGCTAATAGCCCACCTGAAAATGTTGTAATACAACGAAAACTAGGTCGCGGTAAAGAACTTAAAGAAAGTAGAAATAATACTACACCACGTAGTTTCATTTAATTGTGAATAATGAATTTCTACAAAATTAACGCCAAATATGTTCAATATTCAATACTATTTTATTGTTTATGGTTTATAAACACACGACTCTGACTGGACAATAGCAATACAATAAATAAATAATTATAAATTAAACTGTGTGTGGTTTCATTTCTTATTATTTATTTATTGTATTGCTATTGTCCAGTCAGAGTCGTGTGTTTCTTATGTGCTATCTATTCATATATATTATATAATATATTTTTATATTCGTATATTCCTATGTTCTGTGTTATATAAACTATTTACAATGAATCCATACACATTTAAAATCACTGAATTCCCGTGTGCCCTGTAAATAAAAATATACAATTATACGTTTATTTGTTGTGAGATGAAAACCAAATGGTTCAATCTATTTTGAGAAATAAGCCAAGAAAGTTGTATTAATTCATGGAGAAATTGCATGATTTGCAGAAAATGAAATATCAGATATAAGATAAAATCTACAACAAAAAAACGAATAAAGGAGTTACATTTCATATTAGGTGTGTAGAAATAAAAACAATAAAGTGACTAGATCAAAAATTCTGTCCATAAAGTAAAAATTCAATGTAGTAAACAACAATAGCAAATAATCTCATGAGACTTGTCTAATTATTCTTGAACAACAATAGACAAAATGTTATTTGCATAGAAAACTTTTCCATAATCTCTCTCTCAGTGGTACTATGTATGTGGGTTTATATTCTCTCTGTTCATAGGGAAATATAGATTGAGAATTTGCAATAATTTCTAATATGTCAAGATATAGTAGCTGCTGTTTAATACGTAAGTTTAGCCAATAAAGAAATTATCTTGAATTATTTCTTTTTAGAAGAAATACTCTACCAGTTTGTAGACATTAATACTTGACTAATCGAAACATGAGCGTCATATCAAAACCCCTGGATGGGCTGAGTTGAGTATTTGATGCATTTCTCGCCCAATAACACTTCATAGATTTTGATTTGGTTATTAATAAAATAAATGATACTAATAACCAAAAGCATATCTTTATAAAAAAAATTTCATCTTAAATCTCCTAATAAAATGCTATTAAAATTCAAAGTCAAAGTTATGACGTGATTGAGGGATAAATAAAATGAAAAAGTTATTTTTTGTTCTCTTCCACAATAGTCTCGTAATTGCCTCAGGACGATTGCTAGTTATTTATATTCTAAGTGAATACATTAAATTCGTTATACAGATTTTCAAAATGAATTAGTAAAAATTAACATGTGGTTTTATCAATAGAAACAAACTGTTATAAACAACAAAAATTCAATATTATTTAATTTTATCAACTTTCAATTTTATCAAAAACCAATATTATAAATATCAATATGAAAAATATTTCAAATTTTTTTGAACAAATTATTGATTTCTCATCTTTCTATGCGATGGTGAAATTAAAAAAAAATATGTGACCGAATTTGATTTTTGTGCACTGATTAAATGTACACGCTTTTCTACATGTAGTACCTCTGTCCAAATTGAAGGATTATGTTTTGACACGATAAAGTTTTCCATTTATTCCATTATATCTACAAGAGGTCATTTTTAAGTTCGCAGAATGGATGATAGTGCAGAGTGGAAATAAAAATACAAACTTATTTTTCTTTTTCAATATATTCACCTGCTACCCTAATACATTTTTCAGATCTTTCAATTAGCTTATGTATACCTTCAAAAAAAATGTTTCGTCTTTGAAAAATAAGCTGAAACTCCGTCCTTCACTTCTTCATCGCTTCAAAACTTCTTTCCACGAAGTTCTTTTTTTTTATGGTGGGTGTTCCAAAATATCAAAGCCCACCTTGTGCAGGGCGGCCAGCGCAACGCGACTCGTGTAAACGGGCACATTGTCGTACAAAAGCAGGACACTTTTGGTCAATTTTCCCCTTCTTTTTTCTTTGATTGCTTCTTTCAACCTCTCTAGAATTGACGCATAGTATTTTCCGGTTATGGAAACACCTTTATCTGTATAATCCGTCAACAAGATCCCTTCTGAATCCCAAAAGACTGTCGCCATGATTTTTCCAGCCGACTGTGACACCTTAAACTTCTTGGCTGGTGGTATGCCTTTTTTGTGCCACTGCATTGAGTCTTGTTTGCACTCAGGTTAATAATGATGAACCCAAGTTTCATCTCCAGTAACAATTCAACTCAATAGTCGATCCTTGTCTTAAGTACAGAGGTCTAAAAACATGCGAGAACACTCCACGCAGCGTTGTTTTTGAGGCAGTGTAAGTATTCTCAGTACCCATCTTGCGCTGACCTTTGTCATGCCAAGATGATCATAAAAATTGTTGTATTTGATACTCCAACCATCTCTGCAAGCTGTTTCTTTTTAGTCTGGCATCTTCCATTATTAATTTTTCAACTTTTTCAATAATTTCCGGAGTAGTCATTTCGATCGGCCGACCGGGGTGTGGATCGTCTTCAAGTGAGTCTCTACTCTGTTTAAGGAGACTATGCCACTTCTCAACCATAGTTATACCCGGACAAGAGTCCCCATAAACGGATGCCATCTCTTTCAGTATGGCTTGAACCGACTTTCCTTGCTTGGTAAGGAACTTTATAACGGCGCGGTACTCAATTTTTTCCATAGTTCGGACATTCTTCCAGATTGAGTTGTTTGTTTGATGATAGTTCAAAGACTAATAATCCGATTATGATAAAACTTGATATTTATATTAATAATAAGTTACTTAACTAGCTATCATTCTGTTAATCACCTTTACTAATGGCTTACCTTTCCATTCCGCGAACTTAAAAACGCTATGGATTCTGTGTAACTTTTTTGTAAGATTTCAAATTGTATACAAATTTTAGTAAAATTATGAATCAAGTATCTAACATACTGCTATTATTTAAGGTCCATAAATCGATAATGAACTAGAAAAGCTTGTAGAAATTGTACAACAGAGCAATGGTGGAACTTTCTCAGTGTGTCAACTTTTCGACCTGCGAATATCATTGCTGCCTAGTTTTTCCAATCTCATTATTACTTGTATTATTGTAGTTGTTCAATTAGCAAACTTTCATTCTAGTAAATAAGTTTCACTTTTGCAACTATAGATGTGAATCCTTGATTTAATTTTTAAAAATGTTTCATTCATTTAAGTTCACATATTTGCTTCAGAGAAAAGTAAAAAACTTCATAACGAGGAAATATATCTGATAGACAAACCTGTTGTTACAATATGTATTTTGACGTTTTTTTTATGGTTTACGATTTATTCTTCTTTTTTATAATAGATATTTATAATTTATTTCATTAACATAATAAAAATAGCAATATTTTAATATTTATATATTATATATACATATTGACGATATATATATACATATTGATGATATTTAGGCATGTTTGATACCAATGTTACCATAGAAAATATCAAACGAAATGGATTCACATTTCACTCTATAGCTATTTGTTTTGATATGTTCAAGATGTTCTGTGTCTTACTATATAGTTTATGGTCCATTAATGTAATTCATTCATCAGTCTTCTTTTCGTCAAGTTTTTTCTTTGTTTAATGAAAATATATCTAGGTTTCCAGATTCATCCAAACCCAAATTCCAATCAATGAATTAGCATGCCCAATGTCGGCGTCCTGTTTTGTTACCATAATCGATTATAAATTTTACTAAAAATGCAAATGAGTCTAAAAAATTGCAGCATGAAAAAATGAATTATAAACAATTTTAACTAAAAATGAACTGTCAAATATCTTTCTATCCATCTAACTTTTCTTGCGCAGAAACCGAGAATGCATTTCCACCTAAAATTCCCCAGCTGTCTTCTGAACCCACCCAAGTATATTTGCTCTGTCTTTCAATCTAATCCGTTATTTCATTTTTCCCCTCTCAATTCCTATTCCCAACCCCCAAAATTTTGACGATTTAAAGACATGTTCCATTCCCACTTATTGGCTAGGCTATGTTTTAGAGATTATCCAATTTGTGAATATCGAATGAAATAGGATGATCTTGACATCTCATATTTGTATGTTCTTTAAATTATCAATTTCCTCAATTTACTTATGAATTATTAAGATACAAAATTCAATATTTTATCAATATTAGAAGAAGCTGCCAATAAACCTATGCTAGAATTAAAACGAGATATATAAGAAAGAATAACATCACAAACTGCAGAATTGTAAATATATGTTTATATATTTATTTAGACATTTATTTACTTATGTATGTCCATACTTTTGTATTCGCATACATATTGTGTTCATATTTGCATTTTCAATAAATATTTGTACTTTGTGTTTCCAACATAAATAACAAATATTTATTTTTTATTACTTTTTTATGTTTATTTTATTTTACTTTCTCTTTTTTTACTTTTTCTTTTGTTGTATAGTTCTTGTTTTTAACCTTATAAAAACGACAAATATTGCCTAATCTCTTCTTTAACTTGACTTCTAAACACCGTTAAATGATAGATGAAAAATAGTATGAAAAAATACTATTTATTTTGTAATCTCAGACTGTAAGGTTGTCGGAAGGTGCAGAATTAGTGTTGCATTGAGTTATTTAATTTTGGTATTACTTTTCCTTATAAACTTTTCATTCTATATAAAATATTTTATCTGTAGATTATAGATATGGAATTAATTTTACATTATAAGCTCTTTTAGTCTCTTTTTGCAGCAGGAGATAATGATACAGGCAATCGTTTCTTTTATACACTTTCTGTAAAGGTAATATCGTACGTGTTTAGATGTTTAATTACAATTATTAATAAGCAAGCTTTCGCACTCCCATGGTTTTTATATTATTGCAACAAACATTTTTAAAAATGAATAGTAAAGTTATGAGAGTTCTTTTTATTTTTTGAGACATATAAAATAAAAATGTATGAAAATATAAATATTAGTAAAATAAATTACATTTATTTGAAAAGAAATATTAATGTATACAATCAGTCAAACTGACTTCATTATTGCGTATTCGAATCCATTCTCTTTCAAAGTCGGACATTAGTTTTATTGCAACGAATACATCACACAAGTTATTCAACAAATCAATTCAAGGAGGTGGTTTCGAACTTTCAAATCGCTCAACAAGTTTTTTGAAGAAATTTGCAGGAATGAAAGTGTATGAATCGACGTAGTTGTTTACTATATGGTTGCAATAGTCTATGCTCATTTTTAAAAGATAAATGATGCAAGGTAATATGTGAGAGATTTTACATCGGAATATTTCCAAGTAGATAAGGTTTAAACTATATAATAGTAATCTGTATAAGATTAAAACATTTGTGTGTATTTTTTGTCCCTTTGTTATTAATATGTTATATAGATCATTAATGTTCCTGTGGTTAGCAGTTACGACAGTGTTAGTCAGGACAATGGGAAATTGTAATTTCCATATTCAATATTATTTATAGTCTTATTGAATTTTTAACTGATTTCAAAAAAGGAGGAGGTTCTCAATTCGTCGAAATCTTTTTTTTATGCTCAGCGATAATTCTTTACCGAGTAGACCAGTTTTAATGATTCTTTTATTATTTGAAAGATGATGCTATAGGTGTAGTCCCATATACATATGATGATGGGATCTGGAAATGAACGATGGAACTCCTTAACAAATGGCAGTAAATCAATAATGATTAATAATATTCGCTACGTGTATTTTTTTATTTGGCCAAATAACTACACCACTTACCACATGGTTAGATGACAAGTTCTGGATATGAACAGTGGAACTCCTTAATGGATAATAGTAAATCAACCGTGATTAAAGATATTTACTACTAGTAGTTGTTACTTTGCAAAATAACTACACCACTTACCAAGTTGGGGTCAGATGACAAGTTCTGGATATGAATAATGGAACTCCTTAATGGATATTAGTAAATCAACCGTGACTAAACATATTTGCTACTAGTAGTTGTTACTTTGCAAAATAACTACACTGTCGACCAGATCAGGGTCTGATGGTGAGTTCTGGGGATGAACAATGGAAATCCTTAACGGATGGTAGTAAATTGAAAGTGATTCAAAATATTTGCTACTGCTAGTTGTTACTTTGCAAAATAACTACACTATCGACCATATCAGAGTCTGATGCATTCTGGAGATAAACAATGGAACTCTTTATCGGATGGTAGTAAATCAAACACATTTCAAGATACTTACTACTGGTAGTTTTTTCTTTGCAAAATAACTGCTCTATCGACCAGGTCAGTGTGTAATGATGAGTTCTGAAGATGAATAATGTAATTGTTTAATGAGTAGTAAATCAATCGTAATTCAGTGTGTATGCTACTGGTTAGTTATTACTTTAGTATTACCTTGCAATATCTGATATTGGATTTCAGATATGGAGAACCGAACTTCTCAAGTGGTAGTTTTTAATTTGCAAAATCTTATATTGGACTTCAGAAATGGAGAACCGAACTCCTCAACGGCAGACAACTAACCATTGGTAGCTGCTACTATTGCTTCATTTCTATGTGTTGTTGATAATCAATTTTAGACAAAGAGGAAATTATCTATATGTTAGCTTTTGCCTGTAACTTTCAAGAATTATCCAATATTCTAAGAAAGAAAATAATTGTAATTATGAACATTAATATATTAATCACTAAAACTTCTAAATAGAATATGTTTTAAAAAGACTTCAAAAGAGTACATAAAAAGTAAAAAATAATTAACTCAAAATAGGTACCTACTTATTTGCAATAAATAACTAAATACCAAGTAATAACCAACTTCAAAAATAAGTAACTTGGTTATGTATTGAAGTCGGATTTTTAAAAAAATATTTCATCAATTTGTATAATTATGTATTTATATTGCTAGGTATATTTTACAAAAAACAGTAAATAAATCAGGTATAATGTAAATTTTGATGGATGTAGATAAAAATGGCAGTATTCTTGGTATATTAAATATATGAATACATTCGCAGCTCTATATTAAAAAAGAATAAAAATTTCTATAGACTAGTACTATACCTTATTCATAAATTGATATCGGATTTTACAATATAAAAATATTCATTAGCATACACATACATTAGCATACATGTATTTGTTTCAGTATTCAAAACGTTTATTAGAAGTAATAAAATTGAAGAATCATTTTATAAAAACACATTTTTAAGTGTTATTTAGAAGTATATTTATTAGTGTAGAAAAATTCAATAGAAAATTTTCAATTATTCAAATATCAAAATTGATAAACCTTGGAGGTTGTGTGTGTGTGTGTGTGTGTGTGTATGTATATAAATACATACTCAATAAGGTTTGTTTTTAATTTGCGAGTAAACTTTAATCGATCATGATAAATAGAATGACTAAAAAAATTTTTTCGTATTAATCATTCAAATTCTACATCGGGTAATTAAATTTTGACTTTTATCTGACATTCCACTCAAATTATATTTCTGGATACACATACATAATGTGTGTAATAGTGATAATACAGATATTATCATAATTTTGGTTTTGTATATAATAGTAACTAATAGTGTCTTTCTTGGAATGACTGTTAACTTTTCGTACAAATTTGTACTTAATTAAGTATCAATATTTAAAAGTAAACAAAATTTCTAAACACTAAACATTCCTGTAAACAGAAATGGCAGAATTCTCTGTAACTTAGGAACAATTAGCTTTGTACTTAATTAGGTTGTCATTGCAGTGGTATATTGGGTCAAACACAAGGCATACTGTGGTATACCAGCGTGGCACACCACAGTGTATCGCAGTTCGATTCCTTAGCACTCATCGAGTACGACTGTTATGGTCTTATAGGTATACCAGCGTGGCACACGACAGTGTACCGCAGTTCGATTCCTTAGCACTCATCGAGTACAACTGTTATGGTGTTATAGTTAATCTGATCTTATAGCTGTAAGAGATTGTTTTCGTAGCAATAAGTCTGCTATATGTATCAATCAGATAAAGTAAAGCAGATAAATAAATAAATGGGAAGTATTCACTTGATAATCATTTGCAAAAAGTGTTACTTCTGAAAAAACTAAATGAACATACACACTAAGTTTATGTTAGATATAACTTAGTTGAATTATAATTTTAAAATAACAACACATTCATTTTATAACGCTAAATAAATGTAGATATCATGCATACTATAGCAAAACAATAATTTTATTAGTTAAACAGTAAAAGTTAAATAAACAATTAATTAATGCTTACTAAAATTCAACCTGTTCTGTTAGTGGTACAGGTTCTCCGAAATACCAAACACTTGTCTATGATAAATCTAGTTAATTATATTTACGTGTGAGAGAAAAAGCGGGCTTGGAATAGTACAGGTCGCCAAAGTTTAAAACTTAAGAACTAACAGCAAGATAAAATTTCTTGTAGCCGTTGCGACTTCACATACCAAATTAAGGCTTAAGTAATACTTCATAATACTCGGGAACGTCATAGGTATGTGAGAACAGTAAAGAAATAACCCAAAGTTATATTTAAACTTGAAAGAACAAATTAAATATGGATTTAAAAAAACAGTATGAATCAAGAATGAAGGGTCTGGCCATATTGAATTTTTAACTTTGAACCTGTGTATCCCATTGTGAAATTTGACATTTTATTGTATTAAATTTTTTATGTAGATAGAGAACAAAGAAAGGTATGACATGTTTGTGCCATATTTATGAAGTTATGAGTACAAAAAATAATGGAAAAGTTAAAAAAATTGTGATTGAATTTTCAACATTGAGTGTGATGAAATTTGTGTGAAAAAACCAAGCTTGTGAAGAAAAAGTGTTTATAAACTTAGATTTTTGTTATTACTGCAAAGAAGTACAACAATAATTAAAAGTAAACAAAAACAAAAATCTGCAAAATTCAACAATCAGAAGAGGTCAGTGTATCCGAATGGACTCCAGAATCCTTAGTACAATTTGGGGTGGAAAACATAACACAATAACATATCAGAAATATTTTAAAAACTTTATAATCCGGTAGTTTTGAGAAAATTCAAAAACGTCAAAATGAAAAATTGCAAAACTGTCTTTTAAAATAAAATAAAAAAAATTATAAGCCATAAATATTGAGAATTACTAACTCCAATCACTAATAAGTTACTGTGTATTCATAATGAAACTGTTTATTCAAATATGTAAAATTCAATAATATTACTACTATATTTCATATACACATGGTGTCGGGAATAGATGTCAGACAGAGAAAGACGTTATTCGTTGGCTTTAAAGGAATAAATTGTCGTTGAAATAAAGTGTAAAATGCACACTTTTTCTAATTGAGTGCAAAAAAATTATTACCTATGACACTTTTTAACACACCCAATACTTGTCTAGAATGCGGTTTTTACCAGCAGTAGCAATGTCTTAACAGCAGTTTGCGGGTTATTACCCCGATCGGGAAAAGATGACAAATAATTATGAATATTATTTTCAATATTCTGAAAAAAAGGAATCTTTTAAATTTTATTTCAATGATAATCAAGGAATAATGTCCTTTTTTGTCTGACATTTATTCCCGTATACTGTGCATAAGTAAACATTTCATCAATGTTGAATGAACAAAATGGCACACATTTTGTAAAAATAAGATTTTGTAATTACATGTTTTGATTATTTACAAATGTCATACATCAAAAATATAATTACCACTGTAAACTGGATAAATTGACATTTCCAACAGTATTTACTTATTGCACACTGTTGGATATAAATAATGTATAAAATAACAAACCAAACTGGAGATTGTACTTGCTAACAACGACTTATTTGCGCTTGTAATATATCGAAAAAATAAATAAGCTACTCAATCTACCAAATATATCCCTACCATATAAAATATTGTGATCATGACATTTATAACATTCTTTGAATTTTTTAAGAATTAAACAAAAACAAACTCTTATCTCAAATTATATACACTTTGACATATTGTAAACTCGTGTATCTAAACTATGACATGTGTCTAACTAGACACTTTGTAAAAGCGTGAATCTAAATTATGTCTTTATTTCGACCTTTATTCAGGTCATCACATGCTAATAAATTGACCCTGACTTTTTCGGAAGCACCTGATAACCCCTTATCTTTGAACATTCGACATAAAACAATTATTAAATCTTACGATCGTAACTAACTTCAACTATATTGTTTTATTTTTAGTTTATGTAGACCTAGAAAAAAATCTGTAAAGTTATCGACCCTGAAAAAATATGTAATGATATATTCTCTATATCAATTATATTATGTAAAATAATTTTAACTCAAGTATTTAACGACATATCGTTTTTAAACAAAATAATGTTTGCGTCTTGTTTTATTGATCCGACTGGATGAATGAGATCACTGTAGAATGATCCAACTATATACGTCTCTCTTGCACAGCTCTCAGATATAGAACAGGAAAAATATAAAACATCATTCCTAAAATATATATTAAGTATTGTCATCTAGCTTGTGTATGGACGAGTTTTTTATAGTAAAATTGCAAGAACAAGTGCTTTATAGTTATAATTAATTTGTCATTAATAAAATAATAGTTTATATATTATGACAACTGAACCAGAGTTTTAGGTTTAAAGGTGAGTTATCAATATTTTTACGTAATGATTTAAATTTTTATATATTGACTTCATTAACAAAGAGTCATTGATGCTTTGAATTTTTTGTGTTTTGGTTGATTACAGATGAATACAGAGCAAGAATATCTGTATTATGTAATTGAATTGATAGATCCACCAGCGAAAGACTTCAACATATATATCTGTCTTTCAAATTCTTGGATAAGATTATAGGAAGTAACAGACAATATAGCTGTTGTTAAATATCCAATTGATTAATTATAAGTAACAAAAAAACATGTTAAGAATAAAGAAACATATTCAGATAATTGGATGGTATATGTGGCTGATATAAAATACCGTATTGGTGAGATATTACTTTTATTTAATTAGTGGTAGAGATGGTTTCGATTATTATGCACAAGTGGGATTCACACTTTTTTGTCTAGCATAAAATAAAATGTAGATATATTACTTCATTGATTCAAGTATGTGACGGCAGTATGTGAATATCAGATTGGGGTTGACAAATATTACTAAGGTTGTTCAAAATTATTTACTTACTACTATTAACTTAAGTATTTTAATTTACGTACCATTTACAATCCCTTCTATTAGCTTAGGGGTGAGTAAAACAAGAATTATCAACCCAACTCTGAACATTGAGTGAGAGTTTCACCAAGTGTCAAGTACCTCATTGATGGATCCGAGTCTGCTTGGAAATATTTTGTAATTCGCATAACTCTCAATTGATCATGAGGACAGTGAAATGGTTGCCAGTATGAAATAAGATGAATCATCATTCACTATTCCAATCATTATTTCGCTAAAACAACTCTTTGCCCAAACCTATATGTACCTTGACTATTGCATTGATAGGAGTGAGATTGTTTGCCTCCAACTCCATGTCGTGGCTTTCTAGCCTCATTCCTGGACCAAGTAATATCTCTTCTCAAATATAAACAAACTCAGAACCTGAAGGACTTTGGAATGCCGAGTTTCTTACACTACTGTATGCATAACCGACCACGAACATCAGATAATAGAGACGTAAGCAACTCATCACTACAAGGTCTGCTACGCCACAGCCTTCATGAGTCTATGCCCAACAAACCTGACATCCAAACCATTCCAGGTATTAGAGAGACTCTGATCAGAATGTGGCTTTGTATAGGTATCTATGCTTTGGATGACTATTTACCACCGATGGACCTACTCTTTAAATAAAATGTTATTCTCATCACAAAGTGCACTTTAGGCTCCTATGATTGTCCATCTATCTGTGTAATATTCTCTTATTTAGTCTATCTGTTGGTCAGATGTGCGCAAAGTGCGCTCTTGTCGACCCACACAAATATTTAACCCACGCGACCCAAGCGAGATAACAACAAAAACGCTACAATCATCATTTTTACAGTTTGTTATTAATAGTTTATATCACAGTGTGTTAATAATAATTTGTATTATCGCTCTTGTGTAATAATATGGCAATACCGTGCCATGATACACAATGTGTATTAATGTGTATTATACTGTTTGATACATTAGTCAAATGCTGTAATTTAATTTCTATGTAAGCAAGTGCCAAGTATCATATGTGATAGTTGTGTTATGTTGAAAGTTTCGTTTCAGCCAAAGTTACAAGACTTAGCAATACAACTGATGTAAGTTTGCCCGATACATACTACCGGCAATATGACTTCCACCAATATGTGCCGAGCAGAAATAATGTATTCCACTTAGCTAATCCGATACTGCCTGATGATGAATTGTGACATACATCTACTTATGGGCTGGACAAGGTGCAATTTTTAATTTTTCAGAACCCTCAGATACTTGTATAAACTTTAGATGGATTTTTTGTACCTTCGGTGACCATTTAGCAGCCATGCATAACTTATGTTTTTTAACTTTACATAACTTATGTTGTGTAACTTTCGTTTGAAAAAAAGTTTTGTCTTGAAAAAATGGAAAATTTACAATTTTTTAGTACTTTCATAGGTACAAACTTCTGTTGCTATGTAATAAAGTAAATCTTATATTGAATTTTCTTCAGTGCTCCATGGAATAGAATAGATTAAAAAGGTACTTCCATATCGGTTTGGTCATGGGCAATTATTTATTTAAAAAAGAGGTGGGACTTTAAAATTGCATTATTATCAAGATTTTGTTTCTTTTGATTCAACGCGAGGTTAATAGTAGCTGTAGAAAAATCTGTTATATTAAATTATACATTTCATTATACAAAGTTTCATAAAGTATACTTCAGCAATTTTTACTATTTACATCAGTACATCGCATATAGGTGAATCGCTTAAATATTAAAATAACTTTCATATCTCCCATATGCGTTATAATAGATGTCAAAGTTATTTAAACAAAGGTTAAATAATGAAAAAGATAATGAATAAAGAAGAAATAATTATATAAGGAAATCAGTAATCATTATTATAATTCATTAACAACCAAACCGAGATTGGAGCTACTAAACCAGATACTTATAATGATAATGACGAAGTAAGCAATGTGTATGATTCAAATATATTTACAGATAAAAGCTCTTGCGAAATAAATATGACTAAGATAAGTAATCCATAACAAATTATTAAGCAGCAAACGGTAGATAATTAACAAATGTATAAAATATAATTAACCTTGGAAATTGAACAATAAAATTTAATTAAATTACCAACTTTATGTGAGTTAAATGAGCTTAAGTTAATGATAAGCGGATTAATAAATAATCATTCACTTGGTTATAAACAAATATATAATTACCAAATACCTGACATTAAGTCACATAATTGAAATACTTAAATTTTTAACTCACGTTACAAAAACCTGTGTAAACCGAAACTCATGCCGTCTGGCCTTGACACTGTTCATCCTTTTTCTATATGCAAAAGTGAAAACTTGAAAAATTATATTTAAATTACTGTAGCACAAACAAGTTCTTCGAGCAAAAAATTGCAGACTAGAGCATATACTGTAGTTATTGAGCGTTATATAGTAATGACAATATTAAAATTCAAAGTAATGAATTTTAGTTTAAAATGCACTTTTAGTTAAATCAGACTTGAAAATATTATTTTTTTTGTTCATCGTCCGCATAGGCGATCATTGCGGCCATCATTGCGAAAGTGATTGTTGACGTAAGTAGGAAAGCTCTCATATAATTTAAAAATATAAAAATCTCTAGGTATTTTCTTTGAAGTAACAATATAAATTTAATTAGTTCAAGTGATACTAAAGGAAATAGTGTAAAAGTGGTGATAATTATTCATAAAATATCCTTAAAATTAATAAAACTGAATCTATAGCTAAACATTGTGATTGAAACGGTGATTTAATATTAACAGAAGAGTGGGTGGTCTATGACCATAAATCAATGCCGGGTGTGAAAACAAAATATATTTCCAAACTATGATTGTTGGCAACCACACGTTGCATATAAAGTTACCATTGTCCATGGTTCCTCGCTGCTGCGATTCGAAGCGCAGCGTGTCATGCTTGCGTCTGTGTGGCTCCACAGAGTCATGAGCGATGTGAGCTTATGGGCTCAAAACCAGTGAGTGTACTTTTAAATATTTGCTTAGTTCAGAGTCAAACAACACCACTGCCGCCATCTGGCATCTAACCTTTGAAATCACATAATACAAGTTAAGTTTAAAAGCGAAGTTATCATGCTACGTGAGTGATATTGAGAAGCGTGTGATTGAGCATGGACAAAAAAAATTCAAAGGAACCGTCACAGATAATGATGAGACAGTATTATGCTACTAGAGTTAATGAGGCCCAACTGCTTCAACCAAATAATATTTTTTTCGCTGAAAAAATGCAAAGGACAGATGTGTTAAGAGATGATGACCCCGAAATCGACACTGAATAGATAAGAGCTAACAATAACAAGACAAAAAGGAAGTTGGCTGATATGAAATCACCGAAACGTGATTGGCACGTGATATACAAAGAATGTGATAATATTGAATATATTTGGCGTTAATTTTGTAGATCTTTGATTTTTGTAATATTTGCTAATATCCCACCTGAAAATGTTGTAATACAACGAAACATAGGTCGTGGTAAAGAAATTAAAGAAAGTAGAAATAATACTACATCACGTAGTTTCATTTAATTGTGAATGTGATAATATAAATCTGCTACATATTCATAGACAACATAATCATATCAACCTAAACAAATACATAAACATTGGTGATAATTTAAAAACTAAATTAATTATTATTTTCAAACTAAATTAAGAAAGTGGCTGGATTTTATTCTGGTTACAGGTGCAATAATTAAAAGATTCCATAAAAAGCTTTGGGTAAGTTAATTACTGTGATCAAAGCCAATGATAGAGAACAAAAATATATCTTCTGTTATCTTTTTGGATATAGCACAGTCATTTGACATGAAGGCCTACTACACAAATTAAGATTACTTCTATCAACTCTTAAAATCTTATCTGACTAATCGACACTTTCGTGTTAAATATGAAGACTCGTACTCAGACTTGAAGTTCATTAAGACTGGAGTCTCTCAGGGTAGTGTCCTAGACCCAGTTTTGTATTTGCTATACATTAATGATGTTCCAACAACATTATATAGTACAATAGCCACTTTTGCAGATAATATGGCAATCATGGCAGTGAGGGAATCTGTGGAAGATTCAACTAGAAAATTATGATTAGCAAAAACAGAGTATGGAAAAAAGAATTAAAAGATAGCACAACAACCTTCATTAATGGCATTAAATTATCATATGGCAAGTCAACCTTCATTAATGATATTAAAGTCAAAATAAAGTGCTTAAGTGTGTAGTTAATATGTCTTAGTACGTTCATAACTATTACCTCCATCGCGATCTTGAGATCGAAATGGTAGAGGACGTTATTAGTAGATTTGTTAATTCTCACCAAACGAGACTTTCAAAACAAAAAAGATAAAATTATTTGAACTTGTCAGATATTAGAAGATTAAGTGATAGTGGAAATATTTTAGTTTAGACTGAACCCAGTATATTAATTGAGAACAAATTAATCATTAGCTTTGTACGTAGTTTTAATAAAAATTGCAAAAAAACTTTTTATTTTGAAACTTTTAATTATTGAAACGATCTTTTTTGATCTTTTAGTAACATATTTATTATTTTATAAAACTACTAACCAATTTACAGTATAATAAATGAGCTAATAAATATGACAGCACTGAATGTAATTTTTTAAATTTTTTATTATTTAAATTAAATACTACTGTATGAAGTAATGAATTTATCTTTTAAAGATATAATTCTAGCTAAATTTAAATGTATAGTTTGACTCTATAATACTTCAAGCTTGTATGAATGTAGGTAAATCATTTAAATATAAGAATAACCAACAGTCTTATACAAGTGATGGCCGAGTAGCCTAAAACATGTGACTAATCTTGATCATGAAAGGTTGAGGATTCGAGCCCACCATTAAGCAGAAAAATTTAAAGATTACTACTCTACTGATCTGGCTGAATATCTATGGTGTCACGCTGGATGGTCAGTGCAGTAGTATTGTTGCATTATGGATATGTAACAAAGACAAATGACAATAATAATAATGTATGCAGGTATAGGTATAGACAAATTTAACCAAAGTTTCTGTGACTAAGCAAATGAGAGAGAATCAAGTGTCAGAATACCAAATAAAGAAGGGTAACATGAGGCTAAAATGTATCGGTACTCTCCCAAGCGACTAGCAATTTGTATATATCGTACGTATTGAGTTGGATATTTTTACTATTATAAACATTCAAAAGTTTATCTTATTATTCTCTGGTAATATTAGTATATGTTAGTGGATCGCTTGTATATTACTTTACCTTATACTTTATAGTATTTAATAAGTTTTGCTCGTGGGATCCATATTACTATTTTTAATAGTAATTAAAATCTAAGCATATTTTTATCCATGTACAAATATTTGCATAAAATATTCTGTTTAATAATATTTGCTCTTATTTAATAAGTTTTGCTCGTGGGATCCATATACAAATGTTTGCATAAAATATTTATCCATGTACAAATATTTGCATAAAATATTCTGTTTAATAAGTTTTGCTCTTATTTAATAAGTTTTGCTCGTGGGATCCATATTACTATTTTCAATAGTAATTAAAATCTAAGCATATTTTTATCCATGTACAAATATTTGCATAAAATATTCTGTTTTTCATGGGTTTGCAAATTCAGACAATTGTAATACTTTATTCCAGGTGCTGCATCACTGATATCAGACAAGGAAATGACATAACCACAACTGATCTCAAAGATGAACACACACAAAATATCTATAGCATTAAGTGGTAACACAGAGCCAGCAACTAATAACATAAAATTAAACCAAGCCCGTTTGTTTCATCCAAACGTAGATCATGAAAAACAGAACATGCTTTGTAAAAACAGCGAAGAAATGAATTATCTGTGAATTGCGATACACTATATGTAGTTAGCACCTATTAGGCAGCTAATTTTTGTGAAGGTTTCACGGCTTTAAATAATAATTTTAAAATATAAATATATACACAAGCTGTGCACGATTGAATATTATTTGGTATTGTTAAAGCTCGTAATTTATATAAGTTCCGAGCTTTAACAATACTTAATAATATTCATTCGTATACAGCTGGTGTATATATTTATATTTTTCATGTGCAGCTTCTGTATATCAAAAACTGTTCAAAAATGAAAAAAACTAGTTCGAATGGTAGGTTGGTAGTTTTAATAATCTTCACTATCATAATCCTAATGTTATAACTGAAAAAGATGTGGCAAGTGGGCTGGTAAAAGAGAACAGATATGAAAGAGTTGAAATTGTAGCAACAAACGAAGTAGTAAATGACAAAGAAAGCGAGAGAAAAACAGATAAACGCCCGAAAAGAGTAAGAAATAAACGATGTTAATGTTGGTGGTAAAGTAACAATTTTTGTAGATTCCCATCTAATTTGTAGATCCCCATCTAAAATATATCAAAATAGAAGGAGATACGAATAAGGATAATACAAAACAATCATTTTCTACCTCACCAGTTCCCTTCGCCAAAAAATTATGATAAAAATGATTCAAATTGGACTTTGAGGTAGTGAAAGAAGAAACAACATATAAAACAATCATATTGAACTTTTGCCACATTCTAGTGTACATATCAATGCTATAAGGTTCACAATTGTAAAAGGTTATCAAAGGGCAGCAAAACACTTGTGCGAATATTATTGATAGATATTTTTGATGAAAGCTTTGAGCTCCCTAACTGGTAAAAGTGCCAGCCCATTTGATCTTGATTGAACTAGTATGACCTGGGTTAGATGAACGTGCAAGAACTGTTTTGTTAAATTTTTTCCAGGAATATGTACATGACAAAAAATAGGTTAAATTACACAACCTATTTTAAAATAATAATATGCAACAAATTAGATGGAAGTATGGACAGATAAACCATCTTGGTATTCTATTAATATGCTTAACAGGACATGAATATTAACATAGGTTTATTTGTATTTTAAAGGTTAAAGAGTATTGATTCATAAATATTTCCTCCTATTATGTAACATATGTATTCCTACATTTACAAATATTATGACTATTAGTTTCCCTAGAATTAATTAGTTTAAATGTGGTAAAATTGATTTTCAGTGAACATGTATCATTTTTTTGCGCTCATATTTGTTATTTACTTTTTTCTATTTTTCTAATAAATATGGAAAACCGTAAATTATCATCTAACTTCATTAGCTGTTGTTAATTCAAACTACAAAAATTTTATGGATGTTAGTTATGCAATTTTTCAATTTACATTGGTAAACTGTGCATCACAAGCTCCTCATTAAAAAGCATTTTAGTCACTTTTTACCCACTCAGAGATGTTTTAATTTTACATGAGCTCCTATAAAAAAGGATACATTTGCAGTTTGCAGTGTGTGGATGAAAGCAACTCATTTAATTGTGTGCAGTTATCTTGTTTTATCTCACCTGTAAAGTGAACACTGATTAGCTTATTATCGACCGTATTATAATCAATGAGGAGGTACTACAGTTCCTATGCTTTCCATTAGCATAGCAACATATCTTATTGATACACTGCCTAAAACTACTATTGAATTGCACTTAATATTAATTTACTATTATGATAACATGTTTCGATGGCCGAATTTATAATCTAACAATTGCCGATTTTATGATCTAACATACTTGCGCCATATTGCTAAATAAGTACTAGTTAAAACAAGCTATTTATAGTTTTATTAACCATCAAAACAACATGGTCTGTTTCAAATTAATTGGAATGTCGAGTAGTACTTAATAGTATGTACTACAACTTTTCTGAGACAACAATAGAAGTGAAATTTTAATTTAGAGAACACTGTGCTATGGGGATGATTACTTGAAATGTTATGTTTAGTACTACAACATTGCTTTCACATGTAATGAGCTGAAAACTGTCTTAATAAATTTTGTAGTGAGCAGAAGTATGCTTGCTTTTTATGACTCGAATGTTCCATTTAATAGCGATAAAATAAGGTCAGTTAAGACAGTTGGTGGTCACTAGAAATACCTACGGTATACATTGTTTGGAGATATTGATTATAACTGGAAAAATCTAGAATATTACTGATTGATTCAAGTGTTATATGGTTGTAAATAACTTCTAAAAACTATGTAGTTTTCGATGTTTGCTATACCTATATGACAATAAGGCATACGTCATTCCATAAAATATATGATTTTATTTAATTTTCCCCACTGCCGTACATGTCATCTCCCTACTGCAAAATGGATCCCACTGCCGTACAAGTCACCCCATACTGCGAAATGGATCTTTGAATGTTTTATTTCAGTAATGCAACGAATGGGTCTTACCGAGGTGGTTATTGTAAGTGATATTCAATATTCAAATATGTGGTTCGTGCATTGAAAATTCAATAAATATTTATGGACATATTGTTATACAGAATAAGACTATATGGTTGGTGAACTATTTTGATAGCTTATTCATAGAATAGAATGCTAACTGCTTTCACAAGTTAGTAAATATCTTGAAATTACAATTTAACCCTTATAGCTCTGAGCTTCTGAGCAAAATGCTCAGACTTATTTTAAAACGCTTGTAATTTTTCTTTCAAATGGAAAGGATTTTTTTTACCACCGGGGTAAAGTTTACTGAGTACTGAAGGGTTGAAAGTATTAACTCCAATTATAATTAGGTTTCAATAGCATTCGATTTTTAAATCCTATCAAATCCATTTTATGCATTTCAACTAGTATTTTCTAACCAGAGTACTTGCATAGGCACAAATATATTTTCCAAAATATATTTTGAAATATATGAATTAATATTTAAAAATATAAAGAAAATATGGCCATTTCAATCTACTCTGAAAAAAGAGTATTTTTCTTCTCGCAATATTTCTTGTTCTAACAACAAAATTTGTATTGCTCTACTAATAATATCATATTATAGCGCACAGTAGCGATGGGGTTTAATGCTAATTTACATTAATTTTAATTCTGCTAACATGTAATTAGTATGCTAATGATAATGCTAAATAATAATGTACAATTTCTGTGACAGATGCTATTTGCGAAGTGTGTTTTTATTGCATACATTAGCGTTAGTGCGATTTATAACATTAGGAAGCATATTTCATTATGGGTATTTACGGCATTACCATGATTTGCTAAATCTTTTTACGATTTGTATTATATGTGAAATAGACATTGAATTACACATCGATAATTATTTGTGAGATATTAAAAATATCTAAGTATGTATTTAAAAATCTAGCAGCGAATATGAATGAAATATAAGTCAAAACATGTTTAGTATATGATCTGTGTGATATATGTTATACGGCAGTTTTATTTTTAATTTTTATTTGCTTAAAAATATTTTTTGATGTGTGATTGACATCACTGTAAAAAGGGTCTGGGACCTAAGGATGAAGACAAAGATCATTACTAACAACCTACCTTTGGTGCAACCAGTAATGGATGAACACAATATGTCCATGTTTTAAAAATATCTAAATGTCTGAAAATATATGATGAGGTTTCGGATGATGACTGACAAGTTTTAAAGTATTGGGTGCTTATACGATACTAGAATAAGAGAGTGTCAAGTAGTGTGCATTAATATAAGCAAACCTTGCTCGTTTGTTTGGGAAACGAATAATTTATTTATGACATTAAAGGTATAATGATGCACATTTTCTTTATTATTAATACTATTTATAATTATTTATAATCTTTGAGTATTATACAAATATTTCAATGGGTTTTAAAACTTTATCATATAACCTCCAGCTTTAGGACCGAATGGACAACAATTGATTACTTATTTGGATTCCTTTCAACGGGTTGCCGTGGTTCATTAAAAGTTGATTGGAAATGCATTACAAACTTACATTAATAACTTAATTTATGTTTTGAAAAATGTTATTCTTTAAATAAAAATGTTAGTCGTTCGTTTCTTTTCAATCTAGGTTCTAGGTTAGATTTCGGAAATATGTTCTTCTGACTGAAATTATACACGGTGTCCGGGAATAAGTGAAAAACAAAGAAAAACATTATTCGTTGATTGAAAAATAGTTGATTGTCATTAAATACAATTTAAAAGATGACTTTTTTCAGAAAATTGAAAATAATATTCATAATTATTTGTTATCTTTTTTATACACACAATACTTGTGCATATTATTCAGCCTGCCCAGGGGAATAACCAGCGAACAGCTGCGAAGACATCTAGTTGCCCGGGTAAGCACTGCGAGCAAGTATTAGGTATGATAAAAAGGGTTATGTGTAATATTTTATTGTATTCATTTAGAAAAAGGGCGTATTTTATGTTTTATTTCAACAACAATTTATTCCTTTACAGCTAACAAATAGCGTCTTTCTTTGTCTGACACTTATTCTCGGACCCTGTATATATATATATATATATGGCACGAGTAGCGGAGATACCTTCAGAAAAGCTCAATAAATAAGATGTAAACCATTGACGACTTATTTCAAAGTTTAAAAAATATGAACAAATGTAAATATAATTAGCAAAATTCTATAAAAACTATATGTCTTTCCATGATTGATCAATACACCCTTACAAATAACTTACCCTAAAAAAAATATAACACTAAATAAGATAAAAACACAATAATTAAAGTTGCAAATAATTGTCTACGTGTAACTATTAACACACTATATATTTTGTTGTAAACCTCTCATATAATCTTAGAAATAATCGCAATTCGATTATACGTTAACCATATAGAGTAATGCATCGCTCAAAATAATAACAAAAGACTTTTGACAAGAGTTATGCCATTACTGAATCGATTTATTAATATATAAATAGTATTTAGCAGTTAGGGCACACGAAAATAATACGCCACATGCGGCTTTTTACTATGTTTAAATATTTAGGGTTCACAAATAAAAAATAAATTTTCTAACTACGTATCGGTTATTTTGCATCTACTTAAATAGCGTTAGTAAATTAGCATTATTTGCAAAATGTCAACAGCATGCTAATATGTATTTTGCAATTAGCATTTAGCATGCTAAATACTATTTTTGTCATTCCTACTTCACAGAAAGATTTGTATACTGATTATCACAAAAATTGCTTACAGCAAAAGCAATTTTTTTGATTATGACAAAATTGCTTACAGCAAAAGCAAATTTCAGAATACTGAAATCAAAATGAAATGGGCATAATCTTATCATATTGACGTAGACTACATTTTTGATAGTTAATACAATTGCTGCAAAATAAAAAAACTAGTAGTAAAATAAATGTTGATTGTTAATACTTTCATTGATATCGAGAACTAACGTTAAATATTATGTAAATTAACTTATAATTAAAAAATTTTGGAAATAAAAATCTTAATTATGAAGTTTTAGAGAATGATATTGTTTTCGATAGATAGTTTTATGATAAGTGTTGATTATTTTTCTAATGCAATAAATACAGCTTATTAGTTTACTAAATGATTCGTATTAATTTTCGTAAAAATTTAAAAGCTTTTTTCATTACATTAAATCTAATATCACATATATTGGGTTTAATGTAATGAATTTGTACTCAATTTCAGAAACATTCAACTTTTTCCATAATTATAATTATATTTACCATTTCTGTTTACGATAACAACTGCTGGAAAAATGTGAATTCTATATGTCACCATCATCATATGCACTGTCAGTAACATCACAATATTATTTCCCTAGTTTAATTAATAATTCTTCTATATATGAGTTTGGTAAGTTACCACACAGCAATTTCTTGACTTTATGAAAGGGACATCAAAGCAACCAATGAGCATTCTAAAATTGGTTTGAATGTCGCCAACTGTGTGTCATCACTCGATCATGCGCTGAAAGTCAGTCTTCGTTTCATAAATTGGGGCTGCATTGTTCATAAGTATTTTTTAAATATTTAGATATTATTAAACATTGAGAAAGTAGTGAGTGAGTTACTTTTATGTGTCGCAAATGGTATTTGTATTGCTAAATTAACTAAGTATTAGCTTATATATATGCACGTAGTTTAAGTGCAGAAGAAAAAGCAGCGTGCAATTGGTTAATCTGAACATCATTTTTTATACAGAATTTAATTTGCCAATGAAAAAGAAAGTTTCACTTACAAACCTGCCATTTACGGGTAGGTTACAAGAGGAGCTTTCTTTTTCATTGGCAAGTTATGCATTTTAATTGGCAAGTTTTTTCATGGGCAGGTTAGAAGAGGAGCTTTCTTTTTCATTGGTTTAGATATGGTTCTTTTCAGATATTTGTAACATAAACCCATCCAGCATGACTATGTCTGAATGATATCTAAAGGTCATCTATCAAATGGTGTCTTTCGAAGCCCAGAAAAATTTATCTTTGAAGAAATAATTCATCTCAGAAGTCAGTTTATCGAGATCTTAAAGATATTCATATAACAAATTTTAAAAAGGTTTTTTGAATATAAAAAGATATTTTTATATAGTTTAAAAAGTTATCTTTGAATAAGGTACAGTTACTAAAACATATTTAATGTACTAGGCTAAAAACTCATTCTAAAGAGCAAATATAAAAAAAACTCGGTGTAAAAAGCACATAAATAACTGTTTCTCACTATCAATTTCTTGAGTAAAATTGTCCCCCTTTTGTATATGCCTCTTATTTATATTCACTCTAGTCTACAAATAGAGAGATACGTAACAAGTAATTGAATTAATAATATGAAAGAAAACATAAACATTATGACACCTTAATTAGATTTACAATAGAAATCTAGATACAACATTTCAAGAAATATAATTTAATAGTAAAATATACTGGACTTGAAATATAAAGAAATATGTACAGTTTAAAAATTTGATTGCCATGAAACAGTAACTAAGTGTGGTTAAGATGTTTAATACAAAAACTAACTAATATTTCATTGAATAAAAAATGTTAAAAAATATTGCTAGGTAAGTGGTTGCTAGGCATTCATATTGGTACTAGATG
This sequence comes from Druceiella hillmani, assembly GCA_039881145.1. Taxonomy (NCBI): domain Eukaryota; kingdom Metazoa; phylum Arthropoda; class Insecta; order Lepidoptera; family Hepialidae; genus Druceiella; species Druceiella hillmani. The sequence continues at coordinate 11,820,948 of JAYKKI010000071.1, read as the reverse complement.
ATCATAAAACAAATAAAAATGTTAAAAAAACGTGAGTGTATTTAATTTTTTATCATAATTGAAACATGCATATAGACACAATTTCAATTTAATATACAAATAGATATAACTTACGGAGCTAACACTGCTAAGTAACAATGTTTATTAAAAAAAATGTTTGGTCTTTCATTCACTTTTTGAATATAAAAGTTCCACATTTTTCGTCTCCTCTTCGGTCTGGTCTTTGTCACCCCATCCCCACAAATTCCTTCCATCGCCAGTTCTCTTTGATCTCATAGCAATGACATGATTAGGAATGGTTTTCAAATCGTATGCCCAACCGATCATCGCGAAGAAATTAATAAACATCGTAGCTGCGTTGAATTTCGTCATACCAAGCTCGGACGCTTTGTAGTCGAAAGGAAATACGTGATGGTAATTGTGGAAACATTCACCCGATGACAGCACTGAGACGACAGTGTTTTCGACGGCTTTTATATTTTTATCGAAAGGCCGATAGCCCCATCTGTGTCCAACACTGTTAACCAAGAAAATAAGATTGAAAGTGAGAGTATGACGAAGCATTGAGCAAATATGCCAAGAATTGAGTAGAGATTCACCCCAAAAGTACATTGGCACGGCGGTGGGAATAATATATGCCCATAAACCGATTACTATAATGGCATACTTTTGCTGAAATTTCAACAACGGATTATTATGTACATCATCCATATATATTGTTTTTCCTTTGTTTGTTACATCTGGATGCTCCTGGACTAAAAGCCATCCGAATTGTGAAAAGAAAAGTCCTCTGTTAGAATTATGTGGGTCAGCGTCAGTGTCGGCAAATTTATGATGAATACGATGATATCGAACCCAATTAGTGATTGTATCCATAAAGGCGATACTGTTGAAAATTACGAGAATTATCTGCAGCGGCAATTTTGCTTTATATGATCGATGACACCATAGTCTATGTGCTCCGGCCGTGATGCCTACTGTAGCACACTGTAGCAGCATAAACGTCCATAATAGCGTTTTCCATTGTACGTTAGAAGTAAAAATTAAGTATATTCCATATAATGCTGCAAGATGCAAGTAACCATACACAGTTACGGTATGTTTCAGCCAACTAGGTTTAAACTGACCACTTTCACTAATTTCTTCTGTCGTTTCCATTGTAGCACAGTTTCATAAAAATTGTAAGCGAGGAGGTGTTACTAACTATGTACTGACCATATTATTATTGTGACTGAGCCCGGCACAAAATGGACACTGCTATTTATAAGTGGACCCAATTTACTTCTTCATTAATTATCATTTGAAATATTAGAGATAATGTCTCGTGACCTTACACTGACCCGAAATATATTAACATCATGCGTGTTCATCGTGACCAGTTCATTGACCGCTGATCACTGAATACTAAAAAAATGAAATTAGGGTCAAGGTAAACTATTCTTGATCCACGAAAATTTTCTAGTTCAAAAATAAGCAATAAATAACAAAAAATAAATATTTCCTTTCTTATTAATAATATTTAATTTTAAATACAAATGTTTTAAAAAACCTTATTATGGATCATTGAAAATAATTATAAATACAAATGTTTAAAAAAACCTATTATAGAAATTATTTATATGGATCATTGAAAATAATTATAAAAGTCTAGAAGAAAAATTTATGAATACAAACAAGGAAATAGCCATATACTGCTGTCTTAATCACAAACAATTAACTATGGTATTCTATACAGTTAAGGCCTTTGTACTTACAGTAGCAATGTATATTACTCTAAAAACATGTGTATTCAAGTATTTCATGTATAAATTTTATATGGGCTCTTATAGAAAATGTGTTATAAATTACTACAATGCTTTTAAATAGGAGCTTTGTAATGGAACAGAGTTGGTTACACATACAGACTTTAGAGTGATATATATTATAATAAGCTTAAAATAATCTATTCAACATGTATACAAAATTGATTAGGTATTAATTAATTTATAAACGTTATAACTCTTTCAATTATCAATAAAAATACTGAATTAAATTTTAAGATGTTGAGCAATATACAAAAGAACTTATATACTATCTTTCTAATGAAATAATTGGGAAGATGCATTTTTAAGTTCGCAGAATTGATAATTAGGTCATCAGTGAGGGTACTCTAATGAACTGTAACAAGTTCAGTGACAAATAGTTAGTATACAGCAAGTTTTATCTTAGTGGGGCCATTAGTCTTTGAACTATCGTCAATCAAGCCACTCAATCATGAAGAAAGTGAGGAATATGAAGAAAATTGAGTACCGCATTGTTATAAAGTACCTTAAAAAAGTTGATTTAAACCATACTAGAAGAGAGACTCTTGCCCAGGAAAAACCATGATTTATAAATGACACAGTATCTTTAAACAAGTCAGGGACTCACTTGAAAACGACCCACGGCCTGGGCGGCCGATCAAAGTGGTTAGTCTGGAAATAATTCAAAAAGTCGAATACTGATGTTGGAAGTTGCTACATAAGGAAGAAACAGTACGCAAAAATATACAACTATTTTTAAAATTCTCCATAATCATCATGGGATGAGTAAGGTCAGAGCAAAGTGGGTGCCATGAATGCTTACTATGTTTTAATTGAAAGAATCAATCAAAGGAAAAAGAACAGAAAATTAACCAAAGGTATCCTCCTTCTGTACGACAATGTGCCTGTTCATAAGAGTCATGTTGCATTAGCTGCCCTGCACAAAATGGGCTTCAATATTTTGGATCACCCACCCTTTATCTGGTTCCAGGATCTGGCTCCCAGCGATTATTATCTATTCCCAAAGTTAAAATAAGAACTTTGTGGAAAGAAATTTTAAAGCGATGAAGAAGGGAAGGGCACACTTTCAGCTTACTTTTTGAAAAAGGTACAACATTTTTTTTATAGAGGTGTACATAAACTAATTGAAAGATCAGAAAAATGTATTATGGTAGCAGGTATAATACATTGAAAAAGAAAAACAAATTTGTATTTTTATTCTGACTTCTTACCCCCATTCCGCAAATTTCTATGTCAATACATTTCGATCATTTTGTCATTCTCAATGTCCAATGAAGCAAACTTTTATCTTTAAGTTATAATATAATCCAAAAATAAATATTGGTTGTCATTAAGTTTAGACAAGTTGATATAAATGACATAATTATCATTATCTGCAGGCTAACGTAATTGACGTGTTAATTGAGTTCTTCATTACAGGCATGATGTAATTCTTTCTGTTGTTATTTGCGGAGAATATATTTTTAAGGTTCAACTTGGAAATTCTTCCTAGTTTGTATAAATGTAAATTCTAAATTATCACACATGAAACAACATAAGATAAGTGTGGACCAAATTAAACTAATTGATAATTGCAAAATTAATCATTAACTACAGATGAGTCTATAATCATTCGATAAATTAATTCATTGTTTTTTTACACTATATATAATTGGATATATGTTTACCTCATTTTAACCTGACTATTTATGTTTGAGTGGCATTAGTTGAAAGTAGAGTAGACATAGCCTATGAACCAAGTGTACGGTCAAGAAGTTAATGCTAGTGTTAAAAACAGAAAAAATTTATTTTGCATCAGAATACCATCACAAAAGGAAATTATATCAAATAAAAGAAATGACAAAATGTTGAGAATAAAAAAGCAGTGGGAAAATGGAAAAAGGGCCAAAAGTGAAAGAATAATAACGATTTGGAAAAATCATTCAGTACACCTAAAGAAGTTCTTACTTCAAAAATATGTGTGTTAAAATAAAATTGAAAATGTTCAATATTACTGTTTGACACGGGACCTTCCCCACAAGATCGGAATCACTACAGCGTTTTTTTATGTATCCCTTCTAAATGAATAACGAAGAGTATCAAACTATAAAACAAATTCAAGATAACTACTTTTGGTAAGTTATTCAAAGCAAAATTATTTTGGTCAACTTGCATTGATAAATTAAAGTAGAGATGGCCAATCACGAAGGAACAAATCAGTGGGACCTTATCTTTTAAAATGAATAAATGATCAAATCACAAATTTGTGAACGATTTGGTCTTTTTCATCCATACCAATCACGCGATCTCATTCACGATTATTTGATTGGGTCGATAGCTTCGCTCGAATCACATGTTACACACTATGGAATCATTAAGACGCATGGTCGCTATTGATAATTGATATTTTGGTTTCAATTCGGTTCACGGGTCATCTTTTCTTAGGGAACATTTCGTTAGACAACCATACCATAGATCGCGCCAATTGTAAGGCATTTCCTTTGATACATTTGGACACTGTATGTAAATAAATATTAAATAGGTATTACAAATTATTTACTGCTAGCAGGTGCGACTGTTTATAAATGAATACATTCATTGTAGGCTAGTATAACAGTTAAATAATTGAACTAATATATACATAATTTTTATTAAGATATACTTACATTTCATTCTTCATAACGTCTGTGACATAGACTGTGTATATACTATAATGATGTATCCATTTGTATATAGAAATTGTTGTTCAATATATAATAGTTTGTAGTAATTAATTTATTGCATTCACTTTATTAAATTAACTTAATATTATAAATATTTACCGATAACATGAAGTATTTTATTTTGTTTTTAACAGACTTTGGAACATTGCTGCTTGATTTTAATCTATATATAATTCTCATATTCGTATCAATAAAATGAGCTTTTTGCTTGTTAGCTTAGATTGTTAACCAATGTTAAACTGTCTGTAGTTAAACAAATTGCTCCGGATTGTAACAAGTTATTGTTTACTTTTTCCTTGCTGCTAGAATACAGTTTTGGAAGCAAAGAAATTGAAAATGTTTTCATGCCAAATAATAATAGAAATTGAAATATTTCTACAGAACACTTTGTTTCTTCAGTGAAATCGACATTTTATAACAGTAAATAAAAATAAACAAAACAAAACGAAAAATTATCATTAAGCGATTATCCCATCACTATTATCATAAAAATTGCCAGCAATATTGTTTAGTCTTTAAACTTTCTCTGTAATTAAAAAGTGATCCTCATTCACAACACACGTAGACGTATATGCTACGCAACCTTATTAATCACTGAGAGACCAATGACCAATCCAAAAAAATTTTAAATACGATTATTTATATTTCAAATATTAACAATTGTTGACCTCTTTTTAAACATTATCTTTAAAAAGAAACCCCGTCAGCAAATCATTCATTCCAATAATAAGAAATCAATTATTGCTATTTTAAGGGTCGATAATTATTAATGGTACAAAAGTGGGCATACGCGGCAGTCTTAAAAATAAACATACATAGACTCGTAAATGAATGGTAACTGGTGGCCAACCGTGGCACAGTAGTATGGTTGATACCCATAAAATGAGCTGTTCAGTTTGTGACCGATTCAATCGAATGAGCAGGTCACGAGGACCCGGTTACTTCCGATATAACTCACAATTGATTTGCCCACTTTTAAATTGAGATGCAAGCAACCCAGTTATTTTTCTTATGCCTGTGATAGTTACAGTATAAAGGCAATATATTTATACAGTGATAATTAATATCAATATTTATAAAGAGATTTCTAATAACCTCTTTATAAATATTGATATTTTCACTGTATAAATATATTGCTTGTACCGTGAGAGATACAGGCAATATATTTATACAGTGAAAATTAATACCAATATTTAAAAAGAGATTATTAGAAATACTAAATATTCTTAATGTTTAAATTTCGATATGTACCTACATAAGTTTGCATGGAATCCTCTTATTAAAATTCCACTTGTACTTAATAGGTTTTATATCTATATTTCTTTTGTTTTAATGATGGATTTATTATAGAAAAACAATATTATATCCATCTAATGCATTTTACTTAACAAAATTTTATTAATTTTTCATTAAGTAACAACATTTTTCTTTTATTAGGTACTGAGCTATAACACAATTATTATAATTTTTTGTTTGAACTTTTTTGATAAAAATGTGGATATTTCTTTTGTAATACCATGGATGTTGAAATATTTTATTTTATCATTGTTTTACAAATATTTAGCGAATTTTCTAGACCCTATCTTTCGATTTTTCTAGAACATATCAGTGCATAAAATCGCAGAGGTAGACCTGGACAATTTTTTTTAACATTTCTAAGCAGAGAAATTTTGAGATGATTGATATAAGTAATTAAATGAATGATGTGATGAAATGAAAGTCACATTAATAAATATGTCTTTTTTTTTGTCCCTATTGACGACCTGCAGAGGAGGCAATTCCTTAACCAATATACTGCAGTGATTGTCGTGGTTCAGAGCTTTGTTGATCATCTTCCATAACGAAAGAATTAAATATGTAAAATTTTAAACTATCCATTAACTTTAAGCATTAATTTTTATTGTACTACGTGTAAGGTAAATAGTAATGTTACGTTCTGTTGTTTTAGCTTTTATTAAGTTTTGTAATACATTTTATTACAATAATGATTTCAATTGATGATGTAATACAATAAAAAAATGTATTAATACTAATTTACATGTATAATATTTATCTAGTTTTAAACCAAATTACACATTATATTTCTAAAAAAAATATAACTTACATTGTCATCACACATTCCATCATATAAAAAAAAAACTAAAATTTCACTTACAACTGGTAATTTAAACAAATTTCCTTTTTTTTCTAATCAAATACAAAGAGCTATATTTTTGTTAAAACTATGGTGCAATGGGAGGATAATCAATTGTTAACAAATTTCCTTTTTTTTCTAATCAAAGACAAAGAGCTATATTTTTGTTAAAACTATGGTGCAACAGGAGGATATTAAATTTTTAGCAAATTTCCTTTTTTTTCTAATCAAACACAAAGAGCTATATTTTTGTTAAAACAATGGTGCAACGGTAGGTTTAATTTTAAACAAATTTCCTTTTTTTCTAAGCAAATACAAAGAGCTATATTTTTGTTAAAACTATGGTGCAACAGGAGGATATTCAATTTTTAAAAAAATTTCACGCTCGCAAATTTTTGTCTCTTTTCTAGAACATTTTAAGTTAGCCTTTCATTTATATAAATAAACCTTTAATAAATTCAAAGTTATTACTATATATATATTATAAGTATTGGATAACTATATAGTGCTTACATGGGGATTATTAGTACCAAGTTCAAATACCTCTTATAAGACTCTTACACTCTGAATAACTATACACTTGCATAATATAATAATTTTTTATTACTAAGTCTGTAGAAGTATGTATAAAGTACTATTAATGTAGCATAGGATTGATTTCCTAGCATTATATTTTACAAAATATAAAAGATTAAATATTTAAAATGTTCAAAGGTACACGCAACAAATAAGGTCTAGACAAAGGCACAATCAATTATTTCGGGTAAAATTTCTCTTAAAATTAGGAAACCTTTAATAAATCTAAACTTTTTTGACTTATTTAGGACTAAGAAACTACGAAAATTGTTATTGACAAAGTGTAAATAATTCTAACATTAAAAAGTTTTTTTGAATAAACTTTTTATGGGCCTCAATAAATTATAATAGTCTAATAAGGTCTGTCAACTAAATTACACATTTTTAGGAAATACAATGAAATGCTTATATTTTATGTAGAATCTAAAATTAGAATGTAATTAACTATAAGATTAATTGAAATTTTGAATTGAAATAAAATAATGCGGTAATCATCTTTTCTTTAGCCACTTAAGTAAAATTGTTATGATGTAGGTGTATAAAAGCTTATTAATATACGAAAAGTTTATTAATTTACAATATTGGAATAAAATAAAAATTAAACAACTTTTAACAATTTTGAAAGCATAAAAGGCTCAGTTTGAAATTGATTGGATCTCATTAGCCTTAAGACACTCTCATACAAAATATCAGTTCCATAGGACAGGAAAGCGTGTATTGGTTTTTAAAGAAAAAGGTTCAGATAATAATAAAAAAAGGCAATAAAAGTAGTAAAATTGACAGTCGTTTATTGATTAAGATTATCTAGTATAATGGCCCCAATTGGCCTTATTTGGTGCACCTTATTTCTATATTTGCTATCACTTACTCAATTGTGTATTTATAAAAATAATGTTGAAACCCTGATTTTATCCACATAAATTATAATTACAAACCCTTAAAAGCATTCAAAACAACTGAAAATAATAAAAAAACGGGTTTGTGTTTGCAAGGTTCTTTTTGTACATTTTAACTTGTTGTTTTGCTAATATTGATTTCTCATTTCATAACAATAATTATGAATTTACTCCATTTTCGGCATTGCAAATTATTTAAAATGTTTTATTTCAAAAATAATCTTACAATAATATTTAGTTAGAACACAATTAGGAATTACTTTTTATGTGACAACTACAACGGCTGCTTATTATCGTCAGAGATAAATAAAAAAAAAAAGAATTTACAAACATAACCTTTAATAAGAATATTATTCAGCCCGTCATGCAGTATGTTATACAATTAATCAAGTGGAAGATTTAGAATATTCTCGGCAGAGATAAATGAAAAAAAAAGAATTTAAAAACATAACCTATAATAAGACTATTACTCATCACGTCACGCAGTATTTTATACAATTAATCAAGTAAAAGATTTAGAATATTTTATGGAGGAAAGGAATAAAGTATCATCATTCGCACACTATGATAAATTTGTAGTCATTTGTAATGACAAGGAAGAAAGTGCAGATAATTGCGATACAGAAATGTTGTTTGTCATTTATTGGCATTCTGTTGAATGTCCATTCTTTTACACCAGACTCATGTTGATGAAATGAACAAGTTGATGTATTTCCTTATGAAATATGAACTCTGTGGCAACGTGGAAACAACTATCCTAGACGTGTAGATTATCAATTTGTTCACAATCAATTTCCACAAAAATTCCTAATAAAAACCTACCTTCTACAACCTTTCTTAAAGATGTCAATGATTATTGAAGAATTACATCTAGTTAAAGTGGTACATGATGAATTTTATGACAATTTATGTCAAATCAAAAATGACACATTGGGAACTACTAGGCTATAATTGTCCAGGACATTTAGGGAAACACACTCAACTAGACTTCTCAAGAACCTCACGACACAACGAGCTAATATTTCAACAGTCCTTTACTAAAACATCGACAATGCACATTTGTTTCATTTTGTACATCCTTACGGGGTAGAAATTGCTGCTTTGATATCACCTCCCTTTCCTCTCAAACTTGTATAGAAGAGTTAATAAGACCATTTTATTTCTGACTCAGAATTTAATTCAAAATTGTTTTAGTGTTTTTAATTATTATATTAATGATAATGAAATAAACAGGATTAAAAATCATGTTTCGCAATGTACTTCTTGCAACAGAATCTGTATATAAATAGCTGTGTGGTATTTTGTAGACAAAAAGCTGTCAGATAACCGAAAAACCTACTTAGTTGTTTGTTTTAAGTCTGTGAATATAACTTAGTTCCTATGTGATATGTGCTGATCAGGGAGGTCTCGTTAGAATTTAAAAAATGGATGTAACGTACCTGGTGTCATTAAAGCTGAATATAAATTTGGAGGAGCATCAGTGTTTAGATTGTATTTTGCCTGGGAACGTAGTTTTTAAGATAGATATAAAACAATGAACTGTCAGGTATTTGAATTTATTTTCAGATAATAATAAAAAATTAGTGATATAAAAAGGCAATAAAAGTACCAAAATTGACAGTTGTTTATTGATTAAGGTTATCCAGTATAAGTTATTTGATGCACCTTATTTCTATATTTTCTGTCACTCAATTATGTATTTATAAAAATACTAGTATTATTAACATAAACTGGTATTATTAACATAATTTATAATTACAGACCATTAAAAGCATTCAGAACAACTGAAAATAATAAAAAAACATTTTTGTATGTGCAAAGACTACCTCGGTCTATTGGTTTATAGTAAGTGATAAATGGCTTAGAAGTTAACAAAATTTAATCGTGAAATAAACATTTTGTTAGACGGAATTACATAGAATTTATATCCAAACAATCTACAAAACTCATTATAAATTTACCTTTAAAACATTTACGTCTTTTATGTTACATCACCTACCGCACTTATTTCTTTTATGTTATTCCTAATAATATGAATGTAACTCAACATTTGTAACCGAATCCGCCACCGGAGAATACTCTAAGTACTACACAAGCTCTTATTGCAACTTTTGGATTATTTGAAATACAAAATATTAAAGACACTTTTTAATAAGATGGAAATTCATTAGCCTCTATGGAACAAGGATAAAGACGAAACAAGAACCACGCATCAATGCGAGCGTGCTTTTTCCTTATTATAGTCGGATGATTTTGATCCGATATGAATGGTTTCGTAGTACAAAATGTCGACTATTGGCCAAGGGAATTTGTAAATTACTATTACATTTATTTACTCAATAGGCCTAAAATTTTGGAATGACCACGGTGACATTTAGTAAAATCTCTTATTCAGACAATGCTTCGCCATTTTTACTGTCATTTTACTTAAATTTGCACCTATATTTTCAAATTTGATCATATATACTGTTCCTACACTTCGTTGTTAGTTGTTTTCTACTTAACAATTATTTTCTCTAAACAGACAAAAAGCATCTGGGCAGATATTACTTTTACGTGATTGCGACCGATGAACTTTGTTCAAGTCCAAATTTTTAACAAATATTTCAAATCAATTAAAAAGTATTGATATTCATTTAAAATATTTTTCAAAATTGTTAACTAAAAAAATGGTTGATGATTGTTATATTTAGAACTTCCATCTTAGTTTGATGGATAATTTCTATAGTCTGTTATGTAATAGTTAATTACATTCATCTGTTGGTACAGAAGTTAATTTCAAATTAATTTCATATCTGTTGAGGTGCAGGTATGGAGGGGTCGGCTTTAAATTCTTAATAAAAAATCCTGCTTCAATAAATCAACCTCCATAAAACATAATAAATAGATCTTAAATTTATTACACATTTAATGTTTTTTTATGCAGAGTGGTAATAAACATAAAATTATATGAAATTGGGTATTTAAATCCTTTCATTTTAGCAAAACCATGCAACAACTGAGACTTCTACAAAGTAAAAAATGAATGATACTCAGAACTGATTGTTCAAAAATATGAGAATGTATAAATTTATTACATTTTAAAGCTCATTATCCATAAATGCTTCATCTAAAATGAAAATAAAACTATTCGCAAAGAAAAAATTAAAAATGTTTTCCCTCTTTAAGGTTTTGTGGGCAGGATTTTCAAAAATTTCCTCCCATGTTAAGAATTCGTCATTTCCATCTGTCAATCAATGTATGTTCTATTTCCTTATAGTTTCTACAGTTTTATTTATTACATTTTAATCCATAAATGCTTCATCCAAAAATGAAAATGAAACTATTTCCAAATAAAAAATTAAAATTGTTTTTTTTTAAAGGTTTTGTGGCAAGGATTTTCATATGGAGACTTCAGTGAATGTGAAACAAAATAAGAATATTTTTAATCAATACTAGTAAAAGGGAGAAAAAGAGTTTACTGTCACAACTTAAAACGAGAAATATCATCAGAGGGTTTAATTTAGAATAAAAATGAGGTTAAATTTACAACTGAAAAGTTGTAAATTTAACCTCATTTTGTTTAGGTCATGTTTGGAAAATATTAAGCTTAAAGTGACATATGGAGTGTATGATACTTCAACTTTTCAGCCACTGGTTTAAAAAAAATCTGAAAGTTTTATTCAAATTATTCTAATTGAAAGTTTGATTAAAACTTTCAAATAAAATTATTTTGACTAACTTGCATCAACAACTTCAATAGATATGAACAACTACCTAATGCTGGTTCACGTCAGTTTCAACCCATACTTGGTCGGATGCTCATCTTTATTCTTACATTATATTAGCATAATCTTTTTTACATTTGATATGCAATGAATACATCTGTTACAATTTTTTATAGAGGGCCAAAAACTTTTAACATTGAAGACTGTGGTAGACGCATAGATTTTTCTATAATAAGGAAAATTAATTTAATTGGCAACATTCCAAAAATTAATTTTGAGTGTTCTTTTCTTCTTTATTTAAATATTTTTTTATAAAGCTTATTTACATAATGACAAGACACTGTATGATATATTATCTTACTGTTTTATACTCACATTGTTTATTTTATCATTAAAATTAATCTTTTCTAGTAAAAACAAATAAAGTTAACCTTGTAAGTACAAACAATAAAGTCAGCCTTGAAATATACATTACACAACATTGTTGAAATATGAAAATACATTTTTTACACAGCACACTTCCCTTGGCTCTGTTTGTATTATATAATATTAATCATTATTGAAAGCACAATGGCCTTGAAGTGAACATTAAAGCTTAAAACCATGTATACATACATATTTATACTACCTTCTGTAGTATTACAACCCTTATATATAACCTTGTAACTCTGTGAACAGGTCATTGTGGTGCAGATGATTAATTTGTTTTTGATATGGAAAAATACATTTTTCTCTTAGTTTGTCAATGGAATGAATGGTATAACAGTGGCCTTGGGATGTTATACTTATAAACGGGTTATGGAAAATTCATTAATTTGTATGATTTTTAATAGATATAAAAAAATTTACGAAAATGTGTAACAACATTAGGTTGGAATAAACAATTATATCCCGAATGACTCATTTTCATGTGAATATTTCCATAGATTACTTATTCTGATGCCTCCAATTTCATAATGTCTGAAAAAATATGTAATGTTGTTGAAACAAGCATCTTTTATCCAAAAAACAATTTTACACATAATTTTCGGAATTTTTCCATATAATACAAAGGGTGGTTTATTTAGCAAAGCAGAGATTTATTTATGCAATCTCTCATTCATTTAAGACATTTTGCTGCACAGAGATTATGTTTTAATCTCACCACCTTATTCAAATGTATTTTCTAATGATTTACTTCTATCATATTTAACCCAAAAACCTTACATATATATATAAGTTGAAAACTATGTTGTATTTTGTAAACACATTATTAGCCTATGCTATTTTTAGTTATTTATAAATTCCTACTCTTGTTGACCTCCGAGTTCTCCAATATGATTATTTCTCGCAAATTGTCTTAAGTGAATGTAAACTTTTTGAAATCCGCTTCAAACTCTTTATAACGATTCTTTTAGGTTCATAAGAGAGTATAATATTATCCCTATTTCACATTTCTACGTTATGAATTCAAGAAAAAGCATGTCCAGTTTGTTTTTGCAATCTAAAATCTTGGATACGTTACAATGTTTTCAACTTAAATATGAGTACGAGCATACAATGGCAGTGCATAATGGGGTTGAACAGCGAAGTGACCTGTGGGGTATCTCACTACTGGAATTTCAAATTTTGCAGTAGCGTGCCATGACGGTCACCGGTGAACTCACATTGTTTGTCTACTAAATCTGCAGAATAATAAAAAAGAATGATAAAGAAAAAAAAAATAATTTTAGAATTATCACGATTTTAGTCAAGTTCAATATATTAATCGAAAAATACAAATGTGGATATTTGAAATGAAATAAAAATATTAAATTAAGTATATGTTTTTATAAACATATCACATAATTAATATTTTTAGTTATCACTTAAGATATTTTTTGAGTTAAAGTTTCATTTCTCTTTATATGGGATTTTTCACTAAAAATTAACAGATGATATATTTAATAAATATTTGTACTTTGAACATTGTTTTATAATCTGCAGAACTTATTTTTGTGTATCGTTATATACAATATAAAAATAAAAAGAAAAAATTTAAAATCAAGAAATATATAGTAATTTATCCAAGATGTAGCATTTCTGTTAGACTTACATATGATCAGAAAATATTTGTTGTGTGTACCTCAATACAACTGTAATTTATAAAGCATATTTGTAAAAAATATTTAGAAATAAGAAATAAAGTAAAATGACATGAATAATGAGTTATTGAAATTAAGTAATTTAAATACATAATTAGTGATTTTAAAGGTTTTCCTACGCAATAAAATTGTCATAGATCTTGCATATTGAATTTGTCTATGATACCTAATAAATGCGCTAGGAACAAATAAATTTGTGAAAAAAAAATTTAATTTAGGAATAACAAATAATGCCGACTTTCATTTGTAATTGTTAACAGTTAAAACTGTGAACATTTTCTAAATGTGTCGCAAATAAGAAATATGCTTAAATTTACTTAATATAGAGTTGATACACAACAAGTAGGTACTTTATATTTTGAAATGAAGTGTTGCAAGCTTATGGACATTTCTATTTCAAAGAATTCCAATCGTAGTACTAATAATGAGTTAGTAAAGGGATTTTCTAGTTTATTATTGACAACCCTATTTAATTCGAAAATTAGTGTCATTGAACTCAAAATGAAAATTTTCATGTAAAATTTTTGCTTTAAATTTTTCAATACAAAATTGTAACTATATGAATAAAGATATTGTAATCTATATAAACAAATGGGTAGAGTAAAAATTAAAAAAACTATACATGTCAGGTAATTATATATATGATTATTCCAATATCAACAAATGCTTACACCATTAGAAGAGTTCAATTTTTTGCTAAACCGATACTACACTATTTCTTTATAGAAATTTACATTTTTTCTTAATATAGAATTGTAAATGGATTTGCATATTTAATATAGGTAGAAGTCAGCCATTTTTATTTATATCCATTAAAATAGACTTTCAGATTTTTATTATACGATTTATTCCACTAAAAGAAAGTTTTCTTTACGTAATAATTTTATATGAAAAACAAAAATTGTTACAAAAAAGTAATTATGTATATTTAAAACCTATTTATAATCGTATTAATTTTTAACATACAATATTTTGTCATTAATTCCACTAATTACTATGCATAGTAACCTTATATATCAAAATACAACAACAGTACACCTTAGCCCCTCGAGTGCACATGTCACTTTTTGATGCTACCACTCACAACGTACATAAATAGATTAAAATATGATAAGCATGTAGACAATTATGAAAGAAAAGACAGAGGATGAAATAACAAATCGAATAATAATGATTTGTAATATACTGTTATTTTTACCGTTATGATTTGCTGAAAATTACAAGCTTATCACATATAAGGTAAATTTTTACTGGAATAAATAACTTTTTTTAATGTTCATATTTAAGTATTATTTATGCTTTTTTATGATTGAAACAAAAATTTCATTCAATTATGTAGATTTCTTTTATTTATATTATATTTGAAAATTTTACTTTAGAAACACTTGTTTCTTACAGAAATATGAAAATTAATTTTCCCTGTTTTCATTATTGTTTACTCTCATCACTACATAACTTTGGTGCAAATACTTCGACTACATTTTAACTTTATTTCTCATCTATCAACAAAAATAATTCATTACGATAAAATCAATGCTTTCTGATTTGCACATTATTTTATCCAAACGGAGTGATTGCAGATATTATGTGTAAGTGACCTATCCACTTAAGGGGTATATAACATACAAACAATAATACAAACAAAAGGTTTAATCTTACATGGCATTACAGTAGCTTATACCTTTTGCATTTGGAAAATAGTAAAAAAGATTGCAATATATAGTCTCTCACATATTATCTTTTCATTGTTTCTCTTATTATAAATGATTCTTCAACAACATTTGCTTAAAAGTGTATAGTTAATCATAACTAAAAAGCGGCTAAATAAGCAGACAATTACAATGTAACAGATCATGTACATTTATCCCACAAAATTTCTCTAAAGAATGTTGTAGAGCAATAAAAAGTTCAGAACAATCTTATCGAATAGATTTGTTGAATATCCTAAAGGATTTATTCTTTGCAACAAAATTAATGTCTAACTTTGAAATGTATTTAACAACAAATAAACACTAGAATTAGTTCACACTGCACTTTATTGCACAGCTGTATAAAAGAGGAAATATGAGATAGTCAAGATCGCCTTCTTCATCTCGTAATCACACACTAGAGAATATCTGGCACACACCCTAACCAATGAGCGGCAATAGAACAATGTCTTTCCTGCATGTAAGACAACACCAAAGTTTCCTTTGAGAAAATACATCTTTCAGTTACCCCAAATTTACGCTCCGCAATCCTAAGACGTTCATTCCCATACAGTCATCCTGTCAGAAATCACCTAAGAGTAGACCGAAGGAAGGAGATCCTCAATGAAATTGCAAGAGTTGTTAAGAGTCATTGTCCACTCACAACGGCAAATTGAGCTCATGGATTGACTATTTCATTTTTAAAATTGGTAGGACAAGATGGTGTCAATAAATTTGGTAAAGAGACTTAAGAAAGATGAGAGGTGGGTTAGACTGGGTATATAATTTCCTCAGAGCAGGATCCATTTTGGAGGAGTAGGATGTATCCATTTATTTCCAGTTTAATTTCTTTTTTGCCTTTCAAATTCAGGACAGATTTGTCCCACTGCAAGAAATATATCTTGTCTTGATTGCAGACAGTGGGGAGGTTCCTACAGAGATGATCTTTGTTGCATTAGAAGCAATGTTCAGATGATGAGCATTTCTCATTACATATTTAAATTATATTTGGTTAGTATATTTGGTAAGTATATTTGGCAGAAATAAATAAGACAACAAAATGCATTGAGAATGTACTTAGCCATTAAAGATGAAAATCATCATCTCTCATGAAAAGAAATGAGGAACAAAGGCCGATTTTTAAAAAATTTAATCACCAAACCTCTTATGGCACTTTCATAACCTTCTGGGTTTTCGATGTTGTGAAGTACTTCATTGGTAAGAAATAATTCTATGTAGGGTTAACAAAACAGTTTGTAGTATGTAGACGTACAAGAAATCCGTTATCTTCAATCATATTCCTTCCAATTTTTCTGACCCCGTCTCGGCTTCTACCATTAACTTCAATAATATTTGAAAGGGAATTATATCTGGTTGCATGAGGCGAGAATTGTGAATTATGTTGAAATTCTTTTCTTTGAGCATGGATGATAAATAGTTCATCATCGGCAACATACATGTGACCCTTGTACTAGTTGGGAGAGGGAAAGGTGAAGTAGTGGAAAAGATTGGAAAAATTTGTGTTGGATGTGCTTAGAAGATAGACGGGAAATATTAGGTGTAATTATATTCTTCGTTCCTCTGTAAGAAGAGCTAGATGCAAGGAAGGATAATTGTTTGTTTAACTTTTTTATTTGACTTCTTAATTTATATTTTAAGTCAGATTGACAACCGATTATGGTAATAAAAGTGGATTGGGACATCAGGTATCCAAATTCATTAATTACAAGTAGGGGTTCAGATAGATCCTTGGGAGAAATACATCCATTTTCATTGAGAGAAGTTAAAACTTATGAGACTGAAGACTTATGAATGAATTACACTAATGGACCACAATCTACGCAAAGCAAATATTTAGTACTATACCAGAGTTATTTAGACATAACTTAAGAGACAGAATACTCTGAAAATATTAAAAGAAATAGCCAGAGAGTGAAATATAAATCCATTTCATTTCATGTTCCTATGGCAATCTTTATCAAACTATCTTTAAATATCACTAATATGTAATTACAACTTACAACTTAAATAGTATATAACTATGAACCTAGAGTTATTTTCATTAGGTTGATAAAATCAATTATGAATATTATGAAAGAAAAGAATATTATTCTTCATAGATATGATTCATTCATATATCAAAGAAAAATTCAAAATATATATTAGAGCAAAAGAAATTTGAAAAAAAAAAATTCAAAAGAAAAAATGAAATTTTTCACTATCCTCTGGAATAAAGACGTGAACTCTTTCTTAGAAGAAAAACATTTATATTGAACAATTTAATAAAGGAAAAAATTTAGTAAATGAAACATTCTTAAAAAGTTAAACAAAACATTCACATCTATAGTAGAGGAAGTGTGACTTACTTACTGGAACCCAAGCTTACTAATTGAACAACTACAATAATATATGTAATAATGAGGTTCGAAAAACTGGGTAGCAATGATATTCGCAGATCAAAGAGCTGACAAACCGAGAATGTTCCGCCATTGCCCTGATGTACAATTTCTTCAAGCTTTTCCAATTCATTATCGATTGATGGACCTTAAATAAAAACAATATGTTAGATATGTACTTTATACTTATTTCATACAAAAGATATGGTATAAAAAATTTGCAGAGTCAACATATATAATGGAATTACGTACCATTAAAATATTTCTATTAACATGCAAATTTACAAGTTGTGTGCATATGTAATATTTGTATGATAAATGTCAGTCATGATTAGATCGACTTCAATGAAACTTTTTCTGACAGTATAATCCTTCAATTTGAATAGATGAAAAAAATCTCTTTTTTTCTCATTTTGTTTATTCCTCGATTAAGTTAAAACTATGACTTTGAATTTTAGTTGCATTCTATTAAGAAATACAAGACGAGAATCTTTTTATAAAGATATACTTTTGGTTATAAGTCACAATTATACAAATTTATTAATAACAAATAAAAATCTACGAAGTGTCGTTGGGTGCGAGTTCCATGAAAAACTGAAATCGGAGAAGAATCAATATGTGTGAGCCCTCTGACGGAGTTTTTATATGATACTTAGGTTTCGTTAACATTAAGCATTATCGTCCACCAAATGGTAATAAAAGCAAACCCTCTTGAGAATATTTCATAGGATTTTAAAGATTTATGATATACAGGGGTTGGATGATTGATATATCAAGTAATCACCTATACAGTTACGTGTATCTCCATCATATATGGAATTAGAAAAGTCATCTAAAGAAACCTCGCTTTAAAATGTAGTTTTTTATATACGTGGATTAGCACCATTTATTACGCCCGTAACTCCTATAAGTAATCACTCATATATTTAATGTATTGTTCCATAAAAATTATATATAAAAACCACATTTACAACACTTGCTTATTTACAATACTTACTTATGTCGGATACTACGTGGCATAGAAACGTATGACTATGTAATATGATTCATACGAGTACATAAGAAAAACATTACTTTTTATAAACTAAGTATGAGTACTTGATCATTTCATTTGTTTTTATAACGATGATAAAGCCAAAACATTTTGTTCATCTCATACTTATGTTTTGATAAATATGATCAATACTTTTTAATTGATTAACAACATTATAATTTTTCATATTGATTTCCTCAACACTGTCTGATTTAATTTTAACACGGGTTAAATGCTTAAATTAATTTGGTAATTATGTACAGTGTAACTGAAAATTAGCTAAAATTACAAAATATTTAGTTTTCCATCTACGAGGACACTGACCGTGCATAACTGTAATTGCTTTCTACTCAAGTGCCTTAGGTTTTCATAGAGTCAAGGAAAAATCAATATTATTTTAACACTGACCAGAACAGGTTCAGTTCCCAGTAAACTAATTATATACAGATTAATGTAGATAAACTTTATGTAAATATAATCATAGAATTATACCACAACTGATTATGAAATTTCTATATTCCGAGCTACCATATTCCGTATTCAAAATTATATTAAATTCTTTTCAAATAACTTTGTATCTTATGTAAACCAAATCCGTCATTACGGAAAAATTAGATATGGTAAAGATAAGTAATGAAGATAATCATCTCATTTTGTATAGTCACATTCAAAACTAAGTAACATTAAAATTAGGATTAACGAGATATGTATATACTAGTATAATATATTATGAGTTGCTCTAACCAAAAATGACTATAATTTCACTGAACAGATACTTACACATTTGAGGCGAAAGTCTCAATTTTGTGATGTTTATTTTCAACTGATGAAATTCCGTAACCAACGTCTCACTGAAGGTGCAGACAACCGTGAGAATAACTATAAAAATTGTGTGCCATATGACGAAGTTAATCATTTGTCGTGACCATAGTTTCTGAAATGTTATTTAATTAGTAAAAATATATTTTCACAAACCTTATTTTGCATTAAACATTTTAATAAATTAGACATTTAATTTAAAGATAGCTGACATTCACTATTTTATAAATAACAGTCATTAAAAATATCAAAAAAACATTGATCTTAATATCAAGATATCGTATCTTATAAAGGAACATAAACCAAAATGAAAATGACAAAACCAATTTATGTGCACCATTTATTGTAATTAAACGAAACTTCATCAGTCACATGGCCGACTGTATGCGACCGTAGATGTAATTTTGTCGTGGTGTCATCTTATTTTATTATTTTTTAAGTAAATAAAAAAAAATGGTTTTCAGTTTGTACGCATGTATATCGATATGAAAATGCTAAAATAGCTGGAAATTCTTGTAAAGTAATGAAAAAAGTTATTTTTATATAGCAAAAGGCAATTATAATTAGTAGATACAATGGCACTATACTATGTCAGGAATTATTTCAGGAATTAATTTACAGGACGTATGTCAGGAATTATTCAAAATTATTATTTCTTATTTTCTCAATTTCATTCTGTGCCAATCAGCATTAATTCATTCTCATTATCAGGAGCTTGCGTACTTATAGTTGTTGGCGTTGGTAAGACGATTATGCTAGAACCGATATATACTAAAAAGGTTAAGATTTAAAAAAACAAAATTGATCTTAAAGAAATTATAATGTTATAATATTCTTTGTCTATATCTATGGCATATTTTTGATAATAATTTACCCTGTTCTCGTATTTTATATTATTTTAGTTTAAAATACTTGTTTATTACTTTAGTGTAAAATCGGTTATACGGGGGTGGGGGGGTTATACGGGGGTTGGGACGCATAAACGCCGTCCTTATCGAAGAAAACATTGAAAAAGTGAAAAAACTTGTTCTCAAAGATTGACAAATCCAGCTGTGGCAGATAGCTGAATCCATGGGCATTAGCATGGAACAAATCAGCAACATTTTGCATAATCATCTGCACATGAAAAAGATGTGCGCACGATGGGTGCCGAAAATGCTCACGAAACTCTTGGGTATAAACTATTACCATACCAAATTTCATCAAAATCCGTTCAGTAGATTTTGCGTGATTGACGCTCAAAGTAACAGATAGACAGACAAAAATTGTAATAAAAAGTTTTTCTGGCTTCTATTATCATTTTATAAATTAAATCAGTCACCCTTTTTAAAAAAATTTCCATATACGAATACACTGTTACAATATCATTATTTGTATAGATAATTATTATTTGAAAGATTAATTATAATCTGGAAGGTTTGTCGATTCTGTTTTCTGACAAAAAGCAGTAATTTGAAATTTAGTTATACTAACGATCTTCGGGTGTACACACACACACACACACACACATGCAAACATACACGTATACACATACATACATATGTGTGTAAATATGTATATATATATATATATATATAAATATACATATATATATATATATATATTCCCTGTTTTTCCGGCACCGTACTTATCAGTAGACTTTCAACTTTTCTTTTGGAATTCATATAGTTACTGAAAATACAACTATTTTTTTCAATAAATAACAAACAACATCTACGAGAAATGATCATTAATCGAAGGTAACAAACATCAACCTTTTTTTAAAATTCTTGAACTTTAATTTAAATATATTTTTACTACACAATCCGGATTCTTTCATTTTCAGCTCACGAGAATCGAAATGTTAACTGAAACGAAATGCTGCTAATTTTGCCATTTAGCACCGTTTCTAGTGGGACATTTTTCGGTTGCTATGAACCAGTTCTTACAAAGTAATATAAGTCTATGCAAAAAAGCCAATATCAGTCACTATAATTTGCAATATCAAAATTAAAATGATTTATGTGAGAGTTTTCCTACTTACGTCATGTATATACAAGTCCAATAGGAACTTAATGCCAGTAGTGGATATGAAGAAAACAGTAACTACAGTCTGAAGCACCTGAAGTAAAAATTAAACGATTATACTGAAGAAAATTCTTACATATCCCATTTACTTTAATTCATTATATTATACCTGTAAATGAAACATTTTATTGAGTAACTTGCATATTTTATTTACTATAGTTAACACGTTTGGTAAAGTTAATATTTGCGTAGGATTTCCTGAAATATCTAGATGGCTATTACCATTTAATCTATTGAAAACTCGGGCTAAGTCTGGTATGCAGTATGTGATACGGTTGAGGTAATCATTTACCTCTTTTAACATTTCATTAACGGTATTTGTAAGTGAACACATTAGTAACAGTTCAAATTTGTTAAGAAATGAACCGAATGATGTAATTATGTCAATCCAACTCCAATTTTCAACACCGTTCATGGCGAAAGAGAGCAAGTTGCTTGCAAATACTATGAATATTCCCAATAATGTCATGATTTTTAATTTTTTAAAGCATTTTGTTCGAAACAAAATGCTGTAATAAACGGAAATATCATCGAAATGTTGTAAACACTCGGCAAAGACATTTTTTTGCCAAAATATATCAATAGATAAAATCAGTATGAAATTAAAAAGATTGATAATTTGATAAAGGCATTGAATTATTTTCATTTCAGGGTACAGAGAGACATAGTGAGACCAAATGGCTGTTACAGCAACCAAAATACTGAGAAAAATTAATGTCAAACTGTAAATTTTCTTTAAAATAATTTTAATTGACCTAGTTTGATTTTCTAATTTATATAAAAATCGGTTGACACCCAGAATTGATTGTAAAACAAGTAAAAAGTGAATCGAATCCTTTAAACAATGAACCGTCATTTTTAAAAGAACTGACTATTTCCACTACCCAATTCTAACAGAAATTGTAAACGCTCTTCGATAATGTGGTGTATTTAATGTAATCACTCGGTCTACTAGAAGGCCAATTCTCTTTTATTTTATAACCATGATTGATTATTGGATTTTTCCATCTAGTCTATAAATATACTTATTTATTTTTCTATGTCCTTCTTATTTATTTGATTGTGAAGTCATGACCTTCTCATTTATTTGATTATGAAGCCTTGAAAATTATATTATATACAAAGATTAAGCTGGCGTAATTGATTGTTATAAATAGCAATCAACTATAGGTAAAAGTTCTTTCCTAGTAGTTCATTTATTTAAAAAGTCTTTTAGCATTATTATTCCTGTTTATTATTAAGTATATTTTAAAATATTAAGTATATTTTAAAAAAAAGTTCAATTTCAAAAGTCTTGGAAACATAATTCTCTAGAGATACGCTCTCTTACTCATCTCCATAGTCTAGTTACAATGACAGTAAAAGATACACCACAAAGTTATGTTCTGTGTTTAAACTTGTCTTGGCTTCCATGTTCTTCACTTAGGAATGTAGTGCAAAGCCAAGATATTAAGAATGCGAAATAATAAAATGAAGAAAAGTGAGAAAACATGGATATATTTATATACTCCGATGCGCTATACTCCATCTACTTCATCTCTGTCGCTCTTTGTCTCTGTGCTCTGACTCAGCTTTTATGTATGGCCATCTTTGTTTTAGCTCACCTATTTATATATAAAAGAGAGTGTCGTGGCAGAATAAATTCATTCAGTTATTCAATTTCTACATATTAAATTTAATTTTAATTTACCAAATTAGTCAAGTACCCAAGTCAGTAATTTGCTTTAACGGTGACTCTGTTAAAAGAAATCCCTGCTTGATGAAGTAACTAAATTGTAGTATTGGAAACAGCAAACAAATTTGCCAGTATTTTGTAGCCACAAGAATCCCGCTACTTCAGAGAGACAGTTCATACTTTTAATTTGACTGTTGTGAGATAATAACCAGTGATTGAAATAAAAGTTAGCAACGGCTGTTTCAAATGGTCATCATGCAAGTAAAGAAGCAGGACCTTGATCAAATCAGCACCATCAATCAACACAGAGGTGTACATACTAATCAAGTACTGTCTCATCTCCGTATACAAAGAAAGGGAGGAAAGGCAATTCGAAAAATTAACATTTGATACAGTACTCGGCAACCAGTGATCCAGCCAGTTTCTTCGCAAGATGAGGGATTTTGCTAATGATTAAATCTCCAAAAAGATACTATACTTTATGTAGTTTACTAAACCAAATCTGCAGTTTACTCATGTTAGTTGACAAGATCTGGAAGAGCCATGCTCATGCAATAACTCTGCAATATTAAAGCTGAACAGAACATTGATTATAGTGACATTCAGCGCTCATGAAACATCCCATTGCATCTTCATCATGGGCAAGAAGAGAAAACACTAGAACTTAAATGTTCATTGACGATAAATTGAAGCATCAACATTTTGCAATCATATCATATGTATACATATTAACGAGATATCCCAGAATCACTCATCTCACAGCGATTACAATAACACTCAAGCATAGAATCGAATATATCGTCAAACAACTGGAGCACAGTCATACTGCCGAGTAAGACCACTATTACCATGAACTAGTCAAAAAGAAGTTCATAAAGAAGCCAGATTACGGGATGCAAGACCTATGCCGTGCAAGTAAAATCCTATGGTCATCACCACTTCATGTCGTACTCAAGAAAATGGCAATCTTCGAACTTGCAGTCACTACCGAAAGTTCAACACAATCACTAAGCTCAATCATTACCCTATATGGTGTTTCAGGTTTTTATCTATCAAACTAGTCAATAAAATTATACCCAATGCTATAGACCTAAGTCCTGCATACCAACAAATTCTAATTTCAGAAAATAGCCCTAATCAGACTGTTCGATCTTTTCAGATTCCTGAGAATGAATCCAGGTCTCAAGAAGGCTAGGCAACCTACACAATGTCAAAAAGGAGAAAAAAAATCTGTTGTTTGGGGGTCCAAACAAGGAAGCGAATCAAATGTTCGAAGCATATAAGGATAGCATAAAAAATGCAGCCTTAATAATTCACACAATGCATCCATTGCATTATTCACTGATGCATCTAATCTGTCAGCCGGGGCTGTACTGCAACGTTACGCTAATGAGAAGTAACCACTTATGGTAACAACTTATTTTTTTACTGGCAACAATTCAGTTAATAGCAAAACAGGAATTGTAGCAATGATAAAACATTTTAGATGTTCGAAGGTCGCGAATTTATTATATTCACCAACTACAAACCGCTCACCTATGTATCCAACAAGCCACCTTTATTCATCGAAATGCTGCGAGGACTACTGTTCATCTTTGAATTCATTACTGACGTACGCCATATCAATGGGTAAGGCAACAATGTCACCGATACTCTTAGCCATATACAAAAAATATCTTAAATCCACTAGTCCATTAACTTTGGACTACACAAAAATCGCACAGACACAAGTAATGGATGGAACAATGTAGTTGTTAACCCAGCAAAGCAATTTATTGCTCAAGCTAATTACCCTACCCAACACCGAGTGTAAGCTACACTGTGAAGTTTCAATCAGTGTATCCGCCAGTACAGATCAAAGGACGCACTGCATCATACTGTTGCATACTACACCAAGCGATGATGTATATATTCCTCATTACTATTATCAATTGAGCTACTAGATAGCTCGAAACAACACTTATGTATAACAGTGCCATCAAATCAGTAGTAAGAAATATTTTTTTTTTTGGATGCCCTGTGATGATTAGCAGGGAACAAGGTTGCCAGTTAGAGAGCCAAGTTCTCACTAATGTCCCTAATTCCATAGGTGTCAATAAAACTGAACACATTTGTCTTCGGGTAGTAAATGTGACTTGAACAGATTTGGTTTCGTTCGCCTTAATGCGCCAGTCTTTTAGCCAATTTGTTATTTTATCTAAGCTGGCCTGCAGTTTGTAAGATGCCCGATTTGGTGTATCGTCAGAAGCCATAATAGCTGTATCGTCTGCAAATGTCCCCATAACGACATCATCTGATATTGGTAAATCTGCTGTGTACAGAAGGATTCTTTTAGCTCTGTTGTTGCTTCTCCTTGGCTGACAAAGAAGTGTCTACCAATCAGATACGATCTAATAAAGTTGTAGAATCTTATTGGCAATGTCATTTTTATTTTATATAACAGGCCGTCATGCCAAACTCGATCAAACGCCTGGGATATGTCAAGGAATGAGGCTGTGCAGTAACCTTTCTGTTCAAATGTTTTGGGAATTCCCTCAACTAGCCTGTGAATTTGCTCGATTGTACTGTGGTGTCTTCTAAAGCCGAACTGATGGTCAGGTATCAATTTGGACTCTTTGATTATAGGATTAAGCCTATTCAGGAACAAGATCTCCATGACTTTGGAGATAATTGGAAGTAAACTAATTGGTCTATATGACTTAGCTTCTTGCGGACTTTTACCTGGCTTAGGAATCATGATAATTTTTGCCACTTTCCATTGTGGTGGCACAAATTCTATCCTTATAATGGCATTATACAACTGTGTTAGGACTCTAATACCGTCATCAGGCAATTCTCTTAAAACAGTCGCTGTTATGAGGTCGTAGCCTGGTGCTTTCCCTACGTCTAGTTTTCGGATTGCTGATTTTATTTCGGCTTTGTTGAATTTTTCAATTGGTGGCTCTAGTTGGTGTATTGTACCTAGAAATTTGCAGACCATTTCAATTTTTGTGGAATCCACATCTGGATTGGGCTTGAAAACTTCTTGTAGATGTTCCATAAATACTTGAGCTTTCTCTGCATCGTTAGTGGCCTAAGAGTTATTTGCCTTGCCAAGGGGTGGCTGGTGACTTATAGGACGTTTGAGATATTTGGTTGCTTTCCACAGTGAGTAATCAGTCGAGGGTTTACTATCCAGCTCTTGTAAATACGTCGTAAGGCTTTGGTTACGGTCATCACCTAGCAATTGTTTAAGTTGTGCCGTCAATTTGTTATATTTTGTTTTATCACCTGGATATCTTGTAGTCTGCCATTTTTTTCTAGCCTTACGCTTCTCAGCCAACAGTTCCCTGATAGTTAGAGAACAATGAAGACCGTCGTTAGTGGTGGGAGGAGACTGAGGTGTAGCTTCCCATGCATCCTGTTGGATACTATTGGTAATGTATTCCACTGCCTGTGTGATGTCCTCGTCCGACTCTAAAGGTATCGTTGTATTAATAGAGTTTGTTATTAATTCCCTGAAGTAATTCCAATTTGTTCTACGGGTATGAAGTCTGCACGGTTTTTCCCTTCTAAGAATTGTACGACTTAATTTTATCTCAACAGGTGAGTGATCAGAAGAGAGATCTGTACTGGAATTGCAGCTAAAATATATGCTGTTGATACCTTTAGTGACACAGAAGTCTATTAAATCTGGTTTCTTCTTTGTGTCAGTAGGCCAGTATGTTGGCTCACCAGTAGAAACGACTCCAAGATGCAATTTTTTAATAGTCAATAATAATTGCCGTCCGTTAGGTGAGATTATCCGAGAACCCCAGTGCGTGTGTTTAGCATTAAAGTCACCACCTGCAACGAATCTTGGCCCCAATGTTGCAAAGTTCTCCTCATAGTCCTCTTGTTTTATATTATGTTTAGGGGGACTGTAAACAGCTGATAAGGTCACAGGCCCAGACCAGTCTTCTAACACTATGTTAGCAGCCTGCAGTTTTTCTGTACAATAGTGGTTAACCAAGTAGTGTCTAATATTATTCTTAATTAAAATTGCACTTCCTCCGTGAGCTTTACCGTCAGGATGCGTTGTGTGATAGAATTTGTGTCCTAGTATACTGAAATGTTTCTTCCTAGTAAAGTGCGTCTCTGATATTAACATTATGTCAATGTTATTTAAATACATATATTGTTTAACCTCAAGGGTATGTTTTGACAATCCATTTGCATTCCAAAGAGATATTTTTATGGAGTCCAGTTTGGAGATAATTTGGACGTGAGATTTAGAATAAGATTTGTCATAGCTGTTAACTGTTGCATCATTTGTTTCATTAATGTCATTAATTCTCTTATGACATTGTTATTACTTATGCCATTACTATTACTAATTTTATTCATAGGTTCTTTAGGTTGCTGTTTGTCAGTTGCATTTTTTGTAATCGTTGCCCGAGATTGACTCGGGGAGGGATTCTCCGGTAATACCCGTACCCTCCTGGGGTAGTTTCGTTTTATGTTCTGCTTCCATAATTAATTTGGTACTGTTTCAGTAACCTGTAGCCACTCTTTTTGAGAGGTATTTAGTCCCCCAGGGCTTGTGGTAGCCTATTAATATAGTTATACCGCTATTGACTCGGTCGCCATAGCCTCGTCTGTTGTCTATCTTTTTATGTATAAAAGAGAGTGTCATGGTAGCATAAAATCATTTGCCTTTTTTATTTCTACATAATAAATTGTATTTTCATTTACCGAACTACAGTCTAACGCTACATGAGCTACGGTCTAGTCAGTAACTTGCTTCATGAATATTATGGTGAATAAAATCTGTCTTGAAAATTATAAAGAAAACATCAC
Organism: Druceiella hillmani; assembly: GCA_039881145.1. Taxonomy (NCBI): domain Eukaryota; kingdom Metazoa; phylum Arthropoda; class Insecta; order Lepidoptera; family Hepialidae; genus Druceiella; species Druceiella hillmani. Next base: position 11,792,512 of record JAYKKI010000071.1, on the reverse strand, counting down.
AGCAAACACTTTCCAGATAGTCAGCTGATATTATTAGTGGTATTTAATTTTGAAAAAGGTTATTTCTGATAATTATTAAAGTTTCTTTTTTTGGAAGTAATAGGAAATAGATGAATGTCCTCAAACTTGCCAAAAATATTTTAAGATTGATGAGAGTAATCTGCGAAAATAACAAAAGAAAAAATACTACACATATACACAAAAAAAATACTTTATATATTTAGGGAAAATATCTACACAAACTCAATATGATTTTGTTTTACAGTACTATGTTCAGATTGATCTTAATTTAATTTAAAAAATTGAAACTTTGTCTTTAAAGAACTTATTTTATTTTGGAACCAATAGGAAATTCTATATTATATGGTTTGGTATGAAATACTTAAAGAACTTTGGTTTCGTCAAATGAAACCTAGTCATTATGAAAGCAATTGGTTTGAATTTTAACTATAGAAGTAGGTATGGTATTAAAAATGTTTGTCTACTATGAAGTCTTTTATCAAGGAAAAAACTAAGTTTTTAGATCTTGATGTCTATGAATGCTGTTCAAATATTTATCATTTTAAGATGGCCGTGGTGATATCATTTTAAGGTGGCTGGTAATATAAAAGTTGGTAAAAAGTTGGTAAAAAAAAAAATTTATTTAATTCTATAGACTTACAAGTGAGAATTTGCAAAAATATTTAAAAAAATAATATTTAAGACCAATTCATTATCTCAAAATCAAATAAACAGTAAAACTTAATTAGTTGATTATGAAATTTTATATGCTTTTTTAGTTGGCCAATAGCATATTGTGTTAATTATATGCAAAATAATGTAAATTATTTTAAACTTTAATACTTCAGAAGTTTGCATGCTTTTACGATCACTTAGTCGCCTCATCTAAGCTACTTCAATGTGGTGCAGATCCCTGTGCGAGATGGACCTACTGTTATTTAATTAGAGATGTCCAAAATTTTCCTTTGTTTAATTGTATCAATACATGATAATATATTTTCTTTTCTACCTACATTTTGGATATTTTCTATTATTTTGTTAATATTCATATCCCTAATGAATGAAAACAAAAAAATTGTCCGCCTACAATATTTATTTGTATTAAAAAAATATATTACAACTCTCTCTCGGTGTCGCTATTCCAAAGTAAAATAAAAACATTAGAAGAAATAGAATTACAACTATCATCTTATACATGTATTCAGTGTATAAGATGATAGTGGTAATTCTTTATGTGTATAAGATGATAGTGGTAAGACTTTAATGTGGAAAAAACGTCTAAACAATATGTCAGATATATTGCAGGATTTATCATTCGTGCAAATCGAAAAATTAGGTCTATTATTTAGTTGCATAGAAATGGTTCATTGTTCAAAAATAGAGGTGGTTTAATTGAATCTTTTAAAGGTTTATTACAGACACTATTCACTAGACTTTACTGTTCCTATTCCTCTAACCTTGTAAAAATAATACTGGTGAAAAAAACTAAAATACTAAAAACATGAATTTTTCCTATTAAAATTATAATAATATTTAAAAATGTTTGTTTTATTTATGTATTTTATTCCAAAATTACCTTATTTAAAGTATATATAGAAAAGAACATTTATGTTTAATGTTTTGTTATGAAGGCTACAACGACGTGGATTCGTGGAATTAAAATTTTAAAAAAATATTTAAAATTTATTAGCAGAAAGCTTTATCGTATTATAATAAAATAAAATATTATCGTTGAAAAAGTTCATGAAAGAAAATTATTATGATATTACAAAATTATTTTTAAAATTTAAAATATAAATAGTTTCAAAAAATACACGAAGAAATATTGTATTCATATTATTAAAAACTACAATGATACAGTCAACAAACTGAATAATATCCACCAGCGACACCAGAAAGTAAGGGGCAAAATTTCTGAACTTAGAAATGAATTAAGCATTAGAGTGTACCACATGCCCTATTTGAAAGTCATTACATTAACTTTTCTACACATTTTGGATATTATACATTGCTCTCGTCACTATATGTGATTCAGAAAACTTCTATTAGAAGATTTTTGTGTCGTGGTCTACTGCGCTGTATCCTCATATGAAAGATTGTTCATGGCTCTGGCCTCTTTTTGTTGATTCATGTATTGAGCAGTTTTATACCGAATCCAACTTTCGATAAGAAGTGTGTGCAAAACTTCACCACATAATGACTCGCAATTTACTTTGTAAACTATTGTTTGAAAGGGGCTTATGACTCATCATCCGTGGTATTGGTTAACTCATGATTCATCATCCGTGGTATTGGCTTGGTTATCGGGAATGTATTATATGATAAATACATACCAGTTTTACTTCAAAATACCAATAAAATAGATGTTCTGAAATAGAAATTTTACTGTGTAGGTCTGTCAGTACATATAAGCAGGAATATAACGTGTGCTTTTAATTTTTTATGAAATTTGAAGGAAGTTTCCATTTGATTTCTGGTTTTTTTGTTTAATCGTGTTTGATGCTTTCTATGAAGTATATTATTATAGCTGCAAACACCGAGTATGTGGTTGTTTTTTGGCATTTAGTTAACTTAACAATTTATCAGGTAGGTAAAACATTTTATCAATAAATTATAGACACTTGTTTGTTATTTTACCGGTTTGATATTAGGTCTTAGAACTTGCTGTCCTTTTCTAGACACTTACATCCTCTACTGCTCTAGGTATATAAGCTAGCGCGCGCACTCCTTTTTTCGTTAAAAATGTCTGAGACTTCACAGAGTCAAATACGAACCATGATGATCTGCGAGTGGCAGCACGGCACAAATAAGACCATTGTTACCACAAATATTAACAGCGCTACAGACAATGATTAGATAGTTCATTCGGTGTGAATCAGTAGATACAAGTCTCGAGGATAACCAACGAACTCCTCTCGGCTATGGATAATAAAGGATTGCAGCGTATTATCAAAGATAATTGGAAGGGCACTAGATGCGAATTAGCGACAACATTTGGCTGTGTGCATACGCATATCGTAAATCATCTTCATACTCTGGGATACAGAAATGTAATGGCTCGTTGGATTCCACACCCCTTTCTCGATAATAATAAAAACTATAAGGTGACCGACCATTTGCCAATCGCTCCTCCTTGTAGACCGTCGCAAAGACTTTCTTGAAAATTGTGTGACAGGAGATGAGAGCTTCATCCTTTGTGAGAACAATATACGTCGTGATTCATGGCTGTCACGTGGTGTAGAACCATCAGTAACCATCAGTACAATCGACAGTCGAACATTATTCTCCGAAGGTTTTGTTATGTTGCTGCTGGCTGTTCATTTATTACGTAAGATAATTTTAACTGCTTTTTGACCCCTATGTAAGAAAAAATAAGATTTGAATGAACCTCCTTCCCCCGCTCTACACTTCAATCTTACATACGAACAGTACCTACCAAAATTGGAAAGAAAAAGCAACAAAAATATAAAAACGCGTTGGTTTGTGTTATAAAAAAGTAACGTTTTAATATGATTCGGTAAAAAAAAGTAAAATATTTACTCAAAATGTGAATCAGTCCAGGAGCTTAACCGCCAGTCAGCTAGTGGATCAGCAACTGGAACGTCTCTGCTCAGCGTCGAATTCTCTCTATCAACATTGTTGCGCTTCATGAAGCTGTGTACAGCAGCACACAGCTTCGTTACTCCTTAAATATAGGGCAATAGCATGCTATTTTTCAATTTTCGGAACAATAGCATGAACTTTTTTGTAAAACTTTCTTCGATGTGAAGTACTTTGAGCAAACTGCACAAATCATTCTATCGAGGGCATCTCGGACCGATAAAAGTTGTAAGAAACCTTATTAAATGGAGTATCAATGTTAATTTTCCGAGAAAATCGCAAAATTAAGGGTTTATAACGATCTGATTCCTGAACTGCTGCCAGGAAGCTGTTGAGCGAAGATTCGCACTGCAATGGGCATGGTGGAGGAAAAAACCCTTCCTGCAGGATTTTACGAATGTCAATTTTTTAATTGACCACAGCACTCCTGATCATTGAGTGTATTTTACAATTTGCAAAAAGAATTGTGAGTCCTACACATGCGTTGAATACCCAGCTAGGTCATTTACTAGGAGATTTGTCATTTCTTTAATCATTTCATCATCTGGTAGCAAATATTCTTTTATGGACTCATTCATCATATGGTATGGGTCATCATTTTTCCAGCCTGGGCAAAAGTTTTCAGCTCTAAATCGGCATTAACCGTTTTTCCACTTGCATCAAGGTGATTTCCAAATGTATCATATGACAGAATCAGCCCAGAAGGCTCAGATTTCCCAAGCGTCTTTCACCTCTGTTGAATGGGCTACTACCAAGTGCATTTGTGGCATACAAAAACAGCATCTAAATTGTGATCCTTAAAATATGTTTTTTGCACTGGCAACAATTTTTGGATATCGAGGATCTTCATTACGACCTTCATCTAAAGAAAATATTATTACTGGCTTTGAGGCCAAATTTGTAAATTCAGGTGATCGCAAAAGATGATTGAAATCAGTATGGTGTGTTTTTGCAGTAGATGAAAATGTTTTCCCAATCTAATTGCAAGATATGTGGGTTCGCTGTAGCTAACTGCGTTCGGTCTATCCATTCCTTCACTCTCTATGCGCATAGTAACATTAACAGAAGGTATTAATTTATGGCATTCTATAATCACCCAAACGTAATTTGGAAGAAGGACCCGATATTTCATGTGCATTATAACAGGTGACAGTTCTGAGTGGATGTCATACCTATAGGAACCCTAGCCTTGTCATTCTATGAAAAAAGAATTCATATGTAATGAAGGTATCAAATATAGTCATTATTTTTGAGATTGTGTTTGCAATATTTTTCAAGCACCTTTGATAAGAGATCTAATTTGAGCCAAGAATAGAAGCAAGATTCTCCAGAAATCTAACGTTTGCTGTGCAAAAATGTTAATCTGGTTGAGGTTTGTGGTCGCATGAACCAACTTAATAGGAGCTGTTTTTACATGCTTTTTGCCTTCGTTAGTTCGTGAATCGCGAAGTAGTAGGTTAAGATAAGTGGCGCTTCAGGACATTTCAAAATCTTCTTTAGGAAGAGCTTAATGAAGGTCATCGAGAATCTTCTGCGATCTTCTTCTTTCGTCAGCTTGACTTCCGAAAATAGCGATATTGGTGATAGCTTTAATAAGATCTGGTTGATCCTCCTCTAGTCTTGGAGCATTCAGAGCTGTCTGCAAGTCGTATTTTCAAGTATAAATTCAATTTAGCAACATTCACCAACTTAAATAATAAGGAAAAATCATAACGAAACAATCCGGGTAATTACTTTTTTCGTTACAATCTAGATGTATGCTGTTCACAAATATTGGTTAGTAAAGTTTTCTATTTTTTTCTATATATGGATTGGTACTCAGCGTTACGCTTTTTAAAAATCGGGTCTTTCTTTTCAGCATCTAAATCTGATTTTGTTTTTTTTATCTCGTTTTCTATGTCTGCTTTCTAAACCACTATCACGGGCGAAGAGTTCAGCGTTTAATTGTGATTCAAGAAAAACAACTCGTTTTTCGGTATTAAACCCTGCCGGTGTAACGTCCTTGGACTTTGATCTGCTTGTATTCTGGTTATCATTGTCGGATTCATCGGAATATGTAAATTTCCTTTCAACTTTCCGTTTAATTTCATCAATTGGAGGACTTGATTGTTGAGCTTTCGTTAAATCCATAGTTGTAAGAGGTGTTTGTGTAAGAAGTATATTCATTGTAGACAGAGAATCAGATAAATTAATAGATCGCAATAAAACCAATGAGACAAAATTACCCAAATACAAAGTTACAAAATAAACACATGAGGATATTGAAACACTTCAATACACTTTTATTGCGAGTTTCCAGCCTAATAGTCACAGGTATCAAGAGAATGTATAATATCTAAATTATAACAGAAGTAAGGATATAACTCGTCTTAACATACACGTAGGTATATTCCATACTATCTAGCTTCTCCTTATATTGTAAACAAAATAAAATTCGGGGGTAATTTTTGTTTACAATATAACAATAATGTTAGATGGTACAGAATAGAGTATAGTACGTATTAAGTATTCCGTTTTGAATAACTACTTGTACATTAATAAAAAATAGGTTTAGCTTCAGTAGGAGTTTTCAAATTGTACCCAGAGTTAGAGAAGATGACGCCTAAGACACATAAAATTAGGATACAATAGCATCTTTTAAAACTTAATCCTTAAAAAACAATAGGTATCTACCTATTTCGTTTTGACAAACAATCGAGACAATCCAGTTGTAGATAGTAAGTACTTTCCGTTTTGAATAAGTACATAGACATGGATAATACTTATTGTTTTAACAAGAGTTTCCAAGTAAACATAGGGAGTTTTGGAATATGTTGCCTGAAACTACAATAAAATTATGAGCATCTTGCTTTTACATAAATACATGTAAGTATATACTAGGCAGCAGGGTAGACTGGTAAACTTAGCTACATTCACGAAAAACTTCATCAAATTAGTTTTTTTTCTCGCAGCATCTTCATTGAGACTTGTACAATATTTGGTTCTGAAAACTTTTGAAATCCTTGACTTTTTCCCCTTAACAGCTCTTCAGAATTAACTTATTACTTTTTTCTTGAACACGTCGACCAGAATGAGCCAAATAAGATTTTTTGTAAACATCAAATAATTTCTTGTGTAAATCGGCGTTCGATGCCATGTTAAGAACCTACAAATACGTAATTGTCGTAATCTCACTGTAGCAGGAGGGTACAATTACACAATTGACTGCACTCATTAAACTCAATGTTTTGACTGGCGTCCAGCCGCCCGCGCTGATCAGCTCGCGAGGGGAGCAGGAGAGTGGCATGGGTGTTTTACCATTGATACTATACACTGCCCCTAAGATCCGCGCCTGTGCAGGACTGCGCGTGTTTTGAAATTATAATTTTTGTTTACTTTTGTGAACTTAAGTAAGAACAATCTAGTCCCTCTCCTACCTCCATATAAGAAAAAATAAGGCTTGTTCCCTTCCCTCCAAATCGTCTTACGTAATAAATGAACAGCCCCTATGATATATTCGGAATTGATTCCACAAGGCAGCTCAGTCACAGTTACAACATACGTTCATCAGCTTCAGAAATTATCTGAAGTAATGCAATACAAACTTCAGAGATGCCCCGTAGTCCATCTTTTGCATGATGATGTCAGACCATATATAGCATAGAAGACCCGATATATATTAACGGAGCCAGGCTGAGATACGTTGCACCACCCTCTGTATTCGCTGGATATTACGCCTTCTGACTATCATTTATTTCTGCGTTTAAAGAAATATCTGAACGGTAAAAGTTTTAAAGATTTTAACACCATCAAAAGAGATGTGTTAAATTTCTTCGAGTCGCAACTACCGGAGTTCTGGAAGAAAGGCATCAATGGATATATTAAAAAGTTGAGTGCAATTTGTTGATTGAGCCGGAGAGAATATTAGAGACTAAACGTAAATACCAATAAAAGTATTAAGAAGTATAAAATGTATTATTTTTTATAAAATAAGTTAATGTAAAATTAACATTACTTTATAAAAAATATAAAGTAATGCTAATGTAAATAAGTTAATGTAAAATTATAAAGTGTAAAAATTTTTCCAACCTTGATATGTTTAATTTCAAAAAGTGTAAGCTCTATTTTAAGAACCAGGTATTAGCAAGTAAAACTACAAATATAGCATTATTTGTTTTTTTTGTGGTTCGGTACCTGAAAAGAAAAAAATTACCTTTGTAAGACCACTCAGGTATCCGTTCGTCTATCTGTCTGTCACATTTTTTTTTGTAAATCTCGTTGATGCCGAGACTTTAAATTCAGCAACGTGATAACGTATGTTAACCCGCATGTACCTCAATAGTTAAGACATAAAAATATTAATATGGAAATGTTTACTTTTGAAGCAAATAAAATCTTTTATTTTTGAAGTGAAACTTCTTTTGGTGCAATAGAAGTAAAATATTTATGTCAGAACGTCCTTCATGCAAAATTTGTGACATCAGAATATAACGAATCTGCCGCAAGAAGGACGGAAAATAAGTATTTAGCCGATAGATAGAGACAGGCTAATAACAGACAAAAATAGATAAACACGATATAATAAAAGGAGTGCCCCCACTTATAATTAACGTAAATATAATTTATAATAGGATAAATACAACCGCACTTATTGTATTGACATCGCGGATACATATATATATATATATATATATATATATATATATATATATATATATATATATATATATATATATATATATATATGTGTGTGTGTATATATATATATATATTTACACTGTAAAAAATTAACTCTTTTGTCAATCTTTTCATTAATTGAATTATATAAATTATTATTTACAATAAATCTCTGGTTTCAAAAGTGTGTCTTGAGTTAGAATATTTTCCTCGTTTTTCCTCTTTTTATCTCTTTTTCTCTGTCGTTTTATCCCTTACTATATATTTACAAATCGAGGTTTAGTTCGCCAAAGAATTTTCACTTCTCTCACGTATACGTTACACGCGATCATTTTTTTTTATTCCTCCTATAGTTTGTAATATAACTTAACAAAGTAATTTATGAAGGTGCCAAAAGTATTTAATTTAGAACTTTATGTAAAATAGTTTCAGAAATATTGCTAAGTATTGTTTGTTTGTTTCTCGTATTATATTGGAATCAATTCATCTCACCATCTTTAATATAATTTTATTTAGGATAAGCTCCCAGAGCTTATCTTCTCGGTGTCGAGCTTAACACAAACTTAAGTAGAATGATTGGAAGAATGATTAAGGGTATTGGTAGAATGATGAAGGGTCGATATCGGACCCGAAACGTATACATTTTGCTTGCTTGGGGTTTTCTACGTATATTCGCTAATTAGCGCTAGGGCGTTTGAGGAGGACGTTGTTGTAAACAAAATACAACCATCTCGCCCCTCTAAATCTCCGAAACTATTAAAGTGAAAATTATTACCAAACAGAGTTACTAAAAGTTAGCGTAAAATTTGGCGGAAAACTATACCGGTTATTTTGAATTTAATAATTTCCGATATATTTCTGAAATTTCTCCTCTCAACTATTTATTAAGTAATACGGTTACACGGTGAACGATAATATTAACGTTTTAATATACTTTAATATAAATACTATATACTCATAAATGTAAATATTAGTTGTGGGCGTTTATGAGCGATTTCCATAATTTAATGACCGGCTAATGAGACCTTCCAATTATCGATTATTAATAGTTATAACTAGTTCTGACAATTCATTCCAGTTTCATATCAAGTATTACTCGTTTAATCAAACCATATTAAATTTAACAGTTTAATATTTGACTAAAGATAATATTAATGTTTTAATATACTTTAATATAAATACTATATACTCATAAATGTATATATTAGTTGTGGGCGTTTATGAGCGATTTCCATAATTTAATGACCTGCTAATGAGACCTTCCAATTATCGATTATTAATAGTTATAACTACTTCTGACAATTCATTCCAGTTTCATATCAAATATTACTGGTTTAATAAAACCATATTCAATTTAACCGTTTAATATTTGACTAAAGATAATATTAATGTTTTAATATACTTTAATATAAATACTATATACTCATAAATGTATACATTAGTTGTGAGCGTTTATGAGCGATTTCCATAATTTAATGACCTGCTAATGAGGCCTTCCAATTATCGGTTATTAATAGTTATAACTACTTCTAACAATTCATTCCAGTTTCATATCAAGTATTACTCGTTTAATCAAACCATATTAAATTTAACAGTTTAATATTTGACTTAAGATAATATTAATGTTTTAATATACTTTAATATAAATACTATATTCTCATAAATTTATATATTAGTTGTGGGCGTTTATGAGTGTTTTCTGTAATTAAATGACCTGCTAATGAGACCTTCCAATTATCGATTATTAATAGTTATAACTAGTTCTGACAGTTCGTTCCACTTTCATATCAAATATTACTGGTTTATTCAAACCATATTCAATTTAACCGTTTAATATTTTACTAAAGATAATCTTAATGTTTTAATATACTTTAATATAAATGCTATATACTCATAAATTTATATATTAATTGTGGGCGTTTATGAGCGATTTCCATAATTTAATGACCTGCTAATAAGGCCTTCCAATTATCGGTTATTAATAGTTATAACTACTTCTAACAATTCATTCCAGTTTCATATCAAATATTGCTGGTTTAATCAAACCATATTCAGTTGAACAGTTTAATATTTGAATTAAGACCATGAAGTAATATTTCGGCGCTTGTACAAAAAAATTAAATAAAATGCCATTTTTTACCCATGGTCGCACTTTTTATAAACACGTATTCTGTAAAACGTCCGTTGTTATACTTTGCTCGTATTTATGAGTAGTAATTAGTAATTCATAATAACCATTATCGAAATAACTCTATATAAATAATATTTTTATAATCGAATGAATGTATCTGTATTAATTATAATCGCTCATGTTTATTTGTGCCTAAATCCGTACGGAACTCTCATAGTGTAACTCTATTAATACTTAATATTTGTATTTTATATAAATCTTTATACTTGTCACTTGGGTGTCTTCCTATTAGTTATTAAATTCGCATATTCCAAAATTTAAATTTAAGATTATAAAATTCGTATATTCAAAAGTGTTGTGTGATGGGTTTTTTTATTAAACCGCTCGTTATCTTTTAAAATGCGAAAAGACTCAGAACATACAAACAAAAAGTAACAGAAAAGCGGGTCATTGAGGTATTTTCGGTAACATCTTGAATACTGGGTAACCGATTAAAATTTCGATTTAAGAAAATAGTCGAATACTAAAAAAAACTATTCCATTGCAATATCACCTTTTGTCTAAAGACTATCTGTAGAAAGAACTTAACGACTGAATTGAATAACTATGTGAACCAAATGTTAATCAGGCCTTATATTCTCCAATGTTTTAAGTTTATTTGGTTGGAAGTGGATGAGAGTGAATATTATTAATATATTACATTGATAGAAAGTTGATACCGTTAATCAACTAGATCATTTTTATTTTAATGAATAACCTATTCAGAAAATATAGAAATTTACAATAAAAATACGCGTAAAATGTATCTGTTACTCCATTATATTATTTAATGCACTGTACTCAGTAACATTAAAAGGCTCTACCGTAAAGAAGGTACGGTTGGTATTTGTGTTGACAATGAAAAAGTACGTTGCAATACTGTAAAATGATAAAATGAAATAATAATTGACCTTGTCGGAATATTATTCGAATGTATGTTTGAGGTCACTGTTCGAGGTCTTAATGTAATAAAGTTATGCAAGCGTTTGTGTCGTATACACAATCTTAATGAACGTTATGATAACCATCATTCACCCCGTCGAAATTTGGGAAGTAAAAATGGGGAATCGATTTATAATTAATGTTTTACATTCGCCGCTAGGCTGATAAATATCCATTACGGCCAAAGGAACATAAACCAAATCAAAAATGACAACACCAATTCATGTGCGCCATCTATTGCAATTAAACGAAACTACTTCGTTAATAACGTAGCTTACTTTATGCAACCGTAGATATAATCTTGTTGTGGCATTATTATAATTTATTATTTTTTGAAAAAAATGGTTTTCAATTTGTACGCATATTGATATGACAATGCTTAAATAGTTTCGAATTTATGTATTATAAAGTAATAAAAAAAGTTATTTTTATATAACAAAAGGCAATTTATAATAGGTAGATACAATGGCACTATACTACATAGATATGTCAGGAATGATTACAAATTAAGGTGACTTAACTATTAATTATTTCAAGTTCATTTTATGTCCATAAGTTTTAATTTATTCCTTGTATCGGAAGGTTGTGCACTTATAGTTGCAGGCGTTGGTAAGACTATTAAGCAAACACCGATATATACTTCATCAGCGATGAAAAGGGTAAGGATGTATTCTAGTCGAATTTTATTTTCAAATATCAATTTTAAAAATTATGAAAAATATGGTCACAACAATACATACGACTGAATTTCTTAGGAACTAAGAAGTAGTTTACAGAATTGGACCTCAAACAACACAAAGATATGCACCCTTTAATTACAATTAAATATTCTGATTAAAATGGACAAATTCAACTGTAAAATTATCGATATTTAAATAAAACTATTTAGGGGTCATATAACACATGTACGTAAGTTATCCATAGCTGGCCAGATTATTTCTTTGTTAAAATGTTTAATGCTTTGAACAATATCAGTAAAAGTTTATTAATATTTATTTGTTTATTGCCTTTAAATTTTCATATAAGATTTATTGCTACAGTAGCGATCTCTTTCAGTTAACCAAAACACCGACTGATAAAATATATTTCGTCTTTGATGACTACATCATAACTGATGTAATACAACAGCAAAATAAAATAAAAAAGTTTATCAAGTAAAAGTGGAACTAGTTGGATTCTTTTAAATCAAGTTTATCAAACAAAAGTAAAACTCATTGGACACTTTTAAACATTTAAGGATTTATAGTATTTCTATTTCGTGCACGTAAACCCTCATTTTAAACATTTAAGGATTTATAGTATTTCTATTTCGTGCACGTAAACCCTCAATTTAAACATTTAAGGTTTCATAGTATTTCTATTTCGTACACATAAATCCTCAATTTATACATTTAAAGTTTTATATTATTGCTATTACGTACACGTAAACCCTCATTTTAAACATTTAGGAGTTTCATAGTATTTCTATTTCGTACACGTAAACCCTCATTTCAAACATTTAAGACTTTATATTATATCTATTTCGTGCACGTAAACCCTCAATTTAAACATTTAAGGTTTCATAGTATTTCTATTTCGTACACATAAATCCTCAATTTAAACATTTAGGTTTCATAGTATTTCTATTTCGTACACGTAAACCCTCATTTTAAACATTTAGGAGTTTCATAGTATTTCTATTTCGTACACGTAAACCCTCATTTTAAACATTTGAGGTTTTATAATATTCCTATTAAACTATGTACTTAAAGAGACAAAGTTTTCGTAATCTAAATATATTGCCTACTAGTCCTTTTACAGATCTAAAACATGGCGCATATTTTAAAAATATTATTCTTTACCACACAAATATATAACAATGTTGTCTGTCTGGTATATCTTTTACAAATATAACAAATAAATATTTCAAATTACAAAGTTATTTTCCCAGTTGATTTCTCTTTTTTCCATGAACTTTTTACAGACTCAGCTACACATAATAAATTGGTCGACTGGTTACTCTCAAACTAGTAGTCAATTTGGTTATATTTATTACCATTTTGAGTACTTTCAGATATTCAAAAATAGTGATTTAGCTGTTAGTGTTGGGGGTATGTAATTCTAACAAAAATTTCCATTTTTCAAATTTTTTAAATTTCCAATTTCGTTGTGCATTTGAAACATCAACTGTCTTGTGACTGTGTGGAGCTTCGTTATGGTTATCACTGCCAGTCTCACTTGCTCGTTCTGATCCCATTTCTGTTATCAGTACAAGTAGCCGAGAATTACCTTGATTTGTCATAATTATTTTACAATAATTGATGTAATACAAACTATGTCTATAATCACTACAATGTTTCACGATACTTAATTACACTTAATATTATAGTTATATTTAATGCCTCAATTTACCATTACTTATTAACTTAACCATTCAATACAATATTCACGTATAATAACTTAATCGTCTTAACTTATTAGTTAAACACTACGTTAATTACTATTAATATCGGGATGTGGATATAGATGTAATATAAGACAGTTCCTCGGCACGCACGCTTGTCACGGGCTATCTGTACTTTTTGTGCTGATCCACTCTTATTCCCACGGTGCCGCCCGGGACTGCCGAAGCGAGTTGCAAATGTTGCTTGCGTTTCCTAATATTCGTATGACCATTTCGACACGAGACACGTCCTCGTGTATTTGCTCTGCGAGAGAAGTTTCATCTGACTTTTACATGATTATAAGACATTGAATATTGAATATATTTGGCGTTACTTTTGTAGAAATTCATTATTCACAATTAAATGAAACTACGTGATGTAGTATTATTTCTACTTTTTTAAATTTCTTTACCACGACCTAGGTTTCGTTGTATTACAACGTTTTTAGGTGGGATATTGGCAAAGACATCTTTGCTAATAGCCCACCTGAAGATGTAATACAATGAAACCTAGGTCATGGTAAAGAAATTATAAAAAAAGTAGAAATAATACTACATCACGTAGTTTCATTTAATTGTGATTATAAAACCTTAATCTTTATTGCTGTGCTCTAAATACAACTCCAACAATTAATATCAGCTTATTAAATAGATTAGTTTTCAAACAAAGATTAGTTTCCATCAGGATACCCCTGTACTGTGTACTCCCGGACTACTAGTGTAGACACCGATTTCTCTGAAGCTGCGGCTACGGAAAACCATTGATGCACAAATACTCACTCCCTGTTTCCTCAAACCCAAACTTCATCAGGGTACCCCTGTAGCGTGTACTCACGAACTACTAGTGTAGACACCGATTTCTCTTAAGCTACGACTACGGAAAACCATCGATACACAAATACTCACTTCCGGTTTCCTCGAAACCAAACTCCATCAGGGTACCCCTGTAGCGTGTACTCACGAACTACTAGTGTAGACACCGATTTCTCTTAAGCTACGACTACGGAAAACCATCGATACACAAATACTCACTTCCGGTTTCCTCGAAACCAAACTCCATCAGGGTAACCCTGTACCATGTACTCACGGACTACTAGTGTAGCCACCGATTTCTCTTAAGCTACGGCTAAGGAAAACCATTGATGCACATATCTCAAGGACGAAAGCTATTCGATCATTTGGGATTCTGACTGTTCGCCTCCATCAAGACTTTGCTTTACATTGGAATCGTCAATATTTCTTTGATCACCGGGCAGTTTTTGAGTTTATAAAGGGCACATTTGTAAGTTTGTTTCGAGTTTAAAGCCTGTAAAGTATATCGATCACCCTTCCAAACCTTTATTATTTTAAAGGGTCCACGATACTCAGGGTCTAACTTCGTTTGATTCCTTTCCTCGTTTTCTATTAATACAAAGTCACCTATAGAAAATTTATCAAGCCTTGCCTTACTCCTATCAAATATATGTGAGCCATATTTTTGCCAGAATTACAAACAACATAAAAATCAAATGACTATAGGGAAGTCCACCAGCGATGTAAATGTGGTGTCAAGTCTATTTTTTCACTTCATCGAGTTACAATCCGTCACGTTTATAAATATTCGGTTATATAAATACTGTCTAAAGTGTTTGAAATCTTTAAATACAGCGAGAGTTTAAAGCTCGTACGTGTTATGAACATATCATATTACCTTTTGAAAGACCTGCCTGTTTATGTAGCAAGGAAGATTTACTGCCCGCTCGCCCACTCAGCACATCCTGGTTAAAACGGATACAAAGGACTCCTTTCATTAGATTCAAGGAAGTGCCATTGCAAGTTTAAATATCCAAATATCCAGAGACGATTTACTGGCCATCTACGTAGAACAAAGCGTCCCTTTCATAAAACTGAAGTGTTCTGCATTCCAACTCCACACATCGTTAGATATAAAAGCCGTGTGTAATAAGTTTGGATTCATTATTATACAATACTTTGTTTAGTCAACGCCTTTTGTATTTAGCTTTTTAAATAAATTTATATATACAAGTATATAAACATTTTTATTTATTTTTTATTCAAAATACATTCGAAACATAATTTACGAGTGGTAGCGCGATTCAGTCAACGACGTTTTTTACTATATCATGATACGACTCGCCGATTACCCTCTACCACTGGAAAAATTTATGCGCCGTATCCCTCGGCACTTGCGTCTGTGTGTAGCTGTACGGATTATTGAGAGTCAAATATTATAAGTATTGGCTCATTAGTTAACAGGGCGATAATATTTTTGTCGTGTTTGCTCGTGTTGGTATATCAATTGAAAGGGATTTTTTTCTGATGTTAACTTATAGAGTGGTCCTATTACCTGCGAGAATTTTGGGATAAACTGTCGGAAATACGTTGCTAAGCCTATAAATTGTCTTAGTTGGGCTAATATTTGAGGTGATAGAAAAGTGAGTGCTCCAATTTTGCGTTTTTTCGACCTGATTTCCCCTATCTGAACGTCATAACCTAGAAACTCTAATTTAATTTTTAAAAACATATCTCCATATTCATAGTGAATCTTTTATTGGAATTAAATGGAAACCACTAGCGTAATATAGCTGCATGGTCGTCTCTATACTGTTTTCTTCGAATCTACTAATCGGATTTTGAGTTCGCCTCTATTCACTTATATTTTAGGCATTCTTGTGGCGAAATATTCTGAAAAGTCGCTAAGTACGGATACCAGACCCCGTTCTTTATGTGATGGTAGGTTTGTGTTAATTTCTTCAAAATTATTTACAGCATGCTTCTCTATAACTAAACTATTCACATTTAAATACTGCTTCGTATTCTATTCTTCGTCTTCATAGCTTTTTATTTCTAGTTATGGCCATTAACTTAAACTGGAACTCAAGCTCTAAGTTTAAAAAGAAAAAATTCACAACCAAGCTTTTAAATAATTTAATTTTCACAAAGATATTTGATTGCACAGCTTTTTTTTTCATTTTTTGAGATTGCACATCAGTGCTAAGATTTTTTTTCAGGAACTTATAAAACCGATTTAATGATAGCAGTCGTTTATTTTATTTATCGAAACACGGTGACGCTAAAACTACTTAATGAATATATGAGATTTTCTGGGAAAAAAGTTTAACATTTTTTAAAATATTTTGTCAATTTATCTTATTTGCGCCACTAAACCTAAAATTAATATTTCCGTTAATACAAACACTAACTTGTTAGAAAATCTAGTATGCCTCGGAAACTGAAAATCCTTGGGGTGTATAATTTATTGAATCCTGTTTTTATATAAACTTAACTCCTTCATCTTCTGTTATTTATTTCCGTTGTAGTACTTAAAACAATATATACATAATACATACTGTTATCACAATGAAATGAAACTACGTGATGTAGTATTATTTCTACTTTCTTTAATTTCCACGACCTAGGTTTCGTTGTATTACAACATCTTCAGGTGGGATATTAGCAAAGATTGTTTGATTGTTTGATATCTTGTTTGATTGTTGATTGTTTGATTGTTGTTGATTGTTTGATATCTTTGCTAATATCCTACCTGAAGATGTTGTAATATAACAAAACCTAGGTCGTGGTAAAGAAATTAAAGAAAGTAGAAATAATACTACATCACGTAGTTTCATTTAATTGTGAATAATGAATTTCTACAAAATTAACGCCAAATATATTCAATACATGCTGTTGTGTTAAATGCATATTATTAATATTTTTGTACCCATAGACATTACATTCTAAAATAACTTTTTTTGTTAATAAAAATTAAATGTGAAAATATAGACTAATCCAGATTATTACACTGCTTTAGTTCGATATCGTGGTAAATAATCGATATATGTGGGAACAATCCTAAAATGAAAGAATCTTTGCGAACAGGATAAGTATATGTGACTCAAGCGTGCGAGAAAGAGAACGCACTGAAGACCTCCGTGATGAAATTGAACTTTGCATTGGCATCTCCACAATGTAATTGGCGCGTTTAAAATTCATTTGTTTCAATTTAGCGAAATTTGTTTCATACAGTTTCTGATCAAACTACTTGTATCTCGTTTTATATTCTGTGTTTATAGCCGATTTCGAAGTGAACTTTACTTCTCAATCTAATTTTTTTTTAATTTATAGACAATTTGGTGATTTTTTCTAAAGTGTATACCCCCATATAATTTTAACGTTTGATTCATAGATTCTGATGCTGTAGATGTATCGCATATGTAAACAGTGAGACTTGAACATCGTCTGTTTATTAGTATCGCGGGTCTCAAACAGAAATTATTTTATTGTACTTCGAATTTTAAGTCCACAATCCTGATACTGCACTGTACTGTTTGCCTGAATTACAAAACTTGATATGATACTTTTAAATTAATATTTCGGATCTCAAGCAGAGGCTACTATCATTAAATTCTGGGTCCTAACTCCTCAGTTCTGATATTATAGGGGTACTGTCTATCTGTAGTTTTTAAATTAGTGTTTTGAGTCTCAAACAAAGACTCTATAACTGAACTTAGGGTTTCAACTCCTCAGTCTCGACGCTGTGAGAATACCGCCATATTAAATCGTTTTTAAGTAAATCTTTTGGTTCTTAAGCAAAGACTACAGCATTGAGCTCCGGATTACAACTCCTTAATCCTCATGTTGCAGAAGTACTGCCTGCTTAAATTGTGAGATTTAAAGATTTATTGTTGTTAAAGTAGTTTTGCGGGTCTCAAACGGAAGCTTTTTTAAGATTAGTATTTTGGCTCTCAAGCACAGACTCTTATTAATTTCCGAGTTCCGACTCCTCAGTCCTGATGTATCAAACATGCTTTATTTAAATTAGAATAGTGGGTTTCCCGCAAAGACTTATGTTATTGAACTCCAGATTCCAAATTCTCAACTCTAATGGGTTAGTCAGGGTAGTTGAAGATCTGATGTTTTTAAATCAATATTTCGGGTCTTAAATAGTGGCTCTGCCAATGAACTCTGGATTTTAACTCCTTAGTCTTGATGCTGTGAAGGTATTGCCTACTTAATTTGTGATGATTTAGGATCGACTACTTTCATTTTAGAATTGTGCTCAAGCAGATACTGTGTCATTAAACTCATGGTTCTAACTCCCAAGTTCTCTTCCTGCAGTGGTTCTGCCTGCTCAAATTATGAGAATTCAGGAGCTGTTTTTTTAAATTAGTGTTGTGAGTCTAATGCAGATATTCTATCACTGACTTCTGTATTCCAATTCCTTAGCCAGATGCAGCATTGGTACGGCCTGTTTCTTCATATCTCCAGCAGCAATAAACTAACTTGAATGATATTTTTTTATTTAAATGTAATACCATAAAAAATTGGTTGGAGTACGACGATTGAAATTGAAGTACCTCAACAATAAACAGCACAGGTTCCGTGACAAAGTTTGAATGTTTTAGTTCTTACGATAATCTAATAATAATGTCTCCAAAATGTTGACATGACTAAGAGCAGCATAAATCTAGGGTAGATTATGAAATTATTTAATAAGGATAAAATTATTGATTTAAGATTAAGATTATCAATTATTGATTAAGGATAAAATGATTGAGCCGGATGGTGTCGACAGGTACTTTTCACTCAGTAGGAATAAAGTTAACGAGTTTGGACTCATTTCAGTAATGAAATAACAATATAAAGAGGTAGGTAAGTATACACTATATACATACATACAAAGGCATGAACCAACTAAGATATTAGTAGGTAGGTAGGTAAGCAAATAAGTATGTACAGGTATTTATAAACACATATAGCAATTAGAATATTAGTCGACGCATATGTAGTATGGAAATTTATATGAAGGCTTGAAATATTGACTACGGTGAAGCCAAAAGAGGGAATGTTCGTACGTATGAAGGTATATGTGTATATACACATGCATATGTGTAGATATATGTGAAGATATTTAGGTTGATTGAATACTCCAAACGTCTGTTTCAATCTCAACAAATAAGATGTTATTTTCGTTAAATTCATAGTGACGTTCTTAATGACATAGGATATCACAGCCACCAATTTTTTTTTACAAAAATTTAATACACTATGAATAACCACTGTAAAAGAATACTGTAATATAAAATAATGAAAATACGAGTATTCAGTGGGAACATTTGGGGTAAAATATCGTTTCCGAACTTAATTAAATTTGTAAAGTACCACTAGTGTCGAAAATTTTGAAGTCACTGCCAAGTAAAATATAGCCATAATCTGAGTGTGTGGGTGCATGTATTTGAGAGAGGAGAGAAATGTTAACTTGGCATCGATGTCAAGAAACCTTAGCAGCAGCAATATTTTTCAAATTTATTTAGATTCAGAAACGATATTGTACCGCAAAATTTTGAACTGAGTACAAACGTTTTCATAATTTTATACTTTTCAGTGCGCTACTTATTTGGTGGTTATTTAAAGACTATTCAATTTTTTTTAATGTTTTGTTTTCGTGAACTTTTCATACGCATTTTGCCCATCTTTGCTTATAAAAAAATATGCTTTATGATATGTTATCCACTGAAAACTACACGAGATTTTATAATATAATTATATGTTGATATTAAATTTAAATTTCTTTGAGATTTTTTACATTATTTGTTAAATACAAATAATTAAGGTAAAGAAATGTTTGCCGGTGCAAGTAAGAAATTAAGAGGCGTCGTGTTAATGTTAGTTTGTTTAATTATACCATAGTGTATTGCAGCTATAAAAACATAAAAACAGTCAGTTTATTGATAGGTTAAAGCATTTGGGTAAAACTTAAATTTTATTGGTTTCGACAGACTCTGAAAAATTTATAATGGAAATAATACGAAAAAACCGACATATTGTTGATAAACTTTCGAAGTGTAGATTTTAATGTTCTGTACCGACTTGGTAATAACAAAGTTTAAGAAAACAAAAAAAAATAATTTTTTTTAATAATTTTGTAAAATAAGTAATTTCAATACCATATTTCCAAACTTAAGGCAAAAATAGGAATTCATATTCAGCGTCCATAACTCGTGCCATGAATGTGGAAGAACGTGGTCATCCGTAGATAAATTTTTAATTATTTATATAAAAGTAAAATATTTTAGAAACACTGCACTAATAATAAACATCCGGTGTAGTAGCGAGGCGACTATGGTTATAACTAGTAATACCAGCCTAGTCTTTATCACTATGTGGCCCAGTGGAAGTAATGAATGAAAATAACGACTGTCCACTTGACCTCCGCGAACGACATGTCTCTTTAATCAATCGTCTGTCTAGAAATTGAGTGTTCAATAAAAAGAAGGCCTACAGAAATGCTAATTATTCCAACGTACGAATAAAATGATGGGTCTGATCTATTGAACTGTATAATTATGCGTCTGTGCCAGTACAAGGTTATGCAGTTTGTAAAGTCTAGACGATATCAAATTTGTTCCTTAATTTATATGTGTTTACAAATACACCATAAATACATTTGGTATCCTATATTTGATCTTAATTGCGTTTTCTCTGTCCTTGAAATGTTTCACTTCAAAATACCGTCAATTACCATATGATATGAATCACCATAGAGTTCAGTTAAGTGTTGGTAATTTATTAGGGTAATATTGACGGTATACAATAATTATGGTAACATTATGAAATTAAATTCTCAAGGATATATTTATTTTGTCATTGCTTCGCTCGTTTATTATCTTTATATATATCTGAAAATCCTTGGGGTATATAATTTATTGAATCCTTTTTTATATAAACTTAACTCCTTCATCTTCTATTATATATTTCAGTTTTAGTATTTAAAACAATATATACATAATACATGCTGTTGTGTTAAATGCATATAATTAATAGTTTTGTACCCGTAAACATTATATTCTAAAATAATTTTTTTGTTAATTAAATGTGAAAATATAGACTAATCCAAATTATTACACTGCTTTAGTTAAATATCGTGGTAAACAATATATTAAATAATATTATTCATAGACTCATATTTAATCATATAAATGAGAAGAAAAATACTGGAAATGTATTTTTACCTTACAATTAATTTTTGCATTTATTCACAAGTCTTTTGGTGTATGTCTTTTAATCAAACTCTAACAATAAATATTTATGGCCAAATATTACTAACATATTCCTCTACTTAGGATAATAAGTATAAGCTAATTGCTCAAGAAATATTCGATGTGTATTTTCAGGAAAAAACTTTATTCAGAGAAAAAACAATTAAACACTCAGAGAAAAATGTGTAAGGACATAAGCTTTTCCTTAGACCGTGAGAAATATTATTAGTTAAAAAACTGTTTTTAATAACAATTAAAGTTTTTCATTAAATAATACAGCAATTATAAGGAAACAAACAATTAAATTGTTTATAACAATTAATCGCGCTTAGAATTTTGCAATCCAGGTAATCGTGATCCAATCTATACGTAATTCTAAATGTTCATAATTTTTAGATAAAAATAGGGGATTGATACTTTTTACCGTTTTTTCCGTGTTTAAATAAATTCATAAAAAAATATATCATGTCTATTGTTAAATTCGTGATTCGATAGTTTTCATTCCACGCTTTACACGAAAACCTTCAAAGATTTTTTTAATATTTCTCAATTTACCCCACGGAATTAATCATCATAATAAACACTGATCTTCTCATACTGCACGTCTATAATTCGGCCACTAAACCCGAAACTCGACAAAATTTCAATGTAAATTTTGCAAAATTTTTATGTCGAATAGTTTCCGAGAAAATCGCCTGTTACAGACGAATACCAAAGTAATTCTATTATTCTGTTTTGGCACATTTGACACAAACATTAAAAGAAAAGGTAATAAAGAAAATGATCTTTTGAAACGCTGACTATGAAATTAATTTACTTTATTTTAAGTAACAAACGATCTTTTGAAACGCTGCCTATGAAATTAATTTACTTTATTTTAAGTAACGATTTTTTGAAACGCTGCCTATGAAATTAATTTACGTTATTTTAAGTAACAAACGATCTTTTGAAACGCTGCCTATGAAATTAATTTACTTTATTTTAAGTAACAATTTTTTGAAACGCTGCCTATGAAATTAATTTACTTTGTTTTAAGTAACATTTGACACAAACACTAAAAAGAAAAGGTAATAAAGAAAATGATCTTTTAAAACGCTGCCTATGAAATTAATTTACTTTATTTTAAGTAACAAACGATCTTTTGAAACGCTGCCTATGAAATTAATTTACTTTATTTTAAATAACAATTTTTTGAAACGCTGCCTATGAAATTAATTTACTTTATTTTAAGTAACATTTGACACAAACACTAAAAAGAAAAGGTAATAAAGAAAATGATCTTTTGAAACGCTGCCTATCAAATTAATTTACTTTATTTTAAGTAACGAACGATCTTTTGAAACGCTGCCTATGAAATTAATTTACTTTATTTTAAATAACAATTTTTTGAAACGCTGCCTATGAAATTAATTTACTTTATTTTAAGTAACATTTGACACAAACACTAAAAAGAAAAGGTAATAAAGAAAATGATCTTTTGAAACGCTGCCTATGAAATTAATTTACTTTATTTTAAGAAAATATGCGATTTAATTGTGTGTATTCTGTAAGTCGGCACGGGACTTGGAAATTTTTTTTTTAATTCTATATCTAAAGCCCACTTCTAGATTTACTCAAAGTACTGAATATGTTCATGTATTATTAATACAAAATGTTTAAAGATAAAAGGACAATAGAAACAATAACTAAAGAAAATTTAAAAAAACATAATTTAAATTTACATAAATCTAATCAGTGACCAATCGTGAACTTACTAAACGACCCCACAATTGTATTGCTGAAGAGATCAATGGAGAAAAAAAGTTATTCTCGCTGAGCATTTCACATGTGAATGTAAACCTACGAAAGACAGGTGAACCTTGCAAGATAATCGTCTGCGCTCTAGGTAGGCGAAATAAACTATGACTTTTTCCTGTCATATGGCAATCAGCAGCGTAAAGCGCTATTAAATTTAAGATCGTGGGGCATTGTGAATCTAAAGATTTAGTTATTTAAGAAAAACTTAATTATTAATTAATTAATTATTAAAAGCAATTTATTTTAGAATAGAAGACAATTACATTAGAAAATACGTCTTTTAATAAAAAAAATCTGTTAAACTTATTAAATATTTTCTCTGGTACAGGGGATGTAAGTAGATGTATACGGATGCCAGATGCCTGTCTATCGTTCCAAGAATACTATGCACCAGAGAGTTAAATAAAGTTATGATACAATCGTTATGATGGAAACCCCGTAGGATAAAACCTAGTACCCTGTAGGTTTGCTGACATATGTCAGTGACGTGGCGGTGAAATATGAGATAATCGTCCATAATTATACCGAGATACTGCACATAAGAAACCCTTTTTAAATGTAGTTCCATCAATCCCATAATTACCCAAAAAGTGGACACGTGATCATCAATACACATTTACTCATATCAATATGCGGTTTCTTGCTCAAACTCCATTATAGTTCAACTCCATTCCAAGGTTTGCTGACATGTGTCAGTGACGTGGCGGTGAAATATGAGATAATCGTCCATAATTATACTGAGATACTGCACATAAGAAACCCTTTTTAAGCGTAGTTCCATCAATCCCATAATTACCCAAAAAGTGGACACGTGAACGCTAAGCCAATATCACATTGAAATAGCTCACTATGAGATTGGTCGTAAATATACACGAAGAGATTCAGGCCATTCGCCCAAAAAGTGGACACGTGAACACTGAGCCAATATCACATTGAAATAGCACACTATGAGATTGGTTGTAAATATGCACGAAGAGATTCCGGTCATCGGCAAACAGAAGACAATAAGAAATATTTATAGACGATAAACGTTTATCGTAATGAAAAACAAAAGTGGACTTAAAAAGTGAATTAAAAACTTGGTTTGACTCCAGATTGATTAATATAAGACTGGGATTTGATATCTCTAGACTGGACATATTGCTCACGAACTCAAAAGTAATTGGCGAAAAATGTTATTGGATGAAAAGACATAACTGCCCCAATAATTTTACTAGGAGATTAGCATTTTCGACTCGGTGAAACGCCTATTGAAAATAAAATTAGGTCGCGTATACCTGACGCTCTCAATCCAATTCAAATAATCCCCAATTTTTTTGAGATTACTGGGAGTGTGATGCTTTGGTTGGAAACCATGCTGAAGATCCGTCAGCAGGAATTGCATTTGCAAATGGATACCCCGATACGAAATAGTTTCGAATATTTCAGCAGATGTGGTTAACACATGTGCTGAAGTATTACTAAAGATGAGAGTTTTTAAATACCATAAAAACTTGAACATATCTGAAACGTATACATTCGTCTTCTCTCTCCTCTCATACATCGCTTTCACCTTCAACTGCCTTCCACTCCATGAGATAAAAGAAAGTTCGCAATCAGAAATCAGAAGTCTCGCAATAAGAAATTGCGAGGTATTTGTTGAAAAAATGCTTTCAAGATACATAACTCAATAACAAATTGCTCAAATGATCAATACGAAATTCTGACAATTTACCAATGTTATTAAATTATTAGCATATTGTTATTTATTACAATTATGTCGTACTCATTGAATTTAAACAAATAGGTGCAATCACATATGTCACTCTATATCCTTGCAGTGCTGGTTGATGATTTGTTTTAGGCTGGAAGTAGCAATATGCAAACATACGTTCTCACATTGCAACTTTGTGAATTTTATAATTTAATTTAATTTAAGACTACTATGAATGCGTGATCTTGAGTTTGCGCTGCGCATCAGTGGGTTGTGATAGAGTTTCTTCTGTAATCGGCTGTCATGTTAGCCATTGGCACAAATTTCGATTTTAGTATATCTCACGAACTGTTTACCAAACGGTGCCAAACGATATATTTAGTCAAAATTTATAACAGTAGAACTTTGTGAAATATGTCGCGTTATATTCACCGAAAGTACTGAGAGAAGACGAAAAACCCTAAGGTAGTATAATCAACCGGTACGATAGAAAGACGTGGCGCTCGCGAAGCACGATCACGCGATCGCCTCGATTTGCTGATATGACGTTCTGATAAACCAGAGGAGTAATACGTGTGGTTTGTTAGAACATCTACGACCCTTTTCTGGAAAGTCAGGCCAAGTTTACAATTTTTATCACCATATATATATTCATGTTGTATATAGTTTTTAACTGTCAACTATGCCTTGAGATCAATTAGATTTGTATTTTTTAATAAGTTATAAGAAATATTTGCGATTTTGCAAATTTATAATTTAAAAATGAAAACCTTGGTAATTCGTAACGTATTGACAAAGTATTGACAAAAAATATTTGTCGTAATTTTTTTTTTTGATTTTTTACATGTCGGAATGAAGATACTAGCCTTGAGATATGCTATTTTTATTCCGATATGCAAAATATCACAAAAAAAATTCAATGAAATGTTTTTTTGTCAATGTTTTGAATTACGGATTACCAAGGTTTTCATTTTTAAGATACAAATTTGTTTTACCCAACGAGATTTAGCTTTTGGTCGCCAGATAAACATTACCTACATTATCGGAGGGGATAAAAACGTAAGTTGCTTGTAAATGTACATGTTCATGCTTAAATATAATTTACTATTATATACCGTCCATTAGCTCTTCCTAGCAAACCTCTATGCACATAAAACACTGTGTCCCACTCCACGCAGCTTCAAGTGCGAACGTTCAGTTGGCAGAAATGAATGTTCGTAGTTAATGTAGCACTATATGACTGGGCCTCCTTCTAGATACTCTTCAAATTAATTATAGTGTAACTCTGTACATCATGAGTTGTAATTTCGGAAATACAAGACAAAACAATTCCTTTACGGCACAAAAGAAAATGAATCAAAATTTTGCCAATACAAGCGCATGTCATGTCATAATAATACTTATGAAAAAGACGATATAAACTTCTCGATTTCAGAGAAGATCAAAATTTTGAATTTCACAGTTCATTGCAAGTTTTAGTTTACTAAATTTTAATTAATTCATAATTTATTCCCATAAAAATTATAATTGCGCCATCTTGTTAAGAGAAAAATTTAGTTCTTTTTGTTATATTTGGTACAAAGGTTAAATACAATTTTTATCCCTATATAGATTATAGTGCTTGGGCGGAAACGCAGTGCACGTTATATTTTTGGACTTTACTCCTTGAGAATCAATTTTCATATATAGCGCCCGGTATGAAGTTTTATGAGGAGTAAAATCAGAAGTTCAGAGCGTACGTAATTCAGAGCGTTAAAAAAAGTGTAACCGTTAGGAGGCGTCTCCGTAAAAATATCGATATGTTTATTTGCCATTTTCTTATGGCGTAATAGCAATGACGGAGTGTGATACACATATTGGCATTTTCTTATGGCGTAATGGCAATGACGGAGTGTGACACACATAGTTTACTATCGTCCGCTTATATTAAGATGTAATCATTAACTGTCATTATGTTTGAAATTTTGGTGTCTTATATACTACAAAATTAAAAAGTCTCTTTTAATTTTAACTTCTTAGTCTGACGTTACTAAATACTTTTTAATTTTGTTGTATATATAAATTTTATCTTGTTCATTTGTGTTTTACTTAAAATAATTATATTGTCAGCATTTTTTATTAAAGGATTTTCCATTGACATTTAATGATATTGATATTTATATTTATGTACAGTTTTACCTGTTTTATACTTTCCAAGACAATCGCGCTTAAGGAGTAAACTCCAGTCGATCACAATTGTTTAGTTTAAACGTGTTTACAATGACCAATAATGATTTAAGTCAAAGGGCTCGAAAATGTAAATGACAATATTTTATAGAGCAAGAGAATCTACGAAAAAGTTTGACTGACTCGTTTTTAATTACACAATCGAAACTTTGAAGTAGTTTCGAATTAAACAAATTAAACCCTCATAGCTACATCAATCTAAAATAGTTTAAACAATAGTGAAATCTACAAAAAAGTTTTAAGCTTAGCCCGTATAGTTATCAATTAAAAAATTTATTACAAAAAATGCTTTCATGGTAAAAAATGCTTTCATTGGTAATTATTAAAAAATTGCCTTCTATGACTCGTTTTTAATTACAAAATCGAAACATTGAAGTAGTTTTGAATTAAACAAATTAAACCCTCATAGCTACATCAAACTGACATTTAAAATAGTTTAAACAATAGTGAAATCTACAAAAAAGTTTTAAGATTAGCCCGTACAGTTATCAATTAAAAATGTATTACAAAAAATGCTTTCATGGTAAAAAATGCTTTTATTGGTAATTATTAAAAAATTGCCTTCTATGACTCGTTTTTAATTACAAAATCGAAACTTTGAAGTAGTTTTGAATTAAATAAATTAAACCCTCATAGCTACATCAAACTGACATTTAAAATAGTTTAAACAATAGTGAAATCTACAAAAAAGTTTTAAGCTTAGCGGGTATAGTTATCAATTAAAAAATTTATTACAAAAAATGCTTTCATGGTAAAAAATGATTTCATTGGTAATTATTAAAAAATTGCCTTCTATGACTCGTTTTTAATTACAAAATCGAAACATTGAAATAGTTTTGAATTAAACAAATTAAACCCTCATAGCTACATCAAACTGACATTTAAAATAGTTTAAACAATAGTGAAATCTACAAAAAAGTTTTAAGATTAGCCCGTATAGTTATCAATTAAAAAATTTATTACAAAAAATGCTTTCATGTTAAAAAAATGCTTTTATTGGTAATTATTAAAAAATTGCCTTCTATGACTCGTTTTTAATTAAAAAATCGAAACTTTGAAGTAGTTTTGAATTAAACAAATTAAACCCTCATAGCTACATCAAACTGACATTTAAAATAGTTTAAACAATAGTGAAATCTACAAAAATGTTATAAGATTGACTCGTATAGTTATCAATAAAATTTGATTACAAAAAATGCTCTCATGGTTTCTCTTTTGAGCGGCAAAGCCACGAAGGGCAGCTAGTATAGTACACTCGCTATCTATGCATGTGTGATAGACAGTATTGACCTGCAATAATGTACCGTCTCATTACAAACAGGGATCTTATTAAACCGAGAAGCGATATTTATTAGAAGTTCACTTTGAGGACTTTACATCTTCTACAAGCGGTGATGTTCTGTTCATCAGGCCGTACATCTTTTCATCTTTTACAGCCTTTCTATATCTAGAGCTTTGGGCATTTTATAATATAAAATATATTATAAAAGGTAGGTGCTGAAAAGTAAAAAAATAATTAACTCAAAATAGTTACCTACTTATTTGAAATACATAACTAAGTTACTTATTTTTGAAGTCGGCGCCAGCAATGTCGACCAACTTAAACAAATTTATAATTTAATTGAACTTATAATGTAAATTTATAACTTTAACTTCTAGTGTACCTACAATATTAAATATATTCATAAAGGGCGTATTTATAATATAACATTTAAATTAGTTTATGGCGGTGCTGGCACAGACTTCGAAAATAAGTAACTTAGTTATTTATTGCAGATAAGTAGGTACCAATTTTGAGCTAATTATTATTTTATTTTAGAATTTTTAGTTATTAATATATTAACATAAATCATCATAATGATTTTGTTTCTTAGAATATTAAACTATAGCAATAGCGATGGAATAGAGCATGAACGTAAATGCGTATGCTTATTTCCACACCGAACGGGAAATATATCCTTAAGTAGTGTAAATAATCGTCTTTATTTTATAAATATTTTTTAGAAAAACTACAAAAGCGGGAAACAATACCAGGAGCATACTATTCGCTAGCTGTTTATTTGATACAAAGTATTGTTCCACCCCTTTTTAATGGTTCGAAATAAACTTTTTTAGTTCTATGAAATAACAAAGAAACTGGACTTTTACGCCTTTCAAGAACTGGGCTACATTTGCTTACATTTCCTTTTGGAATCGTTATTTTGTTGGAAGTACCATCAAAATGACACGCTCTCTTCAGAATCATGAATATTTGCTTCTTTATTACATACAAGTACTTATATTTTTCCATATTTCCTAAAATTAGAAGAAGAGTCCCAACTCCACAACGTGACAAATAAACCGTAACAATCATTCCACCCAAACATAGCCGCTAGTATACTTAATGCGCTCAGCCATACTTCAGATTATTTTTGATAATTTTATGAATATCATTAACATTTTATTTCATAATCATCATTAAATTAAAAGTTACCAAGACACCTTTAAATATCAGGGTTAAATATCATTCTACATAAAGATCCGGTAATCTACGACCTTTAATTTACAGAGTATTTTTGACATGTTACAGTAACTTAAATTGATCAATGTAAACAAAAATCAACTAATTAAAAATTACTAATCATAGCTATTATCAAAATGTTTCTTGGAATTATATTGTATTACGAGTAAAAATAAAAACTTTTTGTAAAGAATGTAATTAAGACAAATATTGGGCGATTAAATTAAAATTCATTTAACTTGGACGCATGTTTTTTAAAGGTATGCGAATTAAAAATAAAAATAGCATATAAAAACATGATAATGGTCATGGTATTGGCTTATTGTAAAGGTATATGCCATTAGTATCTAAATACAATTACAGGCATATGGACCCCACGGTTGGCTTGAATGAAGCGTAATTTGAAAATCTAATTCTTAACCACTTTTTCGAGCAGTCGTAGTATGTTGGCAATAATGCAGCAAATGTTGTCTTCAAAGTGGTCCAACGTCTGTGATTTATCAGCATAAACTAGCAACTTCACATACCCCTACAGAAAATAATGCATAGGTGTGACATCACAAGATCGTGGAGGCCAATTCAAGAGGGCATTACGCATAATTATGCACACATCGAATGTTTCCCGCAATAAATTTTATCGCGTGCTGTATGACGTATGGCACCATCTTGTTGAAACCAAAGCTCTTCAATATTAATGTTACTTAATTGGGGAATGAAAAAGTCAATAATAATTGATCAAATGGCGTTCTCCATTGATTGTAACATTCTCGTCGCCATCATCTTTGAAGAAATACGGGTCAATGATTCCACCAGCCCATAAAGCACACCACACAGAGACTTTTTTAGATGTAATGACCTCTTAATAGTGACACATAGATTTTCTAAACTCAAAATCCAACAATTTTGTTTATTCACCTAGTCATTCAACCAAAAATGCTGAACAAAATATTACTCGAAAAACTGGTTAAGAATTGAACTGCCAGATTTCATTTGAGCCAACCATCACGCCTGTATGTCTGAATTTCTATTTGAATGTAAATGGGACATAATTACTTTTTCAATAAAGCCAAACATGATTTTTATTTTTTTTTTTCATTTGAAAGTCGCATACCTCAAAAAAAACACCCGACACTTACGGTGATCAACTGCACGAGATTTCGAAGTAGGCTTTTTCACAAGAAATAGTTAGAGATATCAACTTTAAATTGAACGAAGTATAGAAGAATCAAGTTTGCTTTACCTACGTTATATTAATATTATAAAATATATATTTTACAAAGAAATACACAAACAAGATAATTTAATAACAAAAGATTGAGATAATATAAAATTAATATTAAGAAACTTTACACTAAAAGTCGCCGTGGTGTGTTGAATCGATCACAAGGTATACGACCTTTCATAGTACGATACACCGCGAAGATTCGGATTCGATTCCCGGCCGCTCTTCGAGTGGGGTTGGCCTAGTGTTCTGGTGAGCTTTAAGAGATTACTCTTGTAGCAATAATTCCGCCATATGGATCTACCGTATGCATTAAAGTATATAAATAAATATAATAAATAAAAGCGAGCAAAAAGTATTTTAGTATACCGTGGTACTTAGAGTACTTGAAAAATAAATGAAAAACGACGATGTTAACTGTAAGAGATTGCTCCTGTAGCAATAAGCCCGGCTGATGACTGTGTGTCAAAGTTTTTTAAATAAATAATAATATCGTGTATTTTCTACTTCTTTACACATTTGAATCAAATTTATTCAATCTTATCTTTTAATTATTAATATATATAATTTTTAATATAAATAAGATTTACTGCAGAAATGCGGAATTGACTCCTACATGCTTCCTGCTTCCCAACAAGCAACCGACATTAACTTCTTCACAAAGAAACGGTTTCGATTTAACATCAAACTATTAAAAAGACTAGTCTTAAAAACAATACTCATTAAGCTTTTAATAAGTAAGGGAAAATTTGAAGAAAAGTATTTTAAACTCAACAAATGCTCATTAATTAGAAACGTTTGTATAAGACCATATGCAGAGTTGATTTTAATGCTATACTGGAATTTAGATCGGAGCAAACTTCAATAGTTAGGATAATGTATCGCAGTAATTACTTTAAAAAACTAGATTGGGAAATTCAATCGTTTTCTGTCTACTAGCTACAAAGATAAAAACGAAAGGGGAGATACAAGGTAGGAAGGACAGGCTTGATATAGTTTGAAAACGTGAAAGAATAAATCCAAGTATAAATTTGACGAAAATTGTAAAGGACAGAGTAATTATAAACAAAAGATAATGTTAAACATTTTCATAGTCAGTTTCTATCCAGCTGTTCTCTGTTCGTTTAGAAAAACTAGCTATAAAAAGAAAACAAAAGGATTGATAAAAGGTAGGAAGGACAGGCTTGATAGAGTTTAAAAATGTGAAAAAGTAAATCCAAGCATAAATTTGGCAAAAATTGTAAAAAATAGAGCAATTCTAAACAAAAGGTAATGTTAAACATTTTCATAGACAAGAATTTACAGAAGTTTGCTCTAAATAAAAGGCAATGTTAAACATTTTCATAGATGTGTAGTTTACAAATTTCACCTAACAAATGGGCGACGCTCTCAATTTCGAGACCGTTCATACCGATTCCAAATTATTTCTGCAATAAAAACGGAGTAACACCATCCATCCGCCTGCAATGAGGAAAAAGCATGCTTTCGTTTGATCTATTAATCCTTATCCATGTTCCATTTAGGCTTACTCATTTCCATCTTAATAAAATTACGTATTTCAATAATATCTTATCTTTTTTTTATAATCCAACATCTGTCATAGGAACATGTGCGGTGCCAATGGCGAGTTCGGCGGTAAAATCAATAAAATATTGTTGTTCGATAGAGTTGGGAAGAAGATATAAGAAATGTGTGAGATTGTTTATTAAGGAAAAGGAAAATAAAAATTCTAAAGATATATATATATATATATTTTCCTTTTCCTTAATAAACAATCTCACACATTTCTTATATCTTCTTCCCAACTCTATCGAACAACAATATTTTATTGATTTTATCTTGTAAATTTGTAATCTACACATCTATGAAAATGTTTAACATTGCCTTTTATTTAGAGCAAACTTCTGTAAATTCTTGTCTATGAAAATGTTTAACATTATCTTTTGTTTAGAATTGCTCTATTTTTTACAATTTTTGCCAAATTTATGCTTGGATTTACTTTTTCACATTTTTAAACTCTATCAAGCCTGTCCTTACTACCTTTTATCAATCTTTTTGTTTTCTTTTTGTGTATATATATATTTATATATATATATATATATATATATATATATATATATATATATATATATATATATATATAAATACATGATGAGATGAAAGAAAAGTAAAAAATCTAAAGGTATCGGTTTTATGTCCATAGTTGTACTTCGTCAGTTGGAGTCTGGTATGAAAAGTTGAAGTTTACTAGATAGTGCATAAAATTGCATTGCCAAAGAACAAAGTGCAGTAAATTGCAACGCGGAAACGCTGTCATTTGTTGGCATTATTAGGTAGATGGTAACGCCAGCAAATTATGGATAACATTTCCGCGTTGTAATTTTCTGCACTTTGTTCTTTGTCAATGCAAACAACTATAAATCTACCGTAGTTCGCAAATGATGATACTTTAGTGATGTGACCCATAAAAGTGTGAATAATGTACTGCGTGATATAGTGCATAATATTCTCGTCATAGGAATATGTTCGAAACTTCATGTCTCTCATTTATCTTAAGCGATAACAAACAGCCGTTAGTAACAGACGTAGTTGTAACAAAACCATTGTAAAAAGTCATTCCCAAATGCATTTTTCTGAATATTAGTAAAATTTCTCAGGAATTCTCAACGCCATATACTGAATAAATTCATGTCTGTGTTGTGAGGCGAGAAATTAAAATTAGCAGAAGAAAAAACCTTGGGCGTGTCAGCTCCGACGCGTCACTGGAATTTAATCCTTAATTACGATTGTTGTGGAATGTATA
Source organism: Druceiella hillmani (assembly GCA_039881145.1). Lineage (NCBI taxonomy): Eukaryota > Metazoa > Arthropoda > Insecta > Lepidoptera > Hepialidae > Druceiella > Druceiella hillmani. The sequence continues at coordinate 11,758,442 of JAYKKI010000071.1, read as the reverse complement.
AAATAGTTAACACTGTATATAAATATATATATATATATATATATATATATATATATATATATATATATATCATCTATCAATATAATATCTCTTACCCTTGAGGCAGCGTTCATAAGAAATGCATGCGCTCAACTGTTTTTTCGTTGACTTAAGTTGCAAAACTGATCTCCATGAATTTTTTTTTAACGGGATAATAAATATTGGTGAAAGATTTTTTGAAATCGGATGAGTAATTTCGGATATTACTTCCTACATCCAAACTTACAAAATTAAACTTTTGTATAATATATGACAATTTTTTTAAGCTTGATGATATACAACCTATGTCAATCCTAAAGATTATTTCTGAATATTGGTGAAAGAATTTTTTAAATTGGATGAGTAGTTTCGGAGATTACCTCCTACATCCGAACTTACAAACTATTACTTTTATTAGTACTCTGAACTTCTGATTTGACTCCTCATAAAACTTCATACTGGACGCTATATATTAAAATCTATTCTTAACGAGTAAACTCCAAAAAGTTAAAATATTTAGGATAAAAAAAAATTTCCCGATTCGAATATTTAAATTTCTCGTAAGCCGTGACGCTATTCTACCGACCTTCTTTTAGTCTAGCGAATGCGGTCCTACCTTGATAGTGACCGCACCCACAAAAATACTCTATACTTGTTTCCGTTTGTTTGAAACGCCGCGTTTAATGATCCACAATTACTTACAATGACCGTGTCTACGTCGATGCTTGGATATAATTTTTATGAACACGCGATCTTGTAATTGACATCGAACAAAGAAGTAAGATATGTACAGTAAATAAGGTCAGTAGAAGGTCCAGAAGGCAGAACATATATTTAAAAGAGTTTGATTCGTTTAATACAGGTTGTCCAGTGGCAGATTTCAAAGTTTGAACAAACATAGTTTCTGAACGCAAGATATAAGAGGGGCGCGGGGGGCGTCGTTAGAAGCGCAAGCGGTGTGGATATTTTAGTAGCCATGGAACAGTAGAGTGGACAGCACCGTGTTTTTGCCGTCGAGGCGTACATTTCGAGTGGATTTTCGCTGTCTGTGGCACGCCGTCGATTTAATGATCGTTACAGTATTCGTCGATTACGTGATGGACCATCGATCGACCTCATTCAGTCATGGGTAGCAAGGTTCAGAGCTACAGGATCAACATTAAATAGGCCCAGGCCAGGACCTACACCATTGGTAGCCACGGATGAAAATGTCGAGCGTGTTATGGTTTCTGTCGTTGAAAATCCCCGTTTATCACTGCGTACATGTTCATTGATATTGGGAATCCCGAAATCAACTTTACAGGTAATAATGCGAAAAAAGCTCAAGTTCCATCCATATAAAATTCAAATTGTTCAAGATTTACACGATTCTGACTTTGAATTAAGAAAAACTTACGCGGAGGTGATGTTTTTGAGATTTCGTACTGCTACCCGGATGGGCAACATATTCTTTAGTGACGAAGCTCACTTTCACATTGGACGATATGGGAATAAGCAGAAATTTCGTTACTGGGATGTCCACAACCCAAGACCAACCAATGCATCAAGAGCCTTTACGTAAGCCTAAAGTAACAGTCTGGTGTGCCATGTCTGCATCTGCAATCATAGGGCCTTATTTCTTTGAAAAGTAACTGTGAATTCGGAGAAATATGCCCAGATGTTAAATGACTTTTTCAGAGTAGAACTACAGAATAGTTCATCCTTCAATCAAAACACATGGGTCCAGCAGAACGAGGCCACAGCTCGCACTGCTAATGTATCCATGAATGCAGTGCGGTAGTTATTTCCAGAAAAAAACATATCCCGAAACGGTGCCGTACCGTGGCCACCTAGGTCACCCGATTTAAGCCCATGTGACTTTTTCTTATGGGGATACTTAAAATCCGTTGTTTACAAAACAAATCCGAGCACTGTGGCACAACTTAAAGAAAATATTCGAGCCGAAGTCAGTAGGATACCCCAGTTGCTCTGCAAACGCGTTTTTGAAAACATGCGTGCTAGACTCGAAGAGTGTGTCAGACTCGATGACCGCCATTTGGAAAACCATTTTAAAAACTGAAATTCGCATTTGTTGTTATAAAGTTAAAATAAACCTACTTTGTATTAGAGGTGTAGTTTTTTTTTTATAATTTTTCAATCATTGAAATCTGCCACTGGACATCCTGTATATCGTGTTTGTCGCACGTGTCTCGCGTGTCGTTCTACCATCATGTTATTGAGACATGTCGTGTTCATCTTCGGAGCATGTTTCGACTACTATTTTTTTACTATTACTACTACTATTTTTAGAATTATAATTGGAAAACAATCATAAATTCTATATATTGTACTGCGTTTTTAACTTTATGACTATGAATATTTTTGGTCTTTAACAAATAAGATTTATTTTAAATAGGTTTGGTACGATATATCACAGTATTTTAGGCCTAATAAGGTCCAGTTAATTTTAAAATAAACCTTGTTAGACTCTAGAAATTATTACAAGTTATAATTTAAAAATAAATTTAATTTTTTTAAAACTAATACAAGGTTCAATAAAATATAGATCAACAGCGTAAATGTTATTTTATTTCCCAAATAGTCGAAATTAAATTAATTTTGGTTTATATATCGATTTTGATTTAGTCTCTTCACCAATTTCCATCTTTCTAAAAATGTATAATTTAGTAGACAGGCATACTTCGACTTTTATAATTTAAAATAAATCCAAAGAACCTTTTCAAAAACTCATTTTTCAATTATAATTGTTTATAAAATATAAATATATATCTTTTTTATTTTCTCAACAAAAAGTTTAAGTCCAATAGGGGTTCCCAATTTTAAAATAATTGTGCGATATATACGAATTTTAGATTAGTTAGACCTTATATGCTAATGCCCTTATATAATAATACCTTATATGCTAACGAATTACCCATTAGGTTTTAGAAAAACATAATTTATTCATTTAAATATATAAAAATTATATATATATATATATATATATATATATATATATATATATATATATATATTTATATATATATATATAAACGTACTATGCTGAATAACATTCTACGAATAGGGTAGACGAAAGTATCTCTAGTAATTTGGTTGAAAAGTAGTCAATGAGTAGTTGATTATGCATAAAAATTCAATGGGTAACATATATGCATACACAGGTATGGGTGTAAGGGTATATTAACCAAAATTATTTCTTTTGTCTTTAACATTATTTATTTATTTAAATAGTCATACAAATATAAACAAATACATATAAACGTATTTCAAACGTAAAGTTCAATTTAAATATTAGATCTGTATGTTCGTTGCATTCGGCATTATTCTTGTAGTTCAGATGAATTAATAGAGCTCATATTATACAAAACATTAGTAAGACTTGTTTGTCTGTAGTAATTGTGAAAATATTTATCCGGACTTACTGGTTAAAATAGAATAAAAAAAGTTACAATCCAGTAATTTCTTTCGTATACGTAAATATATATTTAAGTCTTCATTTAATTAGATAAAAAAAATAATTTCCAAAAGGAGAATATGAAAAAGGCCTTTTAATAATATAATTCATTCAGTTATCCATGTCGCATGTATTACGAGAAAAAATGTATAATGAACACATAAAACGTTTCGACCTCATTGCATGGTCTGTCAGACTTTTTATCGTGAATCCGTTCATATGACTTTTTATATACCACTTACGTGTATATGGCAAAGCATCCCTTAATTTATAAAAAAAAATTACAGCCTTTCGCCTCCTTTTTGAGTATTGGCTATTAAGATAAATCCAAATTGGTATGCTTTACTATCCAGCAAATTTAAAAAAAAGGTATGTCACATACCTTAATAAAGATCACAAGAATGTACAGAGAAACGGGTCATTAAGTGAATTTATAAGGATTTTTCTATATTAATAATGTGTACTTTTAATAATGTTGTAAATTACATTATTAAAAGTACATTACAAAATTACAATAAAACACGAGTGTGCTTTAGTCCACACGACTGAAGTAAAACTTCAAATTCACAAAATATGAACTTTAAAATGAATTCACAATTTTCTTCACTTTAAACGTAGAATATTTAATGTATTGAACAAAACAATAATTTATAAAATTCTTGGAGAACGAAATGAAATTACAAAATAATAAAAAAAATCACCGTTCGCGTAACGCTAGCAAACTCGCATATATATATATATATATATATATATATATATATATATATTTGTATATATATGTATATATATATATATATATATATATATTTCATGCACTGGCTATGAGAGACAGAGAGAAAAAAATCTCTCTCTTGACCCTACAGTAATATACGAAACGTAACTCTCTTACTGTCTTCACAAACTTATATCTACCTATCAACTTCCCTTCCCCTTCCCCTTCCCCTTCCCCTTCCCCTTCCCCTTCCCCTTCCCCTTCCCCTTCCCCTTCCCCTTCCCCTTCCCCTTCCCCTTCCCCTTCCCCTTCCCCTTCCCCTTCCCCTTCCCCTTCCCCTTCCCCTTCCCCTTCCCCTTCCCCTTCCCCTTCCCCTTCCCCTTCCCCTTCCCCTTCCCCTTCCCCTTCCCCTTCCCCTTCCCCTTCCCCTTCCCCTTCCCCTTCCCCTTCCCCTTCCCCTTCCCCTTCCCCTTCCCCTTCCCCTTCCCCTTCCCCTTCCCCTTCCCCTTCCCCTTCCCCTTCCCCTTCCCCTTCCCCTTCCCCTTCCCCTTCCCCTTCCCCTTCCCCTTCCCCTTCCCCTTCCCCTTCCCCTTCCCCTTCCCCTTCCCCTTCCCCTTCCCCTTCCCCTTCCCCTTCCCCTTCCCCTTCCCCTTCCCCTTCCCCTTCCCCTTCCCCTTCCCCTTCCCCTTCCCCTTCCCCTTCCCCTTCCCCTTCCCCTTCCCCTTCCCCTTCCCCTTCCCCTTCCCCTTCCCCTTCCCCTTCCCCTTCCCCTTCCCCTTCCCCTTCCCCTTCCCCTTCCCCTTCCCCTTCCCCTTCCCCTTCCCCTTCCCCTTCCCCTTCCCCTTCCCCTTCCCCTTCCCCTTCCCCTTCCCCTTCCCCTTCCCCTTCCCCTTCCCCTTCCCCTTCCCCTTCCCCTTCCCCTTCCCCTTCCCCTTCCCCTTCCCCTTCCCCTTCCCCTTCCCCTTCCCCTTCCCCTTCCCCTTCCCCTTCCCCTTCCCCTTCCCCTTCCCCTTCCCCTTCCCCTTCCCCTTCCCCTTCCCCTAATGTCCACGAATTCAGGTAGCCAAACTATTTTCTTTAGAATTTGATCATTTCAACTTTGACCTACAACTCAATAGAAAACATTAGTTCTAACGAATCCACAACTTTCAACTTCAGAACTAATAAAAACAATAAGAATTGCACTAATAAAACCAACAATAAAAACTGTGGTTTTTGGCGTATTAAATCATGAGATAACCCGGCTGGAATGGCGAGAATAATCTTATGACCTGTCTTAATATTTTTCAACAAATAGAAACATGGATGGTAAATATACGATATGGGCTTCGGTATGCTATTATTACTGACTAAACAAACGTATTTATATCTACATATATGTTATCTACTGATTTTATGTGCATAATTGGGTACATATCGACCACATATCAACATATATAACATATCGATATGTACCCAATTATTTATAATATTTTATTGTGGCAATTTGTTTATGCGTTGAATATCACTCCGTAATTATATTTTCCTAAAGATTATCTCATCGGTGTTTCCTGGATATTACAAAATATTTAATATTATGCGGATATAATTTAATCTGTATATAAATATTTATACGTATATGAGAAAAGTTTAAAATCAATTCTTTTCGAGAATATTTAATTCAATATAATAATATCTCTATAAAACCAATTGTATGAGAAGTAAAACAGGTATAAGAAAACTAACGTTTTTATACAAATAATTTAAAAATTAAAATGTCTTTTAAGAAATATTTCTTTAGGCCTTATTAAAATAGTCTAATAAAGTATCAAAAATCAAGGTTAGCTAAATTACACATTTTTAGAGAAAACATTATAAAACGATTATATTTTACATAAAAACTAAGTGAAGAATGATATTTACCATAAAATCGATTTAAAATTCACCATCTTGGAAAATTATATAAACTAACGCAAAATTATTACTTATTTTAGCAATTAATATTTTCTTTGTTTTTGAGGAGCAACCTGCGACAGAAAAAAAAGTTGTTGACACAGCTGGTATTGTAAAATATAGGAGTATATGTCACATACAAATATATAAAATATCCGTCATGAATTACGGCTATAAATATTTTAATTTGTGATGTATTTTTATTCTGTCATATGTTTCCATTTAATAATTTTCCAATTTTTAATATTGTTTTTCCTACTGTTTTCCAATTTAATTTTCTTTTAAACAAATTTTTTTGATATATCAATGGTACTGAAAATTGTTTGTATTACCTAACAATTTACATTAAATATACTTTTCAGTTATATCTATATCTCTCATAATTATATATATTTCTTACCACAGACTAGTTTCATGACATATTCCTGAATTTTTTATCGCTTGTTCCCCATGTCACAACTGTTGTTATCGTATGTATCCCCTCTTTATTCATCCATTAGATCTCTGATCGAATATTACTAATTTTATAAGTATCCTGTATTTCACCAGCCTGAGTTTATCTTTCACACTTGGAATTAATTTCTTGTGCTTTCCTCATACAGTTACATTAGTAAAAAGCTTCTATACTTTCATACAGTTACATTAGTAAATAGCTTCAATGATTTCATACAGTTACATTAGTAAATAGCTTCAATTCTTTCATACAGTTACATTAGTAAATAATTTCTATACTTTCACACAGTTCCATGAGTAAATAGCATCTCTCTCTTTCACTGATTTTGTTTTATAATCTTTAAGATCTTATTTTATTTAGGGAACAATTGCAACTCACAGATTTGTGGTGATCCCCTTCAAAGACTACCTTCCACCTTCAAAGACTACACACGGTCGTATGTTGAAAATGTACACTTATTTCGTTTCATTTATTCTCACTGAACAGCAAACGCTATTTGGATTTCGCTCCACGTTCCTCTAAGACTTCCATGGTGTTGTTTTTATTTTAAAAAATTAATAGAGCCACTTCATATCTAGCTCAGAATTTTTTTGATCAAACAGATCCATAGAATTGTAGAAAAAATCGAAGGAGCTTCGAAAAAAAGGAATGCTGTTTTGCTGTCTTCCTTGACATTTCTCAAGTGTTCGATCACATGTAGCATGAAGGACTGTTGTATGAGATAAGAACCCATTTATCAACCAACTACTTCCTTTTCCTAAAATATTACCTCTCGGAAAGACTCTTCTGTGTGGGACAGGGAGAAGAATTACAAATCTATGTATAATGTCTGCTGGAGTACCCCAGGGTAGTGTTCTGGGCCCAATCTGTATCTTTATTTACCTCAACCTTGCCCCTGACTGGAACTATAAGAGGTACTTTTGCAGATGATACAGCAGCTCCCAGTCCCACGAAAATCCATCGCACCCCAGCAAAATTCTGGAAAGGTATCTAAACAACACAACAAATTGGCTAAAAACTTGGCGTATTAAATCAAATGAGTCAAAGTCAGTGCAGGCAACCTTTACCACAAGAAAAGCTGCTTGCCCACCAGTAATGCTTAATGGAGAATTCATTGAAAAAAAATCATTCAAATTCAGATGAAACCATATATCTTAGAATGTACATGCACCGCCATCTTATATGTAAAAAACACATTTTCACAAAGCGAAAAACCCTAAGCATGCAGCTCAGAAAAATGTATTGGCTCTTCAACAAAAATTCACAGCTTATACTCGAGATTAACCAAAGTGGACCTATGGCATCCAATCATGGGGAACCTCATCAAACTTGAACATACAAATTCTACTGAGGTTTCAGTAGAAAATTCTCAGACTGTTTACTAACGCTTCATGGTTGGTAACCAACCAACAGCTCCATCATGATCTTAAAATCTGATTTATCAAGGATGAGATGCAACACTCTATAAAAACCTACAAAACAAAGGATAGTCAATCAACCAAACATACTCGCTGCACAGTTAATGCATAGTGACTCCAAATTCACACTATTTAAAAGAAAAGCCCCTGTAGACCTATAACAGATAAATTTTATTAGAGAACACGTCATTGAACGGTTACCCTCCAAGTCAAAAATATATACATGACCATTTGCTGTATGTTTCTTGAGACAGCATTGCAAAGAATAAATACATAAAAAAATTTCCCCCTCATTATCTATTGCGTCAAAAATATTTCCCATATACTTTGAGCACTAGCATAGTGCTCAAAGTCTATGGGAAATATTAATAATTTTTGCATTCATATACATAAATGCAAAAATTATCTTGAAAATTCTAACATCGGAACCCTCGACCTCACACTGTGGAACTGTAATTGCAAGTTCACAACTGTGTCATCGATAAAGTTTACAATTTTGTTTTTAATGGTATTAATAACTTTGTGCCAAAATATCTAATATGATATTAACCCTATTTAACACAAATAATAAAACAAACAAAAAATTCTGAATTTAATGGTAGATTTACAGTAACTAGTCAGACTACCTAGAATTCCCTAAATTAAGAAATTGTTTTAAGAAAGTATCTCGCCATTGTTTCAATAGCTACATTCGTAACACTGAAAAACTCACCAATATAGAAATGAAAGGCTTTTGGTATCATCATTAAAAAAGATTTTGTTCCGACACATCGTAAATGAATTAAACAAATTATGAATCAATTGAAATACAAACGATATGCCAAATATTCTCCATTTCTTTTAATTCATCTTTAAGTAGAGCTTACTTCTTAATTTGAATTATTATATGAAATAAATTAAATTAAACATTACACATAAACATTAATATCCCTAGCATTTGCTTCACCAGGGATGAGACAGCGCACTTAAACAAGTAGATATAAATAAAGGAGCAAACCCAGATAATATAGAATGTATCTTTATAAAAGATACTTAGATACTTATAAAATTATATCTGTTCCCATAACAATATTGTTTAACACGTGTAATGAACACAAGTCTGGTATTAACAATCTGTAGAAAACTATCGACCAATACTTCATAGGCAATACTAAAGCTTTTTGAAATATCATTTCATGGTAGAATATATTCGGTTTCACAACAGCATAATATAGAGGAACAGCACAGACTATTTTGAAATCGGTCAACATTAACCAGTATCCTGATATAAGTGCAATATCTTTTTAAATCAATGGATTGCAGGATACAGGTTGATCCCGTATGTATAGATTTCAAAAAAGCTTTTGATAAGGTCCACTCATCTCTTCTCATTGAAGAAACTCTCTTATTTGCTTTCTTCGTTTATTTCTCATCTCAGCAGTAGACAACGACCCAAATTAACGTTTTTAAATCGACATGTGTTCCTATAACTTCAGGAGTGCCTCATGTTTCTACGTTTGTCCCCTTTTATTTGTCATTTTGTAAATGATATTCGCAACTGCTTCAGATATAGCAAGTTCCTGCCATATACTGATGATTACAGGATATTTCTAGAAATCTTAAGATAAATATAAATTAATTGTTTTCCGTTATAATAGGATGGCCCATTTCCATCTGTGTAATATTGATAGTATTTCATTGGACTCTGCTGATGATATATGTGATCATGGGATTACTTTGTATTCCAAATTACATTTTGATACTTACGTGGAACAAATTACCATGCAAACCTACGCATTGCTGGGTTTCATTTTGACAACTACCAAGTCCTTCATAGCTCTTGTTTGCTGCAAACTTGAGTATGCTATTGCAATCTGAAATCCTTGCTTTACTACTTATTCTGATATGATTGAGCCAAGACAAAGGTGTAATATACAAACATTACAGTGATGCTTCAACATGCATAAGTGACTACACTAAATTTAAACGGCAATTTTGTTGTTCAAATACAGCACACTACACAGCAGGTGTGTTGAATTAGGAAGGAACAGTGCTGTACAATATCTGTCATGATCAATACGATTGTTCGGACATTGTAAGCAAATTGCAGTTTTGTGTGCCTGGGATATCGACCAGCAGCTCTGGGCTCTTCTTTCCCCTTCACACAGCTCATATTAATACCAGTATCCGTGCGCCTCTAAGCAGATTTTGTGATGATTGCGACAAGCTATTCTATTTTATCAACACTTTCGCTTGTTCATCATACCAATACGAGCGGTCCATTTCTAAAATATTACGTAAGGGTCAATCTATTAATAAAAATTAATTAATGAATATACACTTTGAATCCCTGTATTCCCTTTGTTAATTATTATTTATGTTATCCATTTTTGTCATAACTCTTTTTAATATTCTTTCCTTTTTGATTTTAAATTATTATTATTATTTTGTATTAAATAAAACCATGATAATAATAACGATATTATTACCATTGTGTTATTTAATTTGCATATAAATCAATGCCTAACATAGATCTGGATGTGAGAATGTTAGGACACAAGTTTGCATAGAAAAAAAAATAAAAATTGTTCATTCGTCATGGCTTATATCTTTTCACATGTGAAACAAAAAAAAAAACTAAAAACAATGTTACTGCCCAATAATATCTAGTTCCCACACAGTCAAACATTGTTTTATCTTGGGTATAATAAACAAGATAAGTTGTCAATACCTTAGTCATTAAGTATTAGACTCTTCGGGGATTTAAATTTTCAGAACATAAAAAAATAAATTGGACATATTTCAATAACTACAAATTTTCCTAATTACGAATTTGACAAATAAAATTTGCTCATTATATGTGATTAGAAGTTATTGAGGTTTTTAAAATTCTCTATTACATATGTACTTCTTAATACTTTTCGGAAAATTACTCGTTTTACAATTAAAGTTTCTTTAAGTAACAATTAAACACAATTAAATGAAACTACGTGATGTAGTATTATTTCTACTTTCTTTAAGTTCTTTACCACGACCTAGGTTTCGTTGTATGGCAACATCTTCAGGTGGGCTATTAGCAAAGATTAACTCTTAGGAACATCCAACAGCATTTATATGTTTAAAACACAATAGCAGAAGCCGGGTTTGTGTGGGTTTTCCCACTGCTTATGTTAGTGAGTTTATTGTAGCGGAGCGGTGTAGGTTTCATTATATTTCCGAGAGTTATATGATATGCCAGTATTTTTAGTGAAGGCAAATTCATTTATTGTTATTATATGAGGTTGTACAATGCAAATGTTCCGGTGTATGCAATAAAATTAAACGGAAGTTACTCTCAGTAATATATTTATGCAAAAGCAAGGGTATTTGAAAATTAGAACAAGGTTATACCACCAATTCTACATATCTCCGGTTTTGTTTATTCATTTATTTATTTATTTCACAATTTTCACACAAGAAACAATTTGAAGAGTACTGTAGTATCAATGTTATCTAATTATATTATGTCTAGAAGATATTAAGTATGGGTGATGATATTATATTTAATTGTTTATTTAATATATTAACCTTGGTGTCTTTTTTTATGTCTGTTTATTTCTAATGTTTCTAGGATATTAAGTTTATTACCTTTTGTATTTATTTGTAATATTTAGGGAGCATTATCAATATGAGGGTGGTGCTTATTTTCAATGAGATTCTTAGCAAATTGAGATGTGTCTGGTTTGTTATTTCGCCAGCTGGCAATGTGTTCTTTATATGTTGTGATAAAATCTCTTCCTGTTTGACCTATGTATACACTATTACATTTGTTACATTTAAGTTTATAGATACCACTCTTTTTATGTTTATCTATTTTTTCTTTATTATTAATAAGGGTTTTACTCAAGTTATTTAAAGTACTATAAGCACATGTTGTATTAATTATATTTTTATTATTAGTTAAGAGTTTTCCTAATATATAATAATTAAACTAAAACATAATATCCCCCATGGAACGTAAAAAATGTGTATAACACTTTGAGTGAAATTATTTACACACAATGTGACAATCTTCCTTTTTTTGGTCAACGGAAGAAAAAAAAAACAATTGGAATCGACACTGCATACACACGGGAGTTTGTTTTGCATGTTAATTTATCTACTAGTAATATTACCAGAGACAAAAATGTATTATTACCTAATTTAAAAAACACTGAGAAATTTTTTAGTCACAAATATATTTTTCTAATTTTTTACTCTTTGTTAACCAAATATTCTGCAATATCTTTTCATATGTATTATGAAAAAAGACCTATAATGGGAAAAAAATATTTTTTCATAAATTAATTTTTGTGGATGCAATCTTACCAGCCCCAGGTATTATAACAATTGTCCAACTTATTTGAAAGTCAATATAAATTCTTTAAAAAAAATCTTACAGTTTCTGTAAAATTATTTGCCTTTATAAATATATAATTTAAAAGTGACTGATAAAAAATATTACTTTACAATGTTTTCATAATCACTGAAAAACAGATCAGCATGTAGACATTTCCTGTTATTTATGATTATATCAATTAATATCTTTAAAGTAAAAATATACTTCTTTTCATTAACAGGACATGATTGAGTATAAAAGGATAATTTGCTTATATTTTTAAATTAAAAACTTCTCCAAGTAGGAACTTCACACTAGTTTTTTTAGAAGTTATATTTTTTAGAAGTTATATTTTATTAGAAGTTATTGCTTTGCAATTGTTAATTCTTTAAGTATTAATGAATTAAAATACAATATACCCAATTAACCTTATAAAACATCATTGATTACTTTGTATTGACATATATACTGCTGAAATGAAAACAATACCAACTCCATATCGTTTTACATTTTTATTTAATCATTTATTACAGTTAGTATGTTATCCAAAAAATTTGCTGATGGCTGAATATTGTCTTCATATAGCCCAACTTAAATATTATATAACATGAGGGCAGCATCCAACAGCATTATTTTGCTGCAACATAATAACTTAGAATAGCATTAATTGTTTCGTTTTAACTCGAAGACCTTCAACACATTTGCGCAAATAACTTAGGATGGCACTAATTGTTTTGTTTTGACTCGAAGATTGCTCATAATACAATATATATGTGAAGTATCTACATCTAGACATAAGTCTAGATTTAATGTGGCCTTTTAATAGGACTGGATGATTACTCCAATCTGCAATTCTTCTGAAAACTATTTCACGATATACTTCGATTACATAAACATCTCACACTTGAATATGCTTACTTTAATAAAGCGAAAGAAGAATTCAAGAAGTGGCTTTAACTCTCCTTCACTTTAGCGTGGAAAAGAATTAAGTTGCGTCGATGATCCTAGAAACGACTCTTCTTCAATATTAATTTCCCAAATTAGAGTGCAACCTTCAAATTGCAATCCAACAATTTCTGCTGCATTTTGAGAACTTTCATTTACTTTATAGTATTTATTTAAAAGTACAGCAGCAATCCTACAATCTTCCATCAAATGATTAGAAGTTTCATCAAAAAATCTTGTATAAACAATCTCTTGTTTGAACCTTCCATTTAAATTTCGGCAACTTCTACAAAGTGGAACGAATTTCCTGCTATTAGCTTGAAAAATATTTAGTTTATTTTTTCCATCATCTCTAATTTCAAGTTTACATACCCTGAAACCAAAAGCCATTAAATTGGGGATTGCATCTTTAAAACCATGGTTCAAGCTAAAACATCATTTTCACGAAAATGTTGTTGCAAAACCATTTCCACTTGAAATTAAATGGTTCATTATTTCTACATCAGTTTGTCTTGCAGTGTAGTAGCCAAATAGATCTATGATACATCCATCAGAACAGACTGCCAAAAATTATTTCCTTAAATTAAAACATATTGACTACAGGTTTTTTGGTACTTATGGTTGGAACATTTTTGCACACCTAGTTAGGTACCATCACAGTTTACATTTTTTTTTTTTTTCTTTTTCTTTTAACAATCTGCAATCAGTAGTCATACTATAAGCGAATGTTTTGAGTGAATCCATTGACAGGTCGAGCGTGACTGCAGTGAGTCATCTACTCCGTAGTCTTTACCGATCCCTACAGGGCTATAAGATGTCTTTCCTTTTTAACCTCTTTGTATAATTTCTAGTTTTTAGCTCTGTAGCCAGCTTGTTAGGATGGGTTTCCAGTCTCTCATGGTATTTTTTGGTTAATTTTTGGATTTCCTCCATGATGGTATCCATTTTCAGTTCTTTATGTATTTCAGCGTTTGTGACAAACCAAGGAACACCACTAATTGAGCGCAAGATAGCATTCTGTATCATCTGTATTATGCTTATGTTTGATTTACAAGTGCTACCCCAGAGTTGAATTCCATAAAGCCACACTGGCTTTAGGAGAGCTTTATATATTAAAAGTTTGTTGTCAATACTCAGTTTGCTGTTTCTTCCCATGATCCAGTGTAGGTTCTTATAACGGATATTAAGTTCATTTCTCTTTGTCTTAATATGTTGTTTCCACGTCAAACGGCGATCAAGATGTAGCCCCAGGTATCTTACATTATCTTGGTGAGGTAGTGTGGTATTCTCAAGATGAACTTCAGGACAGTTACCTTTACGTAGTGTGAAAGTAAAATGGACAGATTTGCTTGCACTCGCCTGTATCCGCCATCTCCGTAGCCACGTGGTTATTTCATCAAGGCCCTCTTGTAGCATGTGTGATGCCATGGCAGGGTCAGCATGGCATGCTAGTATCACTGTGTCATCAGCAAATGTTGCTGTAGTAATACTTTCAAGCTGAGGCAAGTCTGCAGTAAATATTGTATACAAAATAGGCCCCAGGACTGATCCCTCCGGGACTCCGGCAGTTGCTTCGAAAAACCCAGACGTCACATCCACATCCTTTACTTGGAAGATTCTTCCCGACAGATAGGATTGAATTAGAGAGAAGTACTGATGAGGTAAGTTGATTTTTATCTTATATAGTAACCCCTTGTGCCAGACCCTATCGAACGTCTGTTGAATGTCCAGGAATGCAGAGGAGCAGTACAGTTTTTCTTCCAAGCATTTTCTTATTTTACCACAGACTCTGTGGACTTGTTCAGTGGTAGAGTGGTCTTGTCTAAAGACGAATTGATGGTCCAGGATGACTCTTGCACTATCCAGGATTGGTAGCATTCTGCACATCAGGAGTTTTTCAAAGACCTTTGAAAGGATTGGCAAAAGACTTATAGGTCTATATGAGGATACTTCATTGGGTGGTTTACCCATCTTGTATACCATAATCACACGGGATACTTTCCATAATGTCGGGAAGTACTGGGTTCTCAGTATGGCGTTAAATAGTGAAGTCAGAAACACTATAGTTTTTCTAGGTAGCTACTTTAGTATTTCTTTGGTAATGAGGTTATATCCGGGAGCTATTTTGTCATGTAGATTAGAAATGACTCTCCAGACTTCCTGTACTGTAACAGGGTGTGGAGGTGGTGACATTTGGAAATCTTGTTGTAGCACATTATTAATCAATGTCTCATTTTGTACGTCCATGGCTGGATTTGGTGAAAAGACTTTTTCTAAGTGCTGAGCAAAAGCATCCACCTTCTCCAGTGGTGTTCGTGCCCATCCATCAGCTATTTTGAGTAGGGGCTTGGCATTATAGGGTCTATTGTAATTTTTAGTAAATTTCCACAATGAATAATTAGTTGAAGCTGAGGCTGTCAAGGATTCTAGTTGATATTCCAAGGTTTTATTGTTCCATTTGTGTAAAATGTCTTTCAGGTCTCTAGATGCTGTGTTAAATGCAGTTTTGTCCGCGGAGAGCCTACTCTGATGCCAAATTTGACGGAGTCTTCGTTTGTTGAGTAGGGCGTTTTTGATATTCAGGCGGTAATTGATATGCTTTTCTTTTGTTTTTTGCACCGGAGTATGGATCCAACAAGCTTCCTGAACAAGTGTTGTAATATACTTAGTAGCCTCTTCTATGTTGTCCTGAGTTTTTAACGGGACATTAAGTCGTATACAGCTATCAATGTACTCTCTGAGTAATTCCCAGTCAGTGTCTTTGTTGGTGAGAGTTTCAGTACAGTTAGACTCTATTATTCTAGAACTTATTGATAATATGAGAGGAGTATGGTCAGAAGAGCTGTCATAGCAAGATTCTGGTTTTATGTAGTGTCTTGGTAATCCCTTCAGTACAAAAAAATCGAGGAGGTCTGGGATTTTTTTCTCGTCTGTTGGCCAATACGTAGGTTCACAGGTCAATGAAACCAGTAAGTTGTTTTTGCCTGCAGTCATTTTCAGCTGCCTGCCTTGTGTTGTAGTACGTCTGGAGCCCCAGCACATATGCTTAGTGTTCCAATCGCCGCCGGCAACAAAACGATTTCCAAGCTGATTGAAGTATCGGGTGAACATATGTTCTTTTATTTTATGTTTTGGGGGGAAGTATATCGCCGAGATATTAATATAGCCTGTGCTATCGTTCACAGCAATTGTTGTTGCTTGTAAATACTCAGTTTCATAACCCGGCATTATGTGATGTTTGATTTTCTTGTTAATTATGACTGCAGTTCCACAATGTCCAATGCCATCTGGGTGATTAGTCATGTAACATAAATGTTCCTTGAATTTGATGCTTGAGTTGCAGGTACAGTGTGTCTCAGAGACCAGGAGAATATCAATTTTCTGTTCTGTCATAAAGAGCTCAACCTCTTGTTTGTTGGGGACTAGTCCGTTAATGTTCCAAGTGGCTATACTGTAGGCATTTATTTTGTAAGTCGGTCGACTAGCTTGGTTATGAGTCCCATCAGGGAACTCATTTGTTGAAGGATCATGTCGAACTTGTTGACTTGTTTTATTAATAGTTCTTACACTTACTTAAACTGATGGTTTCATGTAGTTTTTTTTGCTTATCAACTGAATCTGGTTGTTTGTCATTTTCTTTACTAGTGCTGGCATATGTTTTTGATTGGTTGATGGTATTTTTCATACCAAGTTCCTGTCTGTGCACCTCTTCATTTGTATCACCTGGTACCGTTTGGGATGGTTTAATTTCTCTGGAGGCCTTGCCTTTGTTAGAGTTTACATCTGACAGAAGAATCGGAGTCAGCATTACCAAATAAATGGTGTAAAAGTGGTATCTTAGATTAAAATAAAAAAGGGAAGATACAGTACACCTGTGTGCGGTGTGCGGTAATAGTGTACGGTCCGCGTAAACCAGGTCCAATGGACCTGGTTTCGTTTTGTTCAATTCAGTCATACGCAGACTAGCAATTCACATAGACGTGGGGTGCTTGGAATTAAAATTCCCAATATCTTCAATCAAATCGATTCAAAAATGCCTTCCGGTGTTTTTACTACATGCATAAACCATTCACAAAACAAAAACAGGACACTTGGAGTTATTTTTCATGTGTAATTATATACAAATGTTATAAGTTTTCAAAAAAATATTTTCTTTTATTACTGTCATGTTTGAATGACAACAGTATGTGCAAGTGCCGCACCGTGGGAAGCTATGGTACTAGCAGCGCATTCAGTACAAATTGTCAATTGCTGTTATATCTTGACTCACTCGCGCTACAGTCGCAATGCATGGATTGCATTTGTCTCTTTCGGTTAATTTCACATGCAGGCAATTTGTGATTGCAACTGTGAGAGTTTGTGTGCGTGTAGCTGTACCTATGCCCATTTTGTATTTACCTAAAATAAGAGTGTACCGTATTTTGTTTTAATCTAAGACTAGTACCAATATATTCCTTTCTGTTACTTCTTGGTGAGTTATATGCGTTATATCATGATGTAGTGGGACAAAGTGATTAGTCAGGTATTTTTTTACATGTCCAATTTTGTACCGTAACATAAATCAAGGAATTTTGAAAAGACTAGATATAGTGAAATCACTATTACTAAGTAACCAATTTCATTAGAAGTATTGTTAATGTAGCTTTATTATTTACATTTATAAAAGCTTGTATTGGTATATTATCATATAACTCCAAAAATCAAGGACAGTACGCCCAGTCCAATAGTGGCACAAAGCATAGTTTCTATATTTTTCAAAATCAAGAAGAATGTTTTCATTTTACTATCTAGAATACTTTCTACTTAATTAGCTGTGAAAGTAAATAATAACATTGTATATTCCAAAAAGTTTTCCCATTCATCTGAATATAAATATACTTCATATATTGTAGTACTTCATATAATGTAGTAGTAGAGCTACTTTTAAGGTAGTAGAAACTATAATATATATATAAAATGACCAGCATTACTATGACATGTATCAATTGCATATTCTGGATGAATTAGCACAATGTTTATTATTCTGTAGTACTGTTATTGAGGCATCAGCAACCACAACATTTTTTGAAACAAATGCAAGCGGAAATAGAGATGGTATATGTATATTTTGTTCCGTTTGATTTTGTGCGACACTGTCAAATCTCAAATTATCAATTTCAATCTTCTTAGCTGTTTCGATATTACCTCTCACGTAGCAAGTATGGCCCTTTTAAAAATTAACAGGAATTACGTATTACTGTCACAAAATATTAGAACATTCATAGCAGCGCACTTGGTTTTCGAATGTTCGGTTGAAAGTATGCAACATAAACCACTTGATATCATTTTTTGCATGTTATATATCAGGATTTGCGGCAGTATTTGTCTCTATAAAACGATACTATATAAGATATTGGTAAGTTTCCTTCATATTTTATACAGGGTCAGGACTGTCTGCTATTGTAAATATTGTCTCCTTACCAATTAGTTAAAATAAAGGTGAAAATGTAATTAGACAGTCCACTGATGGCATATCACACGATTATATTTTTATAGCTGGCACATTTCAAAGTTTTCAATTGCAATTTATACATTAATTAATTAATATCTACAGTTTCTTTTAAAAGTTTTCACTCTTTCACCTATTTGAATTAAACTAAACAAATGTTACTAAAATAAAATCTATTAGTTACTATATGAAATGCGGATTGAAAGTTTAAAATCTCAACAAAACAGGAATACGCTTTTAAAAAATTACTTTTTACGATGAACTTTGGATATAAAGAGTTTTGTTGAAAAACGCAATCTATACAATTGTGTCAAATGCCATAAAATGTCAATACGTAATGGAATTTAGACGGACAGGAGAACACCTAGCATGAAGCAATCGCAATGTATATGGAATATAGCTTGTCCAAGATTACAATATGTTACGAAAGGTAGACTACCGTTCGTTTATGACATGGACCATTTTTTATTTCATTCCTTCCTAAGAAGGGATTTATGCAGTGAACAGGATAGTGTATACACGCTTTGTGCCTTTTGTTCTTACTGTATTTGAGCCATTACAAATGGAGAGAAAATGTTTTCGTATTTTGTAGTAGGTATCGGCGGAATGTCATTATGTCTGTTCTACTCAAATACTTCATACCTATACGGATTACAATATATACATCCCACCTTTATTCTAAACCTGGTTTATTCTATTCTATAATCTAGCTTCTTCTCAATAATAACATAGTTGAATTATATATACGTTAATAAAATTTATTTACATTTAATATATTTATATGTCGGCACCATGATGATGCAACTTGGGCATGAGGATAATTATCCAATATTATATGCCTTCAAGCATTTGCGACAGATCTTTCACAACCGTGAAAAATATAGTTATGTCCAAACTGTTTCTGTCTTGCATTTGTACAGTGATAACTGTTCTGCTGAAAACAAATGTGATATTAATTATATATAATGTATTTTCTTTTGGGTTCCGAAAAATTTTTAAGCTTTAAATGTATTGCATTTATAACATATTGCATTTATAACATATATATTTATTAAGTGTAAAATGAAAGTTCATTGTAAAGACAAGGAACCGAAGCATATAGTCAGCGTAACTCTTGATGTCCCCGGCCAGACGTAAATAAGAATGTTTAGTGATTCAGACACAGTTTTATGTACCCTACCTTAGACTATTAAGATTACACAAGAAGGGAAGACATAACTTAATCTGATATTTCAACACACACATACATGAACTTTGCTACTTCGGCGTCTTACTTTCATGATCTGTGTATCTTAAATTTCAAAAGTAAGATTTCTGCTGTGGGTGTATTTTTGAAAACAAAAAATTTACACGTAGTTTGTCAATGAGTGACAACAACTTTATTGGATAAATCAATTACTAACTATTCAAATGCTGTAGGTTTGTAAAAATATTTATAAACATGTAAAAACAAAGACTAGTCTGCATAATTAAATTAGTAACCGAGTAACATCAATAAATTTAAATAAATTCCATAATGACTTTAGATTGTGCCATCATCCATTTGAGCAGTCATCCCCTCCAAAAGACCAGGCTTACATTACTCTTGGCAGCCAGATCACTCTTCTGTATAGGTCTATAGAGTCTCGAAGGTTATTAAATAGACCATACAATCTCCATAAACAACTAAATTGTCTACGGAATATGACTTCTATCTAGCGACATCCTTTCATGAATATTAATTTTGTTTAGATTCAAAGAAGTAGAACATACTTGTTGACAGCTACATTACAAAATAAAAAACCGCATTTTTCGTAAGTCAACCGAAAAGTTGAAAACAGGCCAAGTTCTAACCTTGTTAAAGTTGAATTAGATTTTTTCTGGCTGTCTCTAAATTCAATTGCTAATCTGTAGTTGTTACTATATAGTCAGGGGCCATTAGTAATTTGTATAGGCCTTAAAGTTTGGCTTTTTTCGAACTTATTGATTGATGTAATAAAAACACAGTTGTTTTCTTTTCATTTTTTACTCCAAGTGACTTGTTTTATTAATAGTTCTTACACTTACTTAAACTGATGGTTTCATGTAGTTTTTTTTGCTTATCAACTGAATCTGGTTGTTTGTCATTTTCTTTACTAGTGCTGGCATATGTTTTTGATTGGTTGATGGTATTTTTCATACCAAGTTCCTGTCTGTGCACCTCTTCATTTGTATCACCTGGTACCGTTTGGGATGGTTTAATTTCTCTGGAGGCCTTGCCTTTGTTAGAGTTTACATCTGACAGAAGAATCGGAGTCAGCATTACCAAATAAATGGTGTAAAAGTGGTATCTTAGATTAAAATAAAAAAGGGAAGATACAGTACACCTGTGTGCGGTGTGCGGTAATAGTGTACGGTCCGCGTAAACCAGGTCCAATGGACCTGGTTTCGTTTTGTTCAATTCAGTCATACGCAGACTAGCAATTCACATAGACGTGGGGTGCTTGGAATTAAAATTCCCAATATCTTCAATCAAATCGATTCAAAAATGCCTTCCGGTGTTTTTACTACATGCATAAACCATTCACAAAACAAAAACAGGACACTTGGAGTTATTTTTCATGTGTAATTATATACAAATGTTATAAGTTTTCAAAAAAATATTTTCTTTTATTACTGTCATGTTTGAATGACAACAGTATGTGCAAGTGCCGCACCGTGGGAAGCTATGGTACTAGCAGCGCATTCAGTACAAATTGTCAATTGCTGTTATATCTTGACTCACTCGCGCTACAGTCGCAATGCATGGATTGCATTTGTCTCTTTCGGTTAATTTCACATGCAGGCAATTTGTGATTGCAACTGTGAGAGTTTGTGTGCGTGTAGCTGTACCTATGCCCATTTTGTATTTACCTAAAATAAGAGTGTACCGTATTTTGTTTTAATCTAAGACTAGTACCAATATATTCCTTTCTGTTACTTCTTGGTGAGTTATATGCGTTATATCATGATGTAGTGGGACAAAGTGATTAGTCAGGTATTTTTTTACATGTCCAATTTTGTACCGTAACATAAATCAAGGAATTTTGAAAAGACTAGATATAGTGAAATCACTATTACTAAGTAACCAATTTCATTAGAAGTATTGTTAATGTAGCTTTATTATTTACATTTATAAAAGCTTGTATTGGTATATTATCATATAACTCCAAAAATCAAGGACAGTACGCCCAGTCCAATAGTGGCACAAAGCATAGTTTCTATATTTTTCAAAATCAAGAAGAATGTTTTCATTTTACTATCTAGAATACTTTCTACTTAATTAGCTGTGAAAGTAAATAATAACATTGTATATTCCAAAAAGTTTTCCCATTCATCTGAATATAAATATACTTCATATATTGTAGTACTTCATATAATGTAGTAGTAGAGCTACTTTTAAGGTAGTAGAAACTATAATATATATATAAAATGACCAGCATTACTATGACATGTATCAATTGCATATTCTGGATGAATTAGCACAATGTTTATTATTCTGTAGTACTGTTATTGAGGCATCAGCAACCACAACATTTTTTGAAACAAATGCAAGCGGAAATAGAGATGGTATATGTATATTTTGTTCCGTTTGATTTTGTGCGACACTGTCAAATCTCAAATTATCAATTTCAATCTTCTTAGCTGTTTCGATATTACCTCTCACGTAGCAAGTATGGCCCTTTTAAAAATTAACAGGAATTACGTATTACTGTCACAAAATATTAGAACATTCATAGCAGCGCACTTGGTTTTCGAATGTTCGGTTGAAAGTATGCAACATAAACCACTTGATATCATTTTTTGCATGTTATATATCAGGATTTGCGGCAGTATTTGTCTCTATAAAACGATACTATATAAGATATTGGTAAGTTTCCTTCATATTTTATACAGGGTCAGGACTGTCTGCTATTGTAAATATTGTCTCCTTACCAATTAGTTAAAATAAAGGTGAAAATGTAATTAGACAGTCCACTGATGGCATATCACACGATTATATTTTTATAGCTGGCACATTTCAAAGTTTTCAATTGCAATTTATACATTAATTAATTAATATCTACAGTTTCTTTTAAAAGTTTTCACTCTTTCACCTATTTGAATTAAACTAAACAAATGTTACTAAAATAAAATCTATTAGTTACTATATGAAATGCGGATTGAAAGTTTAAAATCTCAACAAAACAGGAATACGCTTTTAAAAAATTACTTTTTACGATGAACTTTGGATATAAAGAGTTTTGTTGAAAAACGCAATCTATACAATTGTGTCAAATGCCATAAAATGTCAATACGTAATGGAATTTAGACGGACAGGAGAACACCTAGCATGAAGCAATCGCAATGTATATGGAATATAGCTTGTCCAAGATTACAATATGTTACGAAAGGTAGACTACCGTTCGTTTATGACATGGACCATTTTTTATTTCATTCCTTCCTAAGAAGGGATTTATGCAGTGAACAGGATAGTGTATACACGCTTTGTGCCTTTTGTTCTTACTGTATTTGAGCCATTACAAATGGAGAGAAAATGTTTTCGTATTTTGTAGTAGGTATCGGCGGAATGTCATTATGTCTGTTCTACTCAAATACTTCATACCTATACGGATTACAATATATACATCCCACCTTTATTCTAAACCTGGTTTATTCTATTCTATAATCTAGCTTCTTCTCAATAATAACATAGTTGAATTATATATACGTTAATAAAATTTATTTACATTTAATATATTTATATGTCGGCACCATGATGATGCAACTTGGGCATGAGGATAATTATCCAATATTATATGCCTTCAAGCATTTGCGACAGATCTTTCACAACCGTGAAAAATATAGTTATGTCCAAACTGTTTCTGTCTTGCATTTGTACAGTGATAACTGTTCTGCTGAAAACAAATGTGATATTAATTATATATAATGTATTTTCTTTTGGGTTCCGAAAAATTTTTAAGCTTTAAATGTATTGCATTTATAACATATTGCATTTATAACATATATATTTATTAAGTGTAAAATGAAAGTTCATTGTAAAGACAAGGAACCGAAGCATATAGTCAGCGTAACTCTTGATGTCCCCGGCCAGACGTAAATAAGAATGTTTAGTGATTCAGACACAGTTTTATGTACCCTACCTTAGACTATTAAGATTACACAAGAAGGGAAGACATAACTTAATCTGATATTTCAACACACACATACATGAACTTTGCTACTTCGGCGTCTTACTTTCATGATCTGTGTATCTTAAATTTCAAAAGTAAGATTTCTGCTGTGGGTGTATTTTTGAAAACAAAAAATTTACACGTAGTTTGTCAATGAGTGACAACAACTTTATTGGATAAATCAATTACTAACTATTCAAATGCTGTAGGTTTGTAAAAATATTTATAAACATGTAAAAACAAAGACTAGTCTGCATAATTAAATTAGTAACCGAGTAACATCAATAAATTTAAATAAATTCCATAATGACTTTAGATTGTGCCATCATCCATTTGAGCAGTCATCCCCTCCAAAAGACCAGGCTTACATTACTCTTGGCAGCCAGATCACTCTTCTGTATAGGTCTATAGAGTCTCGAAGGTTATTAAATAGACCATACAATCTCCATAAACAACTAAATTGTCTACGGAATATGACTTCTATCTAGCGACATCCTTTCATGAATATTAATTTTGTTTAGATTCAAAGAAGTAGAACATACTTGTTGACAGCTACATTACAAAATAAAAAACCGCATTTTTCGTAAGTCAACCGAAAAGTTGAAAACAGGCCAAGTTCTAACCTTGTTAAAGTTGAATTAGATTTTTTCTGGCTGTCTCTAAATTCAATTGCTAATCTGTAGTTGTTACTATATAGTCAGGGGCCATTAGTAATTTGTATAGGCCTTAAAGTTTGGCTTTTTTCGAACTTATTGATTGATGTAATAAAAACACAGTTGTTTTCTTTTCATTTTTTACTCCAAGTGACTCTACCCACTACCTTAGAATAGATTACGGATGGTAAATATCTAAAAATGAAAAACACGTAACTCATTGTGCTGTTCTCCTTGACTCAATAGCTAATTTATTTTTAAGTATTTGAATGTTTTATTCAGCTTCTTTAAAATCAATTACAAAGGACAATCGACAAAAATGTATTGTGACTGATCAAGGAATTAATAAAGACCACACATAAATCATTAAACCATAAATATATTTCAGTGTACTAAAACATAGTAAGTACCTTACATTCTGTTCAAATAGTATTTGATCCGGCAGTGATATTGGACTTTGGCTCCATGAGTTGTTAATGACCAAGGTTTGTCAGTGAATTTGATATGGTTTCTACAAGGTATAGCATTGATATTAGATTTTTGTTTCGTGAAGTATTATCTGCTTCACTTGTTCAACTTGGGTTTGACATTGATTTTGATATCGTGACTGCCTAATTCGGCATTGATATTGGACTTTTGTTTCTTGAACTGTTATCGGCTTCACTTCTTAGATCTGGCATCTCTTTAGATTTGATATCACGACTACCTGATACGAAATTAATATTGGACTTTTGTGTCGTTAACTGTTATCAGCTTAACCTTTTGACCTCGACTTTTTACTGGATTTGATAAGGGGTTGTATTTGTTTTTGTAGTTGTGTGAACAACAATTTCCAAAACCAAACTCATTATTGTATAACGGTGGCAATTAAAATTTTTGCCAAGGACTTTTGAATGGTTATGTTTGGGATGAATAGCCTGATTTTTGTGATATATTTCACGATTTCACTAGTATTTACTTTACAAATATATGTGACATGGTGCTAAGAGGTGTTCGGTGTGTTACAGTATTAAACTTCGAGATATCAGATGCTATAAAGGATGAAATACATTACATGGTGTACTTTTGGACTGAACGTAATAACATATAATTCCAGTTGATTCTTCAAAAAATGCCAAGTTTAAATGACAAATGCAGAAATCCTCGATAAGTACTCGGCATGTATTTAATAAAACTATGTATTGGCGATACTAACGTAAGCATAGCAACTCAATTCTAAATATAATTTAGACTATAAAATTAGAAATGATGTCAGTGCCAAAATAAGAAACATAACACAAAAACAATTAAACAAAATAAAAAAACTAAAAGCCAAAACCCAGAAACCTAAAGTTACACCCAAACAAACATTTTATCCTAGAACAGTAAACCTTTCAAAATCAACATTTAATAATAAAGAACTAGAACTTTTAAATAAAGGATTTAAATATAATATTCCCACCGCACCCTCACGAAAAAACATAGAATCACTAGTAGTAGATACCATGATTGCATGCAGTAACCAGGACGCACTTACTAAATACAAAGCTGCTGATATAATATGTAAAGAATACTCTAAAACCAAAACACACATTAATGACGAAATTTTGTCACAACGTAACTTGCAAATTAAAATTAATAAAGATAAACACATCCTATCTAAAACAGATAAAGGCAACACTATAGTTATTCTAGACGAAAGTGAATATAAAAATAAAGTGTAGGATTTCCTTTAACCAGAGAAGACTTCACAAAACTACAAAGGGACCCCACCACGACATTTGCAGGCTAATAGACCACCTGAAGATGTTGTAATACAACGAAATCTAGGTCGTGGTAAAGAACTTAAATAAAGTAGAATTAATACTACATCATGTAGTTTCATTTAATTGTGAGTAATGAATTTCTACAAAATTAACGCTAAATATATTCAATATTTGTCAGCTTTAGACAAAAATTTCATTTATGTTATTTCCGTGCAGATCTACAAATTTATAAACTGTTGTCTATATTAATAATCGTACTGCAATTGACTTAGTAAATTTAGTTTCCAATCTAATAGGGTATTTGATTATATGTTTTTTTATTACTAAAATAGAATAAGTAATAACATTAAAAATGGTTAAAGTACAATAAATATATAATACCTAGGACTTTTCATTACAAAGTTATAACGACTTAAAAACTGATGAACTATGATTCGTGCGAAAACGCCCCATACAAAACACAACTGGCTTATGAGGTAACTGACCCGTATTTAGTATTCATTATAAGGGAGTTTATTAAATATCTTCTATTAGTGAAAAAAAAATTATCTAATATCTTCTATTTAGTGAAAAAAAAATTGTCACTTTCCTATTTAGTTGTTTTGATTACCTGTTTGTTATATGCGTTATTTTTTTTAATCACAAGGTTTTTTAAACCATTTTAAAACATTTTTACAAAAAATATTGACATCAGTAAAATAACCTATTAGGGGACTTAAAATATTAAACTTTGTTAGTCAACTCAATTAAACCTCAGACCATTGTTATTAGCAACAAGAGCCTTCTATTTAAATTCAAAGTAAACAATTTACAGTACATTCTATTAATTTTAGTATATTTTTTTTCTATGTAAATACCATTTTGATCAATTTTCTTCATAAAATCGTATATGCCCAGTTATTCACTATTCTTGCCTTTTCTCGGGTAATGTATTATACATAACTTAATTCTAATTGGAGTTTTAGACATAAATAAAACACAAATATAAAAGTGATCTAAATTTTAGTTTTATGTACAATTCTTAAGACAATATGAATGTATACATTTAAACAGATAGTTGTTCATTCAGACTTAAATCTAGTTTCAGATTCTTAATGTATTCATTTCCTCGTGTATTCTTCATTTACATTTATAAAATTTGTTTCGCTAAAAATTCACAGTAATTAAATGGATTTATATTACTTAATAGCAATTAGGTAATAGTTTATTTAATTAATATATTAATATCAAAGAAGTAAGTGACTGGTTAAAGTTATTAAGATATTTTACATTTTTATTTATTTAAATGATTTTTTTTATTATTATGCAAGTTTTAATGGTCTTAGGATATATATGTATATATTATTAACTCTGATAGGTATTAATGTAATATTAATACGCAAACATTGATGATTGGTGTTTATATTTGGTGGCACAAAAATATTTTAACAAAGCATATGCACATTCAATTTAATAAATTTAAAGTGTATTTTGTTTTTGAAACAAAATTGTTTATACATCTAGATATTAAATAAACCATTCATTTGACTGACCGTCCTGTTTTTAATATGAAATACAGCCGTATGTTAACTTGTCCCATTACAAACACTACCACGAAAAGGATTAGTGGAGATAGTGGGAGATTTAAGTAGTGCCATCTATATTTTGATTACGCTACGATCCAGTATAAATTTTCATATGACTTACATTAATATTATTTTATTGACGAGGCTGAGATTTTAGTACAATTCTTATTTATTGTTATTTATTGGTCGCTCTACAGTTAGAGAATAAAAGTCTTTAATAACATTACAAAAAACAAATCTGAAATTATCAATGAGCCACTTAAATTAAATTTCATATTTTATATTAACTTAATTTGCATAAAGCCCCTTTTTTAAGTCCACTGAAAATGCAAATGCATTTTTCTTAAGGATTGAATAGGAAAATTTTAGTCTGTGTTTATTTGTGCAAAATTTGATTTCTAAAAAAGTTGATGCTTTGAATTTATCGTAGACCGAGTACACGATATTGTATCACCTTTATATTGTACAACTTATAATTGCAACTTGGCAAGTTTTTAAAATAAAATTTGTCAATCGACAGGTGGCTAGTACTAAAACTTCTCAAGTTCAAATAAAAAGAGTATGAAATATATTTGAAACTGTCAGTGCATGTTTTCTAAATTTCAACTTTATACAAATACCACATAAAAAACTACAAGGAATTCGGTTTTTTGTTCCAATTTTTTAAATAACATATGAAGGTAACTTGTTCCATTTTTCATTTTTATATTTTTATGGGATTTAAAGACTTTTATATGAATTGGTAAATTGCAGAATTTACGCTAATTAATAGGAAAATGTAGTAAGTTCTAATATATAAAAATACCTTCAATAATCCAAACCACTAAGAAAAATTACTAATTCTTACAATGCAATAAACAAAAGTTGTTGAAATTGTTTCCATATAGGCATTCGATACCAAAGTGTCGTAAATCCACAGAATGGAAGGTGGTTGTATGTTTAAGCTTTACATAGTATTTAAAAGAACAAAATATTACAGTAATATAAAATATAAGTTACGCCATTAATATAACAAGAATTAAATTATCAACGAAACATGTATTTGCAAATAATGGTGGAGTTTTCATAGATGTATAACACAAAAAAGATTGGTAGTTATTAGTTACAATTATGTGACATGCACAACAGACATATACGTAAACTAGCATAAGCGTAAACTATACATAAGCCCATGTGAAAATTATTCAAATTTAGTCTTCCCTCAAGCTAATTTTAAATATGTTCTACTTTTAACTGCTCTACAACTTGTGTTAATGAATTTAACTCACTTTTTATTAATTTCTTCTATCAAATATATCTGAAATTTTTGCTATATTCCAAAACTATATTCAAATTTCTTAATCGACTGGAATGAAGCTAGAAGTTTTGATGATCAGTGAGCCAGTCAGGGACAAAATTAGCAATTCTTGTGTATCTATATATCAGGATCTATCAAAACTTTATTTATGAAATTTTTAAATGTTTATCATATCTTCATGTAAGTAAAAAAAATTTTAACATTAAATTTCAATAGGTATTGAGTTAAAGCATTTTAAAAAATAACTGGAAATGACCCGTGTAAATTGTATAAACAATGTGGAAACTTATATCGACAACTGGTCTGCAATATTAAGTAGTTCAATTGTTGTTTGTTGCAATATTAGGTTGTTTTTCCCTTGACTAGACAGTTTTAAATATTAACATAAATGCTGCTAAGATAAAACTTTATTCAATTTAGGGAATATTACAAAGATGTAATAACTTTAGAAAGTTCTCTATCGATTCTCACATATTGTAAATATTATCCAAGTCATTATATTTACTATCCAAGTCATTATATTCTTATTCTATCTACTATTAATATTGCACTTTGTTCATTCAACCTAACAGTATGCGTTTCATGCTCATAGCTTCTTTCTTGATTGTTTATGTTCAATGACATTTGGTTTATGGCAATCAATCTACAACATTTAATTGGGTACTTGTCATTTACATTACTGTTGTTTATTTTACATTTGTAACATGTCCACAATCATATTTTCATTATTTCTCAATACTTCAATATATTCGTATACTTTAGACATACATATCTATACATTATGTAGCTTATCATAATTCTTTATCTTTATCTTTGATTATATGGCATTCATTTTCTCCACAGAGAACCTTTGTCAATGTCAAGTGAGGATAAAAGGTTATGCAACACTGATTAAACCATATTTCGGATATCCATCATTGTTGCTTGTTAACAAAAAATAAACTATACAATAAAACAAAAATTAACTGAGAAGGTGGCTACAATTAAAGAAAATGGAAAAAATGAGATGAACATGAGAGAAATAAGCATATAAAAATATATAAACAAACATGAAAACAAAAATAAACAAGAATATAAATATGAAAGATTGTATATTTTGATGTCGTTCTTACACGCGACAATTTCATTTGCGATAATTTTACTTTTTCTGTGGCATTTACACCATTATTTCAATCTATAATCTGCCTGGTAACCATGATATTTAAATATATTTTGATATCTTTATAGCCTTATTTGGGGGAAAAATCATATCCGACGTTGTCTTCAAATAATTATTTGATAATTCTTAATAACATATGTGAAAACCCCTACATTTTTTAATTTGAATTAAAATTGAAAAATCATTCAAGTGCGCACAGGCAGTAAGTCATTGATTAATTGAAATTTAAGCTATTCTGTTGAATATTATTAAAATTATATCTTTAAAATTACCACGAAACTTTAATCTAACTACACCGTGTAACAATCAGTACCTCTCTGCATCTATCTGCTTATTCTTAATCCTAATATTGCACTATTTCCTCGTTGACTTCTTACTGCTACTCTGATGAGTCCTTGTTGTGGAACTCGTTGCTTCCATATCTTGCTGGCCCTTGGTTCCGATGCGTCATTTCTTCGCTGATGGAGTTAGAGCTTGAGAAGCTGGGCTGGCGGTTTGCAGGGCCAGAGGTGTCGGACCGAGGGGAGTGGAAGAGCGAGCCAAAGGAAGGGGCAAGGGAGGTTTGGGAAGGGTGGAGGAAGGAGGTGATGTTGTGAGCGTTGAAGGTGGTTTCTGATCACGAGTGCAGCAAACCTGAAGCAACATTTACGGTTATGTTAATAACATAATAATGTACATTATGGTTATTTCCCTGACATTTAATATTATATTTGTCAACACGGGTGAAAATTGAGCTCTTAATGGAACATTCTCCAGTTTACATCCATTTATCTGCTTGATGCAAGGTCAACTCAGGAATCATCATTTTGTTTGGCAACATTTGAAACTTACCGATAATAACTATGAAGGTAAGAAGTTATAATTGAATTAAAGAAAAAAGTCGAAGGTTGCGATTGAGAATAGCGGATGATAAAATATACTGGATGATAAAATAAAAAACCAGTCAAAATAATAAATAAATTTATTATGAGCAGGTGGAAATCTGTATTTACCAATTAAGATATTTTTGCTATGAACACTTTAAAGTGCAGTGTCTAGATATATTCAGTGGCCTACATTTGCATCGAAGTAGTCTTAAATGTATTGCTAAATCTAAAGGATATTACATGGTAAACGAGTTGGGAAAGTAAGTACACTTTTAGTTTAAAGAAAAACACAGAAAAATATTTTGCAGGAAAGCCAACACCTTAATATTTACTTAAAGCATTTTTTATATCGAATGGTTTGCTTTTTCACCCCATCTTCATAGAATGGAGCTGTTCATATTTGTAAAGATGCTATGATCATTGTCACTGAAGTCTTGACTGGCAATGTGCAGTTTCAGATGGAGAAAAAAACGATAGTAACCAGTTTTGCTCTGTTTGATGGATAATTCATTTGTTCCCACCCTAATGACTAAATAAGTTGTAGCATAAGTTTCACATGTGGTAGTAGTTTAAATTGCCTACAACTCTATAATTAAGGTAGTCGTTTAAATTGCCTGGAACTCT
Source organism: Druceiella hillmani (assembly GCA_039881145.1). Classification (NCBI taxonomy): domain Eukaryota; kingdom Metazoa; phylum Arthropoda; class Insecta; order Lepidoptera; family Hepialidae; genus Druceiella; species Druceiella hillmani. The sequence continues at coordinate 11,726,605 of JAYKKI010000071.1, read as the reverse complement.
ATATTTAAGGTAGCAGTTTAAATTGCCTAGACTTCTATAATGAAGGGAGTAGTTTAAATTCCCTAGAACTCTATAATTAAGGTAGCAGTTTAAATTGTCTAGAACTATATAATTAAGGTGTAGCTAGCCAAGAAATGCAGATATTTAGTGAAAATGCGCTGAGCGCAGAGTATTAAATCAACTCAGCGAAGCAATATGCAGATGCTAGTGTGATTATTAAATAGAAAACAGAATTGCAAATTCACTCTCCATCAAGAATACTGAAGTCAAGAAGAATCCAACTCAGATTTAAACTTTTATATTATAAAGAATTCTTGCTGATGATTTTGCTAATGTGAATTTTGGTTTATCTGTCAAAATTTTTGAAAGTAACTTGAGATTGTAAAAAATTAGTTACGTAGTTTTGTAACCAAATTATAAACTATATATACACTTATTACACTATATACATATATATATATATGCATATATATATATATATATATATATATATATGTATATATATATCGTCTTAGAGTAAAATTTGGAAGTGAATCTAGTATCCACTAGATTCACTTCCAAATTTTACTACAAAACCTAAGGTGATCGTACGATTTTGGGACAGTTAATTTGTTTTTTTTTTTATTTCAATGCCTGTTACTCAGAACTTTACTATTTATATTGTTTAATAATAAATTAAAGTTCAGACATTCCTTGTACTTATGGCATGTTAGATTTCAGAAATATGCGACGTAAATCGAATAAACGTAAGTTAAAACATATTTTTTCATACATTTCCATATAATATTCAGGGGTTAGTTTCTACAAGGGCTTTTATTAAGAATAAAACTATATTTAATATAAAAAAAAAATGCTATATACATAAAATATATATTTACATAAAATATATAAATTAGACCTTTGGCTCGAATAACGCATTAATTCTAGTTTATTCCGCTTTTTTTTTCTTGTTATCGTAAAGGTTTTCATAACCTTTATAGGCATCACTAATTTTATTGTTAACATTCAGACTTCTGTTAAATTTGGGATCATTTTCCTCAAAATTTTTATTGCATTCTCCAAACTTTCAAAAGCTTCTGAAAGTTTTTTTAATGAAAACTCTTTTTCAGCAATAGATATTATTTTTTATTCTTCTTGTTTCTTTTTATGCTTGGAATTCAATGTGACCCCCACTAGTCCGGTGTTGCAAGTGTGAGTTTAATAAATCTCCAATATTCTCTCAGTAGTGACATCAAAATTGGGTGAACGGTTGGCCAAATCAATAATATTAGAGACCACAACATTTCACCCATATTTCAAGGATCTATGAAGGAAATTGAGGTGACTCAAAGAAGTGTGGACATAATTTTCCCCAAACTCCTTTTAAATTGCTGGGATTTGCCTCTTCCCATGATGCAGCAATATTTTTTATATCCTACGTATTTTGCAAATTTCCAAAAATCTTTCAGATCCAAACCATCTTCTTCATTCGCCTTCATTGCTTGTGAAAATGTTCTTCTGAGATAGTAGGCCTTAAAAGATGCAATGACTCTTTGATTCATTGGTTGCAACAAAGATGTAGTGTTCGAGATAGAAATATAACCTTGTTTTGGGAATCAATTTCGGCAGTACTCGGAGGATGACCTGAAGCATTGTCCAGGAGAGGTAAAGGTTTATAAGCCAAATTATTTTTTACTGTTTTACTTCAGATACGAAATTTTTAATAAACCATTCTTTAAAAAGTGCTGATGATACCCATGCTTTTGGGTTAAGCCTTCAAATAAATGGCAGAGTATCCTTGACCTAATTTTTAAGAGCTAGCGGATTTTCAAACCTATAAACCAAGGGTGGGGATAATTTGAGATCGTCTTCAGCATTTAATCCCAATAAGAGCGTCAAGCGATCTTTGGCCACTTTAAAACCAGGCATAGACTTCTCTTCATTTTCTTCCAAAACAAACCCGTTTCATCCATAGTGAACATTCGTTTGGGTGAAAAGTTACCACTTTCAGTAATTGCTTTTAATATGCCGGGAAAATTCTGAGCAGAAATATGATTGACACTAGCAGTACTTAGCTTCCTTGCACTCAAATTTTATGCAATAAATATCTCATCTAAAGATCATGGACAAGTGTTTGTACCTTCATTGTTATTTTCGTTACGATTATTTTGTAGTGTATTGACAATACTGAGTACCTTGTTTCGAATCACAGTGAGTCTAAGAGGAATCCGTTGCTGAGTTTGGTCTTGAATCCAAATGTGTAACAGATGAAGGAACAATCTAAAAAATTAAAGCGTTCCTTTTACGTATTATAGTGCTATTTAAGGAAATGGAATGCAAAGATCTTTATCTTTTAGTAAAGATCTAATATCTATATCTTTCAATATTGTCTGTACAGTGGCACGCGGTAAATTAAGTTCACTTTAAATTAATGAAGTGGTAAATATAATTAAAAGTAGATTTTTAAGTTTTAAAATCTTATAGCTAACCTCCATTATTATCGTCTTTCTCACTTTTTCTGAACTTCACTAATAAAATTTCATTTAGGTGACATAGTAGTGAATCAATTTCAATAATTTGAAACAAATTTGAACCAAGTAATAAACAGAAACTCGCAAAGAAATAAAGAAAATTATAAGATGTTTTACCATCCCTCGCACGTCGACATAAGACACCCGAACCATGTAAGTATATATTGCCCAAACCTGACACGACTACAGCCTGACGTAAATCGAAACAATTGCCATTATTGCGAGGAATGATATCAAAATACTGTCTAGAAACGACTTAAGTCGAAACAACGTAACTCGAGAAGTTATATATATATATATATATTTATATATATATATATATATACTATATAAGTGTACCATTACTGGTTTTTTTTATTTGTTTTATCATTTTCTACTTTTACGAGAGCGGCATTTTTTTCTCTCAACTCATTTTTAATTCCTTATCATGTTCTTTTTCCCATTCTACCATCATATCTTTCTAAAATAAAGAAATTAATTTACTTGATCTACAATCTCACTGCCATTTCCTTCCCTTGTATTTATTATTTTGAACAACTACAAATTACATACGTATTCATAAGAAATTCATTTTCCAAGGTGGATCCGTTTATTTATTGAAATATTTTAGAAGCATTGTTCACTTCAATTTCCAGTACCTGATGATGGTTTTCCCAATCCTTGTGTTGGCAAAAGGCTCCACAATATCGTGCGGCATTGCACCCGCTACAAGTCTCTTGCGCTTTCCGTCCGCAGTTCCAGCATGACTGAAATTGCAATTATGAATTAAAATGCTGTTTGTCAATTTCTAGATACAACAAGTAATATATAGCTTAATCTGAGCTGATCTATTACTTTGAACAAAAATCAGTGAACCAGGAGCTTATACAATCATCTACCCTTATTGAAAACATGACAAATTTTAGCACTCCTAGTAAAATTATTGATTTACTACAAGATTCTGAAAATGTTATAACTGATTCAATCTCCTTATTATAAACATAACTGCTGACATAACTGTTATAAGCCAAAGAGTTGTGAGATTACTTTCCAAAGACGCATTGAGATTGATATAATTAATTATGAAAATTCTTAATTAAATGAAACTACGTGATGTAGTATTATTTCTACTTTCTTTAAGTTTCCTGCAAAATTAACGCCAAATATATTCAATATATGAAAATTATATTAATAGGTCTAATGCGGATATTAATACCTTATACTTTGCGTGAGAGACACATTCTCAACACACCAAATCCTTTTCAGAAAGGTTAAATATAAAATAAAGGCACATGAGGAAGGTAAAAATCAGTCAATTTTAAAGATATTCTCCCCATTATTGTCGGTATGGAGTAGCACCTTTTAAATTACTTGCAATACCCAAAAAAATGTCAGGTCATGAACTGCTAGAGGTTCGTGGAAAAATTACGGTAATCGTTCTGTTTTCCGCAAAAGAACATAATCAATTCTTTATCTTTATAAAAGAGATCTCATTCATTCTAACAACTTCTGGATGATTGAAGCAGTTATTGGCATCGTGATTATAATTTCAATTCGTCCTTAGCTTTACTGCTTGCATTCCAGTCAAAAAAGATTCCTACTTATTGATAATTCTTGCTAATAAACATAAATAAAATGATTTGGGATTAAACATTAAACCCGACACGGGTTAAGGTGTAAAACTTGTGAAATTTCATAAAATTTCATATTGTATGCTATGTACAAAATGCCATTAGTACATCTATATTTAAGCTTTGCGGCCTGAAACGGTATATATCGACCCGAAACGATACACAAGCGGCATATATATATATATATATATATATATATATATATATATAAACGTATATATTATATACAAAGTAAATGCCTATATTTAAACTTTTTTTGAAACGGTATGTATTCCAAGTGTCAAATTTTGTAATTGAGGCGTTTAAAAGAGTTTTTGAGATCGCTGAATGCCATAATGAAATCGCATTTAGAAATTTGATTTTTTGGCACAAAATGTTTTTCAAAAACAACAGCTCATAATGTGTTGCAAATCTCTTCAGCATTTGATGAAACTAAAAATATTAGTTTTATGAAAAGATCAATTTCAAATTCGTCGTGCATAATATATATTGACTCAGATGATGGTCATTAAATTAGAATACAGAGAAATTTTGATGAAGATTGAGTGAGTTCTAACTGAACATATTTATTTAATCACAACTGCTAAAGTTGAAAGCAATTTTTGTCACCTTTATCTAATTTATATTTTAGATTTAGCATTACTTTCCTGTTTGGTCTCACAATGTATCATGGTCGTGGAAATAACAAATGCAGTTTATAATAGCGATCAGTATCAATTGTCTGTATAACTAATATGACATTTATGAAAACATAGCTTCCTGCGTTTATTTACAAATTATTAAAATATAAAATTCAATTACCCGTTAACATAAGATAACTTTTATCTATTTCCAACAAACGCATTCTAGGATTAAACATTCAGTTCATAAGAAAGAATGATATCAAAAAATAGAATATTTCATATTCATATTCTTGTTTATTTTTGTTTTTATGTTTGTTTGTATATTTGTATATACTTATTTTGTACTTTATGTATATTATAATCTCAATTTTTTCATTTTCTTTAATTGTAGCCAGCTTCTTACTTAATTATTGTTTTATTATATAGTTAATTTGTTTGTTAACAAGCAACAATGACATATATTCGAAATATGATTTAATCAGTTTTGCATAGCTTTTTTTCCACACTTAATATTGGCAAGGGTTCTCTATGGAGAGAATGAACGCCATATAATCAAAGATAAAGACAAAAACATGGTTCTAGGAAATGGTACTACGATATCTCACGAAATTCACTAATCACCTAACATTTGTTTATTAAAATTTTCAGCAATAAACTTTAGAAATAACGTAGTATATTTGGAAAAAAATTTTCAATCTCACGTACATTTGGAATATATGACCTCGAAAAATATTTTAGTGTGTAGTTCATTTGTCCTTTTCAAAATTTTAATATAAATATTTTAAGGTGTCAACTGAGGTATATGCGATTAATACGCTTTAATACTATGCCAAACTTTCAATTTCTATCTTATATGGTCTCTGAGGAAAATGGCTATGACCGACAAATGGATGGAAGCATGATCGATTATATAATGTGTACCATTATTGAAATTTTTGAAAAATTAAATTCTAAAAAACAAAATTTTAAATATGTGTACAACAAAATTTTAAATATATGTATTCACGAACTGGTGTTCGCTTAAGTCTACTTTTAGGTTTTCCAGTACTTAAATATATATTTAATTACATATAATTCACATATAATCAATAAAACTGTTCACATGTAAAGTATATAAAGTGGTCACATATAATTAATAAAAAAATATATGTCACATATAATTAATAAAAATGTTTATACTAAATTAGTTACTTTATATACTTTTTAAAATACATTTTTTCTGCTTGATGGAAATAATTTCGTACCACAGAATAATTTTAGTTATAAACTAGCTGTACCCCCGACTTCTTTCGCGTGAACTTTAGAACATTGTTGACAAAACTTCTCTGTAAACAATGTTTCCTGTAGAACCATCAGGGACATAAACAAATAAATTGTCAGCGTTGCTGACACGGGAGACTGCTACATACAGCTGTCTGTGCGAAAAGCAACTGATGCTTAAGTCCACGCCAGCTACGCGCAAAGTTTCTCCTGTTTTTGATAACACAATGACACCACGATTTCCGAAATTTACTTGCGACATCTTTAGTTGAGTAGCATGCAACGAACAATTAAAAAAACATATCGCGTTATATAATAGAAAACATTTAGCGTTATATATCGTCGAGTAGGAATAAAAAATATATTAATTAATCAAAACATCTAAAGTGCTTTATTAAGAGTCGTATTCATGTTGTATTGTTTATTTTAATTCTCAACTGGCTCCATCTATTGTAAAAAAAGCAAAATATTAGTACAAACCTTGTAACTTTATTTAAACCGGAAAATATTTAGAGAGCATGGATATGATGTGAATTATATTGTAGTGCATTATGTAATTTGATACGGTGTAATATAAATAACATCCAAATCCATTCAGTGATAATTGGCTTGATGCGATAGAGGAAAATTACTTATTTTAAAAACCTTGTGATGACATCTATTGGTGATTTTTTAAACTGAACTTAGTTAAATATTATTTAGCCGTTTTACTTCTTTTTTTTAATTATTGGTATTTACATTTATTTAGTTCCTCATTTTGTAATTTTTTATATTCACAAATATATACGATATGTATAGATTAGCAAAAATATCTATATTCGGAGGGATTCTTGCAGGAACCACTTTTTGTATTTTCGCTTGAGAATGAGACATGTTGCCGAAATTAAAATGTGTCCTATATGTTGACCCGGATAGTCAGTTATCATCATATAAGTTTCATCAAAATCCGTGTAATAGTTATTGCGTGATATGGTAACAGAAAGAAAGACAAACAAAAATTTTAAAAATGGTAAATTTGGTCTTTGTATCGATAATATTGATTAACAGAATAAGATTTTCCTCAGTTACAGTTTTATTATATTTATAGATTTGATGCTTATGTATATGTATATATATATATATATATATATATATATATATATATATATATATATATATACGTACGAAGAGAATTCGTGTGTATACACACGTATTCTAGGCTATAAGACACCACGCTGTATCCATTAAAACAGACGTGACGTTTGGGCCACAAAAAACGTATTTTATAAAAATTATAATTTGTACACAAAATTAATACGACGAGACATTATCTTCTGTTGGGCAGCCACTACATGAATTAAAGGGTGGCCTAAGTAAGACTGTTGTAGACTTGATGAAAGGAAATTTTTCTAAAGATCAAATGCATACCGCACTCAACCTGGCGAAAACTTTGGAAAGTTTATATATAATTGACTTAGACTCTAATAATCTGTTAAACAAGCTCCGTGATCCTAATTCACTATAATAATAGCAAGATTAAGAAAACTGAACTTGCATTCTGATTAAATACGTGAAATTAAGCATTCACATTTTTTAAATAAAAGAAACACCTTAAAAAACTAACAATCTACTACGGCAAAGCTTTTTGCTAACTTCACAGTAGAACAAAATCGGGTTGGAATAACCAAATTGTCCAAAGGCAAGCTTTATAAATATATTAAGAACTTCAAGATAAAAGGTAGTATTACTTACGTTCTGCCCACCCGGAGCGGGGCTCCCGTCACGACTGTTGGCTGGCTCCTCCCCTCCCGCTCGCCGCGCCTCTGTCAGAAGGCGCTCCATTTTACCACGCTCGGCCGCCACCAGCTCCAAGGCCTTGCTCTCGGCGGCGCTCACCGCGCGCTGCAGCTCAAGAACAGCTTGTCGTTTCACCTTGGAATGAGCAGTTTGATATACAATTATTGTATACGTTTACGACTGCCGCGACTTAGCATGCGTGTATAGACACTCCAATTTGGAAAATGTTAATTAAATCAAAAAATATTTCCATTTAATTTGTTGTGCAATTGATATATGTGCACGGATTTTCACGCAGCACTCCCGTGAACACATCTAAGGGTTTAGACAGAATAAAGACAACTAACATTAATATAAGAGTGTGTACGCTCATTACGCGGCACGAATTTAATCGTAAAAATATTGAACAACATTCGACAAAATGTGTAATGTTAACAATTTAACCATCACGCTAATTGTTCATGATTGACTCATGACGTTAAAATAAACTCATTATTATGCGTCGCCAGTCATCTGAGCCCCCATTACGTTTAACCTGTAAAACAATATAACAAACAACACAATATTTTCGAAAGAAATATATATATATATATATATATATATATATATACATATATATATATATATATATATATATATATATATATATATATATATATATAAGGGAGTATTATTACCGATGACTATAATGGATCCTGACATCAGAAAAATCACGCCCCTAAACGTTTTCAAAGAACGAGTGACAAAGTCCTGCCTCTCCTGAAACCTTTTCCTTTGTGCCCTTGTCCTTTGCTGTCTTTCCTAAACCCAAATCATGTCAATAGTTCGTATTACTTATACCTTTGTATTTTTTTCATTTCTTTTGTGTAATGTACTATAAAGAATTTTTGTTGTAAAATCTCTTACAGTCTTCCGACTAAATTTCAATACCAATTATTATAGTTGACTGGAAGATATTGCTCATGTAATAATAAGTCCGCCATATGTACTTTGCATAAAAGTTGATAAGTAAATGTATATGTATGTATATATATATATATATATATATATATATATATATATATAGTAGTGGATTATGACTTTCGAATAAAAACTGTTAAGGAGAAATAAATAAGTCATTGAAAAGCGCTCGTGAAAAGATATTGAATGAAAAAAAACTAAAGATGGTTTGCAGACTTGGAATGAATTACTAAAGCCCGTAAATAACTTAGAAATATGAAAAACCAGTAAACGTAATTTTAAAGATTGTATGCGATAAAAGTGTAGAGAAACGTTTCTTATTTTGGAAAATGTTATTCCTAAATACAAATAAATAAAGGATTCCACCTGATTGACAGCATCTTCAGCTCTTCTGCGAACCTCAGCGACCCGCTCCTCCGTCTGCCGCACTGTAGCCGCCATAATCTCGCTGGCGGCACGTTTTATATCCACATTTTCCGTGGGGAAAGAGTCAGCGCCACTGCCTGTAGAAATTTTGGATTAAAAAGGTTAAAATAAAATGAATTTTAATCTAGCACAGCGCGCTAAAGGTAGGTTTTCATTCTGCAATTAAACACTCTTTTCGGAGCCGTAATATTGGAAGACATAAATTGTTGGCTTGGCTGCTAACTGAGAGCAGCGAATCAAAAATAACTTCGACCGGCAGTTCATCGAATAGCTTACAAAAAAGTTTAACATTATATATTCCTGAAATGCAATGTACTTTTTTATTTATTTTAATTAATAAATAAAAAATTTACTGAAGTTTTAGACAATTCATAGTTCTCTTTAAGGGTACAAATTTAATATCTAGAAAAGTTTTCCTATTAAAATTAGGAGTGCCATGGTCACAATAAGGACAGGCCAGCATGAAGTATTCTTGATAAGACAGGTAACAGAGCAATGCATGTTAGGCTTTTACTAATTTATTAATAACTAAGTTCAATGTATAAAATAATAACGGTCAAAAATTGTTGTTGTCAGCGCAGGATTATAGAACAAATCCAAAGGTTTTTTAAATATTTATTATAGATATCGTGTTTGTCTGATTTCAAATTAATTTCTTTATTCAAGACCAACAATCTAGCTTCTTGTGTAATAATAACATTTCACTTAGTTATTTCCTTTCTTTTCATATTTTCCATTGGAGTTGGGCGGTGGATTGATCAACAAAATCTGAGAACATTCCTTCTGACCATATTCTGTTGTATCGTCTCTCTATGTGCAATATGTCCTGGTGAAACCTTTCACCATATTCATCTGATAAAACACCAAAATTTTCAAAGAAATCTGCAAGTCCAGAAAGTGACTTCTAAAGGACGGATCGTATTTGCGAAAATTCCTTCTTCCAGTTTTGCGTCGCTGATTCGGAATAATTTTGTTTTAAGGCCTTCCCCGTTCTTGTTCCTGTACAAAATATTTCATTAGATCCAGCTTTATATGGGGTGGTGGTAGACATTTTTTCTCTTTCACTAAAGGTTCTTGTTCTGATATGTATATTTTTGGCTTCGGGGATTGAACTTGTTTTTATTGACCATTTTTTTATAATGTAGTATTTATCACTTTCTCAACTATTCCATTTGACTAAAAAACAACAAAACCATATTTTTAAATCAGCACAAATATTCCACTAGTACTGTGAATATTTATTTTTTTCTAGCAACAACTTTCTACTTCGACAGCTTTCCTTCAAATTGTTTACATATAGGAAGGGGCTGAAGGATATTTATTGTTATTGTGGAGCAAAACAGCTTTTAAACTATTTTTCACGAATCAATAATAAGTCACTGCTCCTTAGGTCTTTCAAGGAAGCCAAATTCTTCTCGAGTCCTTCAGCATTATTACAAAACACCAAATTGCCTTCTTTGACTAACTTGTCTGTCTTTTCACTACCTCTTTCCCTTTATATATAAGTCCATCAAAAGAATCATATTTTCTTAGGCAGTCTAATTTGAATGATTTCAAAAAATCATGAATTACTTATATCTGTATTGAATTTTGTATTTTTGTTGTATAATGAAAAACTGAAGTAAATGGCAACGCGTTATTATTTTCCCGAAACATGTTTTTATCTCCTCCTTGCTCTCGTCAAACAATAAAACGACAATCTATATGAAACGAATGACTAACCATAATATATACTTATGACAATAAACCGCATGCATGGAAAACTTATACATATATATATATATATATATATATATATATATATATATATATATATATATATGTATATTTATATATATATATATACATATGTGTGTGCATATAAACCTATAGATACTATAGTGATCTCACTTGGAGATGAAAAGAGTCATATAATGATAATAAGATATACTTCTAATTTATTATTTCATGTTAATATATTTACATGAAATAATAAATTAGAAGTATATTTCATGTTAGATAATAAGTTTTATTATTTCATGTTAGATAATAATATTTGTTTTTCGTTTATTATTTCATGTTCTGATAGAAATATTTCGTCTATTACATTTAAATACATATAAAATTTTCAGATCTATTGAAGGAATTTAAAAAATTTGTCTCTAACATGTCAAAGATTTGCAAAATTAAGAAGAGAATTAGAATCAAATCTTAAAAGTTATATAGTGGTCTACCATGTCTCACTTGGAGATGAAAAGAGTCATATAATGATAATAAGATATACTTCTAATTTATTACTTCATGTTTCGATAGAAATATTTTGTCTATTACAATTGATTACACATAAAATTTGTCTTTTCGGGGGGTTTAATTGGACTTACCGGATTTACAAAATTTGTCTCTAATGTCTCAGTGATTTACAAAACTAAAGAAAATAATTAGAATGGAAATATTTATTGGATAGGAACAGCAATAAAAAGCATATAAAGTTTAAAAATCTCACCTCTCTGCTGCAGAATGGCCAAAGCTCTCTTAGTCTTCTCCACCATAGACAGTATACAATTTAGCATCGTGTTTATGTTTCTCCACTCCTCATCACTCTTCGATCCACTGATTGAAGAACTCGCCGAACCACCGGCTAAACTATTCAAGCTATTACTAGTGTTCCTTGGCTGCTCCGAGAACGAGTTTCCTAGGTTATCTCTGACTGCGATGCTGCCTGCTCTTTCGAAACTATTGGCTAAGAGTTCCTGGGAACTCGTGCTGCCGTGAAAACTAGGATGATACTGGGAATAATCGAAAAGGTGAGCATGGGTCTGAAGAGGGAATAGGAGGGGAGAAGGATTAAGTAGCAAGCCGGGAGGTGCGAGGCGTTTGGGAGGTGGAGGGTAGTCGGCGCCGTCGGCGGTGTGATGGGTTCCGTTGGTCTGTGGCAGTGTTGGTGGGTCGTAGAAACTGTGGAAGAGAAAAACCCAAATATTCCTATTACTGTTTTTATCATTCAATATATGGAATCATAAAAGCAACAACTTTATAAAACAATTTTCCTTAATGAAACTTTTGTCATCAAATCTTATTAATACATTTAAAATTTTACGAAAGAATTTTTTTGCGATATGCTGTATATATATATATATATATATATATATATATATATATATATATATATATATATATATACATAGTGTCCAGGAATAGATGTGGGGTAAAGAAAAACGCTATTTGTTGGTTATAAAGGAATAAATTGTCGTTAAAATAAAACGTAAAATATGCCATTTTTCTAATTGAGTCCAAAAAAAAATTTTACACGAAACTCTTTTTAATACATCCAATACTTGCCCGGAGCTGCAGCTGTTCGCGGGTTATTCCCCCGAGTGGCACTGAACAATGTACGTATGTATTGTGTGTATGAAAAAGATGACAAATAATTATGAATATTATTTTAAATTTTTGTGAAAAAAAGTAATCTGTTCAATTTTATTTTAATAATAATCAACTATTTTTCAGTCAAGGAATAACATCTTTGTTTGTCTGACACTTATTCGCGGACACCGTGTATATATTAATATTGTAAAGAATTACATTATTAGCCAGTAGGTTGCGTACTTGAACAAAATTGTATTAAAATAATGTATAAATGCGCATTCTCCTTCATTCAAAGAGAATTATGAAAATATTTTAAAATATATAATAAAGAAATGTAAAGAAAAACCTCACCAATTTAAATTCTAATTCATTATATAGAAGTGCTAAATACATACTATAAATTTAATTTAACAATATATTTAACCCTTTGTGAACTAGGCGAAAAAATCGCGATCCGAACCACGTGTGACCTTTTGGACTTCACATTATATGTAACTTTGAAATAATGTTTATCATAACGTTATTTAGTTTAATTTATGACATTTTTCTATACATAGGTATTATAATAAGACGTAATTGTAAATCATATTCATTTGTATAATTATATTCATATTCATTTGTAGAACATTAAAATTATTTAGCTCCGAATATAATAAAGTAATTAAATATTAACGTAACCGTTTTAAAAGTTAAAGTTAATCAAACAAGGAATATACTTTATATTCCTATTTCTTTTATGATTAAAATGAACTTAATTAAATCAGTCATCATGAAATCCTTCTTGATTTAAATCAATACAGTTATCCGCCAGTTATATTAATTAAATCAATACAGTATCTTGATTTAAATCAATACAGTTATCCGCCAGTTATATTAATTAAATCAATACAGTATCTTGATTTAAATCAATACAGTTATCCGCCAGTTATATTAATTAAATCAATACAGTATCTTGATTTAAATCAATACAGTTATCCGCCAGTTATATTAATTAAATCAATACAATATCTTGATTTAAATCAATACAATTATCAGTTTATCCGCCAAAGACGAGTACATTCTAAGCATACAGCAGGTAATTTGTTTTTCTATGACATTCTAAATATGGTATTTTAGGATGAGATCTTTTTGCTAATGGTTCTTGAGGAGTATAGTGGAGGAAATTACTTATATAAGTCTTTATGAATCCATAAATTGTTTTTTTCTCTTTCTAATTTGCTGTTCTACTAAACTGTTTCCAATTTTCTAATGAGCTTCTTTCTATAATCAGTTTTACCATTTTTCATCTTGTCATTTAATTTTAGCAGTTTTAAAATAACAGTTTTGCTATTCACATTAAGAGATACATTACACATTCTGACAAATTTGTCGAAAACTTCCACTCCAATTTTAGTTTAGTTGTGAATAGTTATTTTTGGCCGCTTTCCCTCGAGTTTCCTCTTTCATTATATATTATATTATCGTAATGTAAACAGTAACATTTATTTGAAAACCAAAACTTAATATCTTATACTATATAAACTTAATACAACACCATACTTTTTGTGATGTCTTAAAAGGTAGCAAGATACAGGTTTATTGGCTCTCAAAGACCAACCACAGTTATTTTATGTTCATCAGAAAGTTTTCATTAGCTTAATAGCTAGTAAAAATACCCATAATAATATTTCTACAAGATACAGAAGCTCAGTTGACCATAAAATCTACCATGATTTAGGGCTCATTCCTGATTTCCAAAACACTATTGTTGGTTTGTTTTCCACTTTATAATCTTTAAATTCAAAACATAATATATTTTCGTATCAGTTATTCCATAAATTTTTATTCCATATTTAGCTAGTTACAGTAGTAGTTTAGTTAGTGGAATATTCTGTCAGAACTCACATCTTCTTCTAAAGGCAACCAAACCTTCATCTAATATGAGATTCTCAAAAGGTTTATGAAAGTGGCTGGAATCGATACTAAACGACCAATGTACAGTTTTTACCGAGAGTTTTGCTGTCATCAAATTCAAATAAACGATTAGAAATGAAAACCTGATTTTTGATATCGTGTTTCGAAATATTTAAATTTCAGTACCAGCTAAGGTCCATAATTCATTTAATTTTTTTTTCATGGATGGGGAGGTTATACCTAACAAATTAATCCAACTGCGAAAAAAACACAACATAGCTTTAATTTAAGGTTTTATTATTTCAAAATGTTCTAGTTTTTTACCATTTCCAAACAAAAGTATTTTTATTTTAGTATATGATAGGTTCTAAAATATCATCGATAATAGAGACGTTAAAGCATTTCAATGACATTTTAACAACGGCAAGTGCACGATTATATTTTATAGCTTGTACCAATATCGGTCTTCAATGATTTTTAAACAATTTACTTTGCCCTCTCAATTAAGATGATACAAATACTGTTGGGCAAAGGGGGATTCATCATCCGAAGTATCTTCTTCTGCTTCATCTTCAGTAACAAAATCTATTTGAATATTCCAATGATCAAATTCGTCTTTGATTCTAACCCAAAATAAGGGCTTTTTCCATAATAGCAGCATTCGTTTCGTCATTACTCGGTCAAGAGGACATTTGAAAGCCTTCATTCCTGTCAAAGAAGCGCCAACTTGTCAAAAAAAAACACGAATTAAGAAATAGAACAATAAATTTTACAGACGTAGTTACTTCCTTTTTTGACAACCTCCGGGCCACGTGGTGTCTGTGTGACCCTAACACACTTTATGAATGACTACTCACTGCATTGGCACCGAACACGTTATACCACCATCACTTATCAAGATACTAACGATACACATCGAGTTGTAATAGGCGCCAAACGCATCGCTGCAATATACGAATAGTTGTTGCTATTTTAATTTAAGTGGAGTGCACTAGAGCCCATCGGGTTTACGGAAGATTAAATGAAGAATGTAGCTGCATAATAAAACTGACTCTTAAAATACGAGCACGTGCCACACATGTGAATTATTGTATATGTCAGACACCTATGACCAGAAAAAACACGTGATAAAAGGCGTAAAGAAATAGGGACAAACATATAATATAGAAAATAAAAATTGGTTTAGTAGGAAATCAAATTATTGGTTTAGTAGGAAAGTATGGAGCTTATAATTGCAAACTACTCTTTTGAAAAATCGTGGTCCATTGTTAGATACTCTTGTGCATATTAAGCACCGTTGTTATCCATAACCACTGTCAACGTGCAGGTAAAACGTTGATTCCTTCCATATGAAAACTTCAGGGATGTGACTCAAAAACATATTAGGAAAATCTGACAATTCTGTTCTATCAACTTTTCCATCTTATCAAACTTTTTATCCTGAATATGATTATTTAAAGACCGGAATAAATTAATTTTTTTCTCAACTAAACAAAACTACGTGATATAGTATTATTTCTACTTAATTTAAATTCAACAAAACATCTTCAGGTGGGCAATTTGTAAAGGTCATATCAATCTTTACAAATTACGCACCTGAAGATGTCATACAACGAAACCTAGGTCGCGTAGTTAGGAATTCAAATAAAGTAAAAATAATACTACTTCTGAATTTCTAAAAAATTTACGCCAAATTTATTCAATACAGGAATAAATAAAAATCTGTTGGTTTAAGTCAGGGGAATATGGTGAATATGGTAGAATCTCCTAATGAAAATCCAGCAACATCTGGCGGGCGACTGTAGCTACGTGCGGCCGGACGTTATCATGAAGGAAATAAACTTTCGAGTATTCTTTGCTTTTGTTTTGTATTTTTGTGCTAAGTCGATCAACTTGGTTGTACATCTTATTGTTCATTGGGTTGTGTTGATTGCAATATATTGTTGAGTCTACTGTAATAATTTCTTATAGTTGCTCCCAATACAACATTCCTTTTGCATTTTACCAAAACAGATAATAAAACTTTCTTTTGATAGGGTTCCGATTTTGGAGTCGGTATCGACTTTTCATGTGAGTTTAGCCATTGGCGCTTTCACGTATGGTTTACGTACAGAATCCACTTTTCGTCTCCATTTGCGTCTCAGGGAAAAAAGATTCACACATATATTGGCACGTCGGTCTCACTGGCGGGTGATCACTGTATATGGTATCTACACCCTTAATTTACTTGCTATCCAATTGATGCAAGTGTTCCAATACCTGCACATGACTGCAACTGAACTCTACTGTCAGGGAACGTGAGATGAGGTGGGAATCTCTTTTAATTAATTCTTTTAAAAGATCAATGTTTATTTCCACTAGTCTTCCTCTATCTATATTTATTATAGATCTATACTTATATCCACTAGTCTCCTTAGCTACGGGGAAAATATTTTAAATCATAATATCCATTTCTGAACTTATGAAACTAACGTCTTTCAGTTGCTCAAAGATCGCATATTCACCTTCTGCATCACGTATATTTTAAGCAACTACAGCTGCTGAGTGATATAAATGAATTTCGTACAAAAGCCAATGATATATATTCTCTTTTGTCGCTTTTATGCTCTAGTAAATACTTAAGCAGTCCGTAGTAGTCGATACATATTTATGTGGTTTACTCGCACCACTTTTTTAGAAAGTGCGAATATTCATAATATCAGTATATAATAAAATTAATGATTTATTCTGTTTTCGATTATAATTTGGGCTCTTGATCGAAAACGAATCAGTAGCCTAAGTTTACTATTAATTTTAGATTTAACAAAATGTCATATTTTATTTTTATCCTGAAAGACAATGCCACTACGGTATTGTTTTGAACACAATGCCAAGTTTTAATAAAATTTAAGTAGCCGTTGTTAAGAAAAAGTAATAAATACTAATTAAATTCTATTGAAAAGCAGAAAATTTTAATGACATGGATGACACAATGACATTTTGTGAAAGCCAAGTTTTCATTTACCGAACCTCCTCCTAGATTTACAATAAATTTGCGAGACTTACGAAAAACTACAATATACAAATAGCAAAATTCGCGTATAACGGGGATTTTGCTTCAACACTTGCATATTTCTTCGTGAAATAGAGGTCTAAGATTTTTTGAGTTGTTTTTTGGCCTCTCTTGCTAAAACTCGAACTGGTAAGTACCAGTTCAAGTTGAATGGGGCAATGACTCCTCCAAACTCCATTCATACTTCATTCCAAGCTACAACAATGTTTTGTACACCCATCAAAATATTGTACGATTTCTATCAATCGCGCATGGACTCTTATCCTTCTCCGTCTGTTTCGCGAATCAACTGCCAAAATTGCGGCGATGATAATACGCCTTAAAAGTAGCTATGACTCCTTGGTCCATGGGTTGTAAAATAGATGTAGTGTTTGGCGGCAAAAACATCACCTCCACTTTTAGATCTCGCAGCGAATCAAAATGTCGGTGGATGCCCAGGCGCATTATCCAAGAGAAATAATACTTTTTGGGTTAATTACTTTCGGGCTATTACGATCCCAGTTATTTTTGACATCTGGACAAAAGCTGTTTTTAAATTAATTCGTTAAAACCTTCTTCTTACCCACGCTTTCTAGATTTGATCGCCAAACGACCGAAAAAGTATTTTTATTTCTACCTCACATTGATCTACTAGCAGAGATTTTAATTTAAAATCATCAGTTGCATTAACCCCAAAAAAATAGTAAGCCGATCATTCTCTGCTTTAAAACTAATACAAGTGCGAGATGGCATTTTTTCCATACAGTTACATCAGCGTTAAAGACGAGGCAAGCAGGAATTTTTTCTCGTAGTAAGAAATTATGTAATTGGGTGGGGAACCTCGTCGCAGCTTCTATAGCACCACTTGCAGCTTCACCCATTATTGCTATGCTGTGAAGGTTCATTTTCTTTTTAAGTCTGTTAAATAAGCCCCTACTAGCTACAAACGAAGTAGCAGAAAACTATTTGCCTTCCTGATTTTTCAGGCTCTCCTATATCGAACTTGCTTTTGAGCGTATTAGGTCTTGAGTCAGTGGCGAATTTTTTGCATTTACATCCTCAACCCAGACAGCTATCATTTTTTCTAAAATAACCGGTCTAGAACGAATAAGTTTTGTTGCTCTAGTAGGAGTTGAAAATTCGATGCGTATAATTTTGTCTCGATTTTTTACAATTGCACGTACGGTAGATTCTGTCAGCCCAAACTGTCGTCCAGATTCTGTAGTTTTGCCTCTGTTTTCCACTTTTTGTGTAACTTTTAACTTAACCTCCAAACTCAAGCTCTTCCATTCCTTTTTTCTAGCCGGTAGCGATATAGTAAGTAGATAATAATGGGTTCTTGCAATCCACTGACCAAATATGTACCGCAATACACAAGAAAAAAATTTCGAGTTTTTAAGTCAACTGATAATCCACTTTCAATAGATGATCTTGTGCGGGTTCATATTGGCTAATACAACCATGCCATACGCGCTCAAATGGGCCAATCAATCACGGCCGCGTAAAGCGAGGTCTTTTGACATAAACATTTCTTGCTTTTTCATTTGTTTAATAAATACCCGTCACATTCGAACATCTGTGAAATTTACGTATTCAATATAACCACCGTAATATAGTTGTACCAGAAAAAAAGGGTATGAAACCCTGATGACTGAAATTTATGGTTTATATCGGTGACGTGCAAACCGAAAATCGAATATAAATTAAAATACTAGGCAAACTCTCTAAAATCTTGAATCTCCGCCATCATACTGCATATTATGGTCTCTATTAGCTCATTACGATAATAATAATTCTAATTTACAAATATTTATGGCAGAGTACGCCAAACTGAAAGCCGCAACGCGTGCATTTGGCGCGCTTTCCGCCGTGTCTATAGTCTATAGTTGTGTGTAACAAGCGGGATCGCAAGCGCGGAAAAGTTGTTTATGGTATTTTAGTTTCAGCTGTGGCGATGTTAGGTTTTGATAGCTATGATATTTTGAAGCAAATTTGTTTATTCGATAAAATCGAATTACATTTTTGTTTATTCGATTAAATCGAATCAAATTTGTTTATTCGATGAAACCGAATTAATTTTTTAATCTTTAAGGATAAATCTAACAATGATGTAGTATGACGTTTAATGAATATCATCATTACAACATCTTCAGGTGGACTATTAGCAAAGATTTGTTGTAGTACAACGAAACCTAGGTCGTGGTAAAGAATTTAAAGAAAGTATAAATAATACTACATCACGTAGTTTTACATAATTGTGAATAATGAATTCCTACAAAATTAACGCCAAATTTATTCAATATCTGAAAAATATTTATATTTTCCGGTTTTTCGTCTACTTAAATTATATATATACTAGCGTGACCCGTGCGAAGTCTTCGCATTATTTATTCCATTGTGAAGCTCAGATGACAGATCAAACAAATATTTTACTAAAATTGACATATAGAGGCGCAAGTATCAAAAGCACTGAGCTAAAGCGCCACTTTATTTATACGTGAGTGGATTTGAAATTAAACAAAAATTTTACCGACCGTCAATCATATTGACATTGAGCCGTTAGATGGCAGCATTGCTGTTTTGTGTATATAATTTTAATAATTAATTAATTTGCAAAAACAATAGCAATAATAAATTTTTTAGTTGTGGATGCCGGTAGAGCAAGCAATTATCATCGCTTCGATGAGGAAGATGACGATGGTCGGTCAGGAAAATGTTCTATGGCCAGTTATCTTCATCGTTAATGAGATGTTGAAGAAGATTGCTGAGAAGAAGACAGAGCTTCGCAGGACTGGTACGACACGTCAGAAAACCTATAGTATTCTAATTATATTCGTGTACTTAGCAATACTTGTCAACTTAAAATGGAGAAGCTGGAAAAATTACAAGGTGTACAGTGCTCATTGAGATGAACGGTGCGCGTTACCTTGGCAGAGAAATCATCAAGTGTGGTGAAACCTCAGAACACTAGAATCAGAAAAGCAGGTCTAGATTTAGAACAGCAAACAGCGACGTACATATATTAATTTTAGCAAAATCGTTTACGGTGCCAACATATCGCCCGACCCATCAGATATCGTCCGATAAAACAATACGTACTCTAATTATTCAAGTGTGTGCGATATTGTACACGTCATCACAAGTTGCCTTATCGCTTTTCATACTCTTGTAAAAATTTCCCTAAAATGGCTCTTTGAAAATAAAATTATGTACGTAAAAATAAATTGATTATACTTAAGCCTTGATTGTGGAATTAAATTCATTTCGCAGTATAAAAGAAAAACACAATATTATATTATTTTATTACAAATAATTATTCGATTATTCAAGTGTGTGCGATATTGTACACGCCATGATAAGTTGCCTTATCGCTTTTCATACCCTTGTAAAAATTTCCCTAAAATAGCTCTTTGAAAATAAAATTATGTACGTAAAAACAAAACTGATTAGACTTAAGCCTTGATTGCGGAATTAAATTAATTTTGCAGTATAAAACAAAAACACAATATTATATTATTTTATTACAAATTATAATTATTCGATTATATCATATAATGATGAACTGGTATATTCCATTACATGGTGTAATTAGTGCACTGTATAGTACAATTTATTGAATGCATTGTATTGTACAAAAATACTTCGAGACCGACGCCTATACATATATATATATATATATATATATATATATATATATGCGTGTGTGTGTGTGTGTGTGTGTGTGTGTCTGTGTATATATATATATATATATATATATGTTTGTGCGTGTGTGTGTGTACAAAGTTGGTTAACATTGTCACGAGGTTACGACTGATATATTCCTTAACACAATGTAATTAGTGCGCTGCATAGTACAATTTATTGAATGATAAGTGTAACCTTTTGTTGTATTGTACAAATATACTTCGAGAAACACTTCGAGAATCGATAAATCAACACGAATTGTCTCACTCCAGATTCACTATTACCATAGAAACCTTTAGAAGTTTGAAAGTATACAAATACAACTAGGTAATGAAGACAAAGCGTAGATATACATATTTATGTACACTAAATTATTATAATATTAACTCGGTCTGTGGTCTTACTTTCTTTTCAACTAGGGTTGAACTAGGTATGGAATATAATTAAACTAATGTAGGTTAAGTGTAGTTCTCCTCTTTGTTACTGCTAACATACAGCCCGATGGCCAGAGGCAAAGGTAAACATTCTATAATGATAAAATTCAGCTATCTATGTATATGGGAGGCATACGTCTAGCCACATACACATAAAGGGTAGGTCGTCATCTGGCGCTGTCGGCGGGCTGCGGTCGGTGCGGCGTTCGTTTGATGTCGTCACCAGATGCCGCCACTACCCGTGTCGCGTCCGTTGTGCGAGCATCGAGTGCTGGCCAAGTCTCAGAACCATGAGTTAGGGAGTGGGTCAATAATAGGGTATTGTATTATATATAATTTAATAAAACAATAAATTGGGCGTAAGTTCACTGAAATTATAATTTATTTGGCAGCCAAAAATTCAATTTTTAATTTTTTTTTCTCTATGCTGTATTTTACGAAACGAGTAATGAAGCCAACAAGGGAACATGATTTATATATCCTTATGTATTTATGTGTATACGTGCATGAAGGCATATAAATATGTAGATATATATAGATATATTTAGGTTCATCAAACGATGCAAACATGCGTTCAATAAATGAGATATTATATCTGATTCTTCCCACTTTGTGCATTCCGGATAACATAGAATAACATAGGCACTAAAAACCAATTAATTGCTTGTAGAAATCAACACTACGAGGGTTTCGTACGCTTTAGACACTTATAAACATTTAAGATTTCTATTAAACTATTTTGCAAGTATTAATAAAACCAATTAATTACTAGTAGAAATCACACTGCTAGGATTTCGTACGCTTTAGGCACTTATAAACATTTAAGATTTCTATTAAACTATTTTGGAAATATTAATAAAACCAATTAATTACTAGTAGAAATCACACTGCGAGGATTTCGTACGCTTTAGGCACTTATAAACATTTAAGATTTCTATTAAAGTATTTTGCAAATATTAATAAAACCAATTAATTACTAGTAGAAATCACATAACAAAGGTTTCATACACTTTAGGTACTTATAAACATTTAAGATTTCTATTAAACAATTTTGCAAGTATTAATAAAACCTATTAATTACTAGTAGAACTCACACTACGAGGGTTTCGTATGCTTTAAGGACTTATAAACATTTAAGATTTCTATTAAACCATTTTGCAAGTATTAATAAAACCAATTAATTACTAGTAGAAATCACACTAAGAAGATTTCGTACACTTTTAGCAGTTATAAACATTTAAGATTTCTATTAAACTATTTCGCAAGTATTAATAAAACCTATTAATTACTAGTAGAAATCACACTAAGAAGATTTCGTACACTTTTAGCAGTTATAAACATTTAAGATTTCTATTAAACAATTTTGCAAGTATTAATAAAACCTATTAATTACTAGTAGAACTCACACTACGAGGGTTTCGTATGCTTTAAGGACTTATAAACATTTAAGATTTCTATTAAACCATTTTGCAAGTATTAATAAAACCAATTAATTACTAGTAGAAATCACACTAAGAAGATTTCGTACACTTTTAGCAGTTATAAACATTTAAGATTTCTATTAAACTATTTCGCAAGTATTAATAAAACCTATTAATTACTAGTAGAACTCACACTACGAGGGTTTCGTATGCTTTAAGGACTTATAAACATTTAAGATTTCTATTAAACCATTTTGCAAGTATTAATAAAACCAATTAATTACTAGTAGAAATCACACTACAAGGGTTTCGTATGCTTTAGGCACTTCTAAATATTTAAGATTTCTATTAAACCATTTTGCAAGTATTAATTTTTATGACGTAAGTATACTGCATACTACCTTTTACCTAGACTAACTTCAATACTCGGTTTTTTCTATTCTATTATTCTAGTTCTATAGTCTCAAAAAGAGGAGGGAGAGGTATATTTTGAGTATTTTACAGTATATCTCTGAAGATATAATATCTAAAATAATGACAGAAAAATACTTTTAAAACCCTTATAAATAACCCTTTCCAACGATATCCTTCACTGTCCAGGTGTAAACTTATCATCATCATCATCAGAAGCTCGATAGTTCTCGGTGGACCCTGATCTTCTCAAGCAGACTGTTCCAAGCCCTCCTTCTGGGCGCCACAGTTTTTCAGTTTGTTATGATGATAGCGTCGAAAACACTTTGTCGGTGGTCTGCTCATCTTAATTTGGGTCTTCCACTTCCTCTTAAGCCAGTTGATTTGGCCAGAAAAATTCGTTTTGTCGTTCTATCTTCCTTCATTCTAATTAGATGCCGGCCCACTTGATACGTTAAATTATTTTAAATGTTATTATATCTGGTTCTTTAAATAAGCGGTAAAGTTCGTCATTAGTTCGCTTTCTCCAAAACCCATTGTCGTAGAACCCACCAAAGATGAATCTGAGGATTTTTCATTCGAAAATTGCAAGGATTTTTGATGTGAAACATCTATAGGCGCAGGTATAAACCGGATCGTTGGCGTGGCGACGCTTGCCGTGGCGACGGGTCGCCATGCTATACTAAGGTATATATATAGTCTATATGTAGTAGAGTGGACGGTATGGCGACGTGTCGCCATGCGCAACCGACTACGCGACCCCCTCCTCACTCAGTTCGACGCTGTTGTTTACTACGGTACACATAACCTGTGCTTTATTATTTTTATATTAATTGTAAATAAATGTTTATTAAATAACGTCACCATTTTCTGTAAGAAATTCGTAATACTTTATTTTTTCATTACGCTATATTTAGTTCCTGTAATAATCTTGTCTTTTATGCATATTACATGTACGAATACGATGTTTCACATCTGTCAGGCGTCCCGTGACGGCTCATTTCCTTTTTCACCAGTTTGGGACAATGTCCTTGTTTTAGATGTGTATGTAAATACTGATCTGATTATGATTTTATATAATAGTGGTTTTGTGCCTTTTCTGATATTATTTGATTCAGAAATATTCTTAGTCCAGGAAAGCATCTGTTCGCTGCAGTTGTTCTCCTCAGTTATGAAGCCAAATCGTTACCAGTGTTGATTTTAAATAGATGAAAGAATTCATCCTTTCAAATTTGTAATCACCAATTTTAAAATGCATGGAGGAGTCAGAGTTGGTCACAAATTGCATGTATTTGGTTTTGGTCTGGTTTATTGAGAGGTATATTTTTTAGCCTCTCTTTCTAGTGCTAGAAATGCCTGTTTGGGGTATTTTTGAGTTTTAGCAATAATGTCAATGTCATCCGCGTATGCAATAATTTGTACAGATGTAAACTTAAATGTTACACAAAAAATGAAAATAGTTTTCCATATTTTGTGAAGTAATCTTTGCTGTGAAAAGTATGGAAATTATTAAACATTTACCAGAAAACGACGAAGCTTACAGTTATTGTATTGAAAGTATGGTCACCCTAGAACCGAACGATCCCAATTTACCTGAACGTCTACGATATTCTACGAGCTCTCTTCTATTCACGTCCCACGCTTCTACCTGACGATTGCTGGTGAAAATAACAAGTGGCTGGTTGTCGGCTAATAATTGCTACAACCCTCGGAAATATTTAACATGGATTAATTGTTGTTTATTAATTTTATGATGGCGATTAATATTGATTAATTTTAAAAATAGCTTAAAAAACGATTTTAATAATTTCGTCTGCTTATACTTTGTAATACTCTAAACCGTCACCCAGCATGATATTGTTTTTAACATATTTCATCCCAATATTAGAATTTAAAGAATCGTATAAAGATTGGAACAGTTAATAAAAAAATCTGCCCTTACGAATTTATGAACAATTGGGATATTCAAAACTAACACCAATATCGATGTTCAATACACTTAACAAACTATAACTCAGTATTTAATTTTGCTTAAATTAAATTAAACAATAAGTAATATAAGACACTCGTTAGATTATGAAATCTATTCACTTTAAGTAATTTACTTAATTAAAGATCTCTTAATTTAAATACTGCACAAAATAACTGAACAGCGTATTCAACACGACTATGTGCCCGACGGTGGAAAGGGCATAACTGACCATGAAAGAACAAAACTGCGTTAAAAATGCATCTTCGAAGCAATAGATAGATGTCATGTTACATGTACGTATGATCCCAGGATTGCTGAATAAGATAATATTTAGTTTCATGAGCATTTAAAAATCTCCGCATGCGTGGTACCTTTTTTAATTACGAAAAAAAACATATATTTAGATTATTTACCTTCGCCTAATTCTACCTTTCGTAAATATTGTGTTTTTTTACTTTTACCTAAATTTACATGAAAACCTATTTAATTGTATTTTCACCATCTTTCATTAATTTAAACGTCAAACAGTTTGGTAACCATTCACAAGTCGATTTAAAGTATGGAGTCGTCAATCGTCATTTTTGTAATACTGTTGAATATTAAAGGTTAAGTGATATTATAAATTTCTATGTAAAGTCACATTTTTAAAATAACTATGTGGAATATTTGAGTAATTTACTTTCATACCCAATCTCTCTTATCTCTTAATCATAGTTTTAAACTTAGTTTACAAAATTAATCAATGTTAATCGTAAGCAACTCAATAAAATATCGTTGAAATTAATGATTAAACGCTTCTTTCTGAATCACTTCACAATTATATCTCTGCCAAAATACTTATTTTAACTACTAAACATACATTACTATGATTTTTAATTCAAATTTGTTTAAAGTTCCGAAAAGCCATTAAACATGAGTCTAAGTAATCATTTCACATTACGTATATTTACCAATTATGTTATTATCATTTTTAGTACCAATTTGTTTAAAGTTCTGAAAAGCCAATAAAACATGCGTCTCACTAAGTAATCAAGTGTTTAAAGTTACGAAAAGCCAATAAAACGTACGTCTAAGTAATTATTCCACATATAAATCTCTTTAGCAATTTACTTACTTTTACTGCTATATTACTATGACTTTAGTAACAATATGTTTAAAGTTCGGAAAAGCCAATAAAATGTGCGTCTAAGTAATTTCTAAGGACAGTAATAATAATTGAGGAGTACTGATCATTTTATTTAAACTAACACCGGGTCATATCCTAGTCTCTCGTTCCATTATCAATTATGCTCAGATAAGGCCTAATCTCTCGTTCCATTATCATATATATGCTCAAATATTATGAAATATATGGCAATTCAAGTGCAATAATGGAATCAGTCATAAATTCTATTTTTTTGTTTATTTAACAGAATTACATGGAAATAGTCATTGTTAGTTATAGAAACGAAAAATTTTTAGTTATCGTTGAGAAAGTGCGATTTAAAATGTGCCATGATTTTGGTAATTTCGCGCCATACACATCCCCCCCCCTCCTGTAATCGGTGTTAGTGTCATTGTAGTTTACTATTATAACCGCTTATCGTATCAAGATTTAAAATGTTTCTAAAGTCAAATGCAGTCTTTTTCGCAATGAAAATGGACAAAATGTAGTATCCATCAACTTCAACACGTAATGTCTGAAAAATGAAGCGTATGAATTCCTGTTTAAGCTTTCGATATCCAAAATGATCACTGATTATTGTCAAAATTTGATTTGAGTTAAAAAAAAATTATATATGAATGCAGATCAGTGAAAGTAAACTTTTTGCTTTTAATTTTTTTAATTGGGAAAAGGCTATGACAGACAACGTTTTTGGTAACCTCAAACGTCACGTGTAATTTTATTTAGTAATTATTCAATTTGAAAACAATTTTACCAACGGGCGGATGTATGAAACAAAATGGTGCCGTCAAATATGAAATGGAAATTCACAGAGTTTCTTTTAAAAATTTCGTAACTTGTTTGGCGACCTTTTTTTAAAATAATTTTTTAACAAATGATGTCGAGTGCGGCCCTTTTAATTAGCCAAAAGTACGATTTAGTGTAAGTTTTCTTCCGAATAAAAATTCAATTTGACTGTCATGCACTTGTCATGAAGAACCTTTACATTTAGGTTATTTACAATAATTTACATTTTGTTAAGGTGCCATCTTAACAAAATGTAAGCTAACTAAAATGGGGCTGCACTCGACATAATTTGTCAAAAAATGATTTTAAAAAGAGTTAAAATAGAAAATGTTAAAATAATGAATACATGTAATTGTCGAAGTCATTTCTCTAATGCTATTTCTTCCTGTCTACATAAACTTTTAATAAGTTTCTGAAGCAAGTTTTTGATAAAATTCTGGCCAGTTTTTATTTTGTTTTTCTTATTTAATTGATTCTAAAACATGAATTTTAAACATTTGTCCAAACGTAAAGGTAAACCTTTTACTAACGAAATGACAGCTAATTATAGGAGGAATAAAATCATTGATGTCACCTAATTCTGATTTAAATTTAGAAAAAAAAGAATTTTTTATTTTGTTAACAGGAAAATATTCAAGTAGTATTAACATATTAATGTAATTTAAATTGCAAGCATTTATAGTTGCACACTAACGCATGTTTATAATATGTTAAAATAATAAACTAAGCAATATGCATTGTCTATGGTTGACTCACTTTATTCTCTCTGTTTGATGACATTTCTTGTACTGTATTTAGTTGTATGTAAATTTAATTAAATCCATTTTAATCCACTGAAGTGTCCGACTTTTTACGTAAATGTATCAAATAGGTTTTATGTAATGCAAATTTCACCATTTGCTTAGTAAGAGTAAAGTTACTTTATGTTTTTTTTTCTAACATTAAATTTAAAACTCTGTACTGTTTTGTAGTTAAATATAAATGAAATTAACAAAAAGTAGGTTAAAAGATCAGCAAGTGCAATAAAATCGTAAGGTTAATTTAACAAATTTTGGTTAAATATAGTATTTTGTTTTATGACCAGTAACGTTCAAAAAATCTTTTACTTTTTATATTTAAATAAATGGCTGTCGTATTAAGTGAAGAAACAATAATTATTTTTGTATTTATTTCTTCACCTAACAAGACAATAAATAGTTAATATTAACTAAGACAAATAACTACGCATAAGAAGAAATAGCATCAGAATCTATTCAGAAATGTGGAAATAAGAAGTCAAGATACATAAACTGCCAGTACCCACTATTTTGTGTTATGGCAATTTTGTATTACCAACTGTTTTGTGTTGCGGCAATTTTGTTTTGTGTTACGGCGTTTTGTATTACCGACTGTTTTGTGTTACAGGAATTTTATATTACCAACTGTTTCGTGTTACGGCAATTTCGTTTTATGTTACGGCGTTTTGTATTACGCCAATTTTAAAAATTCACGTCGTGATTTAAAAATTACAGACCTATCCGTAAAATATAATTTTTTGTACCATCATTTTCACATCATATCCTAATGTTGTTTCACTGCCTTACCTACTGCAATGATACATGTTAAAAACTCTTTTTTATAATATTTAATGCTAGCAGCAAAGTAGCAAATAACCGCTGCGCTGGGTTTTTTGGTCGTATGGGAGGATTGGGGCTATTACCACGCACAAATACCATTCGTCTGCGATATGCAGTTTTGGCTGCAGAGCAGAATATAGGCACATGCCAATTCTATATAATATATGTAGATATAATATTTAATATAATTTATATACTTAACACTTTTTAATAAAAGACTTCTTTATGATAAGTGTGAATATAATTAAGAATAAACATAAAAAAATTTGGAAATATCGTAAATACTACCTAACGTGAACTAATAAACGTAGAGTAATAACATCGCGATAAATCTGTGAAAATTTCGAATAAAGTAAAATATGCAATTTTCCTACGCTGTTATCTGGTTGACCTGTAAGCTATTACGTAGCTGCGTAATGAATCTAATTCGGTGCCAAGTAAAAGATAGCACTGATTTGTGCCAAGTAAAACGTAGCACTCATCTGTGTTTGTGTGAGTGCGCATGTACATGAGAAAGAAAAAGAAGCATTTTCTTGCCGGAAATCCCAAAAATGTTTAGCAGTAGCAGTATTTTTCAAATTTATTTATGTTCGGAAACGATATTGTGCAAAATTTCCAAATAAGTATCGCATTTTGATTGGTTTATGTCTACTTTTCAGTGCGCTTCATTTTAGTAGTTATTTGAAGTCTATTAATTTATTTATCGAAAGTATGATTAGTTAATTACAATATATGAATTCCCCCAATTTTGCCATAGATATCCCAGTATTGAAAGCTTAATATTTACGTCAAATTTTGGTGATTAATATTTGGGGGTAATTGTGAAACTCTAAGTTTTTATACATTTTAAGTACCCCAACTTATTAGCATTTATTTGGCATTTAATTACCATATGTCACGATACGATTCCTAGAGCAAAATATTACCGTTTGCTTGGTTATCTTTGCGAAAAATAATTAATATTTTGATAAGTGCCGATCGAAAGTTGCTGGAAGAAAAACATCAGTATCAGTTATTAGGAAAATGGCAATTTCCTTATTTTCCGCATAAATTACTTGCTCCAGTTGGACTACATTTAGACCTAGGCCCATAGGGCTTGGGTCTAGGGTAGCTATATTTGATGAGCGGAAAAATTATTAATATATACAAATATCAATATGCAAAATTATTAATATATATAATTATACATTACAAGAACGGCGACTTGCCAGCACGTACTTAGGGTACCATCGCAATCAAATCCACCACTGATCTGTGTGTGTGTAATTTATAAATTTTTTATCGTAATTGATATAAAGAAACAAATTATATTTTTCTTATTCTGAAATTCCAGGTAAAAGTTAGAGTGGCAACTATCTACTTACTGATTTCCATACGGTCTTCCTTGTTGGTAGTAAGAATGAGAGGATATTATTATGTTTTATTAAGGTATAGCGCTTCCTTTCCAATTATCTTCATTTATCATCCTGCCATTAGGTCACTTTGAATATTATTCTGTTTTATTAAGGTATAGCGCTTCCTTTCCAATTATCTTCATTTATCATCCTGCCATTAGGTCACTTTGAATATTATTCTGTTTTATTAAGGTATAGCGCTTCCTTTCCAATTATCTTCATTTATCATCCTGCCATTAGGTCACTTTGAATATTATTCTGTTTTATTAAGGTATAGCGCTTCCTTTCCAATTATCTTCATTTATCATCCTGCCATTAGGTCACTTTGAATATTATTCTGTTTTATTAAGGTATAGCGCTTCCTTTCCAATTATCTTCATTTATCATCCTGCCATTAGGTCACTTTGAATATTATTCTGTTTTATTAAGGTATAGCGCTTCCTTTCCAATTGTCTTCATTTATCATCCTGCCATTAGGTCACTTTGAATATTATTCTGTTTTATTAAGGTATAGCGCTTCCTTTCCAATTATCTTCATTTATCATCCTGCCATTAGGTCACTTTGAATATTATTCTGTTTTATTAAGGTATAGCGCTTCCTTGCCAATTATCTTCATTTATCATCCTGCTATTAGGTCACTTTGAATATTATTCTGTTTTATTAAGGTATAGCGCTTCCTTGCCAATTATCTTCATTTATCATCCTGCTATTAGGTCACTTTGAATATTATTCTGTTTTATTAAGGTATAGCGCTTCCTTGCCAATTATCTTCATTTATCATCCTGCTATTAGGTCACTTTGAATATTATTCTGTTTTATTAAGGTATAGCGCTTCCTTTCCAATTGTCTTCATTTATCATCCTGCCATTAGGTCACTTTTAATATTTGTTTAATCTCGTAACTTGTGATTTTCGCGATTTTCCACGTATTTCTCTCCATTTATTCATTTCCAATTTTACTTATTACACTTCTAAAACAAGTTTTCCTCTTTTCTACAACATTCCACGTCTCAAGCGTCTGACAACAATTGGATCAAAGTATATCTTGCTCAAGGTCAGTGAAAATAAATGTATTGTTATTATTTGCATGAATAAATTTGTAACTCTCGTTTTTCGTAATGATACCATCAAAAATAATTGAACAAGTGTTTTTCCGATTTTGCCAATCTTACGGTTCATAAATCATGGTAACATAACCTAGTTTATATTTACTTTAGGAATTTTTTTTTTCAAATTGTGATACAATTAATTACACTTAAAGAAAATCACTTCACGTAGCCTAAGTAGTTTAGTTTAATATAAATTAAAACTATCTTTATAATTTCATGGTAAAAAGCTCAAAATCTTTATGAAATTTGGAAGTTGAGAGCAGCTCGATAGAAATAGAAGTGCCTATGGATGTAATAATATTTTCTCTATTTTATACATGATGAACAATTTTTATACTTGATATACAATTCTGATCCACAGTTTCTGATCTCGCAGATCTGCACTTTAGAAAAAAGCAAAAATTAATAAAATAACGAAAATATAGTCTGGTTTGATAACCATAAACAAAACATATAGTCCGGCAGCCTAATATGGTATGCGAGTGTGTTGTCTATGCTTGCGACGCCATTGATACTATAATGTCATCGGCGTGTGGTTTGCGGCTCCGCCATTTTAATGGAACACAATTTTGTGCCCACAGCTTGGCAATTTGA
Organism: Druceiella hillmani; assembly: GCA_039881145.1. Classification (NCBI taxonomy): domain Eukaryota; kingdom Metazoa; phylum Arthropoda; class Insecta; order Lepidoptera; family Hepialidae; genus Druceiella; species Druceiella hillmani. The sequence continues at coordinate 11,694,585 of JAYKKI010000071.1, read as the reverse complement.
TTTTGTTAGCCTATATGCCTGGTAGATAGAGAGAATGATATAATGGAATTGGCAATTTATTATAAATTGAGAACACTAATAAGATACAGATTTAGATAAAAAATAATTCTGCAGTCATTGCTGCAATATTACAGCAACGACTGCAGAATTTGGTGCATGGACTACATTATGTTCATGCACTCGGTAAGTGAGACCCTTGTCATTCGTAAGAGGGTTAGGAGTACGTATATGAATTTTAGCTCACTTGGTGACTAAAGATGTAGCGCAAACATGGACGTTTTTTACACATCTCTACCTTCAGTGAACTCTCTCAGCAACTATTATAATTTTTACGAACATAGACGTGCAACAATTACAGAAACAGAATATATTTAGAAACCAGAATAAAACTCCAATTCACATTTATTAGTCGACAATGATGATTTTATTGATTCCTCGTAGACTTAATATTGTAAAGGATATGTTTCTTCCTGTTATCAACCTCAGTATGTTTTTTGTCAAATTTCAAAGATATTTGGGTCATCTTTAGTTCTTCCTAAACAACTTTTTCTTCATCATTCTTAACTATTAAACAATTATAAAATTTAAACGACTAAATAAATACTGTGAAAAGTGGATCGCAGTGAAATTTTAATTTTTGTGTCATTATTAATTATTTTCAATTCTAATCTAACATTTTTAGCATTTTTTGAAAATTGTAAAATTTAACTAGCATTAAGATACCACATTCTAACGGTTTACGTGGTTCTACTTTACTCCCATACTGACGTATGCTCTCCGTCAAAACTCTACGCGCATCATCATGCTCACTGGTAGAGGTGAGGCGTATTTATTGTCACCGGTAAAAATACTCGATATCTCAGATCAAAATACGTACTTGACATGGAAAATACTTGAAATTGTAAATACTTGTATGGTATTACCTACCAGACGTTCGTACAAACGGACTGCGGTATAACCCTACCCCTCTTTATCTAACTAGCTACAGTTATTTCACTCACTCTCACTCTTTCACATTTAAAACGTATGTGAAATAAGGGACAACCTGAATATTGAAATACTAGTAAGTCGTCATACTTTAAAGTATTACCACTTACGAGTATTTAAATATTCCGAGATACTTACTGATGACTTACGAATATATAAACATACTTGTATACTCGTTTTACTCGTTACGTTAAGTATTGCTTCACACTTCACGGTTCGCGAACAAATATTTACTCAATACGACAAGTACGAGTATTTTCAAATTAGGATTTTAAGTACAGTGTTCTTTTCGTCCAATGATTTTGCGTTTTTCTATAGGAACAATTGAATGTTATTACTTTGTAGTGTAAATATTGTAAATAAATAGTGTATAAAGATTAACTGTTAATTAGGTTAAATTCTAATATCGTCATTATGTCCAGAATAAAATAAAAAACCGTATGAAAGTATTTTACAAACTTGGCTGATTATTTTGCTTCTTGCAATATTTACAAAACTAAATTGTCATTCAAAACAGCTACATCTAATTTAAGGGAGCATTTGAATAAAAAAAATACAACTGTAACAATAATCAATACGGAACAAGTTGTTTTCTCCGAATTTTACTACATTATTTAAAAAAAATTACTAAAATAAATATGGCAAAAATAAAAAAAAATTTTTTTTTAATAATTTGATCCATTTTTTAAAATTAATTGTAATTATTGTAAATAGCGTGATTCACTCTTTAGATATCTAAATTATTATACCGAATCAATTATATAGTTACCAGTCCTCAACCTGGAGCCAAAAATATGTATGTTAGTATGGAGAAAAAATAAAACACAGTATTTTATTAAAAATGTCTCATTTACCCGTCATTTTTTCCCGCCAGTTTTAGCTGTAAGAAATAAAGGATATGAGCATTAAACCCTTCATAGCAGATAGCAATTAAGATTTATTACACGTCTCCAGCCACCGTATGTTTGTAGCCAATTGTAATATGGTTCTTTCACAACGGAATTACGCCGCTCCTACTTGTCGAGTATTTTGTCACCGATATTTTATACTACTCGTACTCGTCGTACAAAATACTCATATCGCCCAAGTCTACTCGTGGGACACACACGAAGAATGTTTTGTTCGACCACTGCATTCAAACAAAACATACTTCGCGGCCTACGTATCAAAATCGCAGGAATACGCCGACCTATTTCTGAATACAAATCTAGGTATGTATACTAGCACGGAAGGCACCATGTCTCGACAAAAACTGTGAAAAATAGTAATCGCTAATGTGGAATATCTTGATGCAGTTTCATGTAATACGAGTATATCTTTTGGTAAAGGATTCCTATGTTGTCATTCGTCTCTATATTCATTATCATAGCCACTGTAGAAAAAAAAGAAGTTACTTAATTTTAACGTGACAACGTTTTTGAAAAGTCTTCCATACTAAGGTCCCGCCAGAGTTAGCAATGAAACGCTTTTGTTGACCGCTTCTATATCTTTATATCTCGTGACTCAAGGGTTGTAGCGTAAAGTGGTGTATATATTCTAAAAATAAACTATTGTAAGCTGCACTTACGCCATCGTGCGCTTATGTCGAGCGGGTAGGCGTGAGGGGGTCGAAAATGAACCTCGAAATTCACTCTGCACTCCCAAAGAATTAATCATAACTCCGCAAATGAAAGGGTAACACGAGTTATTTATAGGTCGTCGTGGAGGTGCTCTAAAAAGTAAGCTAAGAAGAAAATACTTAAGTTGTAGAGTAAAAGGTTGTGTAGGGTGACAGTACGCAAAACCTTCGAAAATTGCTTGTTTCAGGTAATGCTTCCCAATTATTCGGCGCTAGAGGCGACCTGGTGGTCGACGAAAGACGTTTTCACGCAAAAAAAAAATTTATACCGAGTTACAGAAATATTTTGGAAAAAAGCTGCATTGTGATCATCCTTATTTTTATATAGAGTTGTTAAATGCTGCAAGTGAATGCCATTAATTAATTTGATCAAGTCGATCAACTCTTACCAAAAACCATTTTTCACAAGATTTAATGAGCTGAGACCGAAAATACCATATTATAATAAAATATTTTCGGTTTCAGCTCATCGCAAACGCAAATTTAGAATTAATTTTCATTGCCTGTTGGCTTTCCAAATTATTAATCGCATGTGAATGTATTTGGGTAACGGTTACAACAGTAGAACTTTTATCGGTATCTGGTATTTTTGTGCTAAATTCCGTTTTGCATATCGCGAAGTTCATTAAGAGTGCAAGTTTGGTCAATACTATTCGTTAATAATACTATCGCGATATTGATCAATACTATTTGTTAATAATACTATGTTAATAATGCATATCGTATATCGCGATGTTCATTAAGAGTGCAAGTTTGATCAATACTATTCGTTAATAATACTATCGCGATATTGATCATTACTATTTGTTAATAATACTATGTTAATAATGCATATCGTATATCGCGATGTTCATTAAGAGTGCAAGTTTGATCAATACTATTCGTTAATAATACTATCGCGATATTGATCAATACTATTTGTTAATAATACTATGTTAATAATGCATATCGTATATCGCGATGTTCATTAAGAGTGCAAGTTTGATCAATACTATTCGTTAATAATACTATCGCGATATTGATCAATACTATTTGTTAATAATACTATGTTAATAATGTATATCGTATATCGCGATGTTCATTAAGAGTGCAAGTTTGATCAATACTATTCGTTAATAATACTATCGCGATATTGATCAATACTATTTGTTAATAATACTATGTTAATAATGTATATCGTATATCGCGATGTTCATTAAGAGTGCAAGTTTGATCAATACTATTCGTTAATAATACTATCGCGATATTGATCAATACTATTCGTTAATAATACTATGTTAATAATGCATATCTCATATCGCGATGTTCATTAAGAGTGCAAGTTTGATCAATACTATTCGTTAATATGTTAAAAAGTTAGAGGAAGTATTAGCTGTTGGTTTATAATCTGTAATTTTACAGGAAATATCAATGACAGCCAAAAATATAATCTGGCAAAACTCTAGTCTAGTAGTATAAAGAAATATATATATATATATATATATATACATATATATATATATATATATATATATTTATATATATTATGGTAATGTAGCCAACCTAACTACTTAAAACTGAAGATGTAAGAATGATGATCCTAAAGATTTTGTAATACAACGAAACCCAGGCAAAGAAATTAAAAATAATATTACATCAAGTAGTTTCATTTTAGAAATTTAAATTTCTTTAGCATTATATTAAGTTGTGTTTCTAATATTTGAGTATTCATATTTTGTAATGAATTGCGATTTTTACAACATTAAGTACATTTCGATCATCTGACCTATCTCTTATTAATGTGACGTATCTTTTTAAATATTTACTTAAATTTTTCACGAAAAAATATATTATTTACTTGAAAATAACGCATACATATATAGTCACTGTTTAACGAAACGAATCTTTTTTGATTTCATAACATATAATGGTACCAATAATAAATCTAATAAATTCCTTTTCGATCAAAAAGTTATGCTGAAGCTGGGCGGAGAAAGTGCGTACGCAGTATTGATACCAGTAAATTATGCGCCAAAAATGGTTTGACAGCATAAATACCCAAGCACGCGTCCCAAAATCCATTAATAGTAAACGAATATTCAATTTACGAACGGACCAGATGTCAGACGCGCCTGACGCTTAATCACAATATGCCAGGACCGCACAATCGACAACCACTAGTGAGCCAATAACAACTAGTCGGTATAGACAAGCGCAATGACAATATAGAGGACCCACTGAAGCTTGTCATCGTCATGTTTTATTATCTATGGCCTGCCGGATTGTATTAACTCGAGCTTTTAACACTTTGCAGAGAGAAGGTTTGCCGTTAATGAGAATTTCATTAAAGTTAATAAGAATTCAATCATTTGTAACATTTTTTTTTTCTTTGAGCCATTGAGAGAAAGAAACTGATATTCAGTAGTAATATTTTTTTAAATTTTTTCAAAATATTTGAATACAGTCTAAACAATCTTTCTTACAAAATACTTCGGATGGCAAAGGGTAGGAAGGTAAGGTGCTTGGTGTTATCCCAATTTTTCTATGGCTTTATTGACAAATCCCAGAATACTCATTGCAAACTAAAACGTTTACTTAACTTTATATTAGAAAGTTAAATCATAACTTCAAAACCGGTTTCAGACTCGGAGTCGCGCACGAATGATTCCGTAGCACCAAACAATATTAAACTTGTAACTTTGTATTTCTCAGACACTGAAAAATAAAATCAATCCCTGGTGCCGGTACAAGAAATATTTCATAACTCAAAAATTACACTACCTATTTTATTCAAACCAATTTTCGTTGAACGTTTATTTTAAGTTCCATTACCTTAATTTTTTTCATCTACATACTGCCAATAGTCTGAGTAAAATGGCTGTGACATACGAACAGGTAGACGAACAGACAGACAGGCGAACTGAGGGACGGGGCGAAATTATAAGGAGTTTTTGAGAGTTCCTTGTCATCTGACTAAGGAACCCAAAAAACGACTGTTATTATTACTATAAAAAAATAGTAATGAAAGTTAAACAAATAAATATAAATCGAATTATCTATTTTCAATAAATTAAATATAATCTGACCACTTAAACATCTCTTGAATAAAATAAACGACTTAAATCACAAATGTTCATAGAAAATAAATTTTTAACTCCCTAACAAAGCACGGAAGTATTGAATGACCCTCGAGCCTAAAAGGGTTAACCCTCACGTGGTTTTGTTTAAAGCATCACGTGGTTGGTTTACGATATTTCGGCGGGTAGTTTGACGTTTAATTTGCGATGAGTTGACATGCTGAGCGCGGGTAGGCCTCGATTGGATGGCGTGCGTTTGAAGGCGTTCAAGTGGGGTCGCCATCTTATTTATGGTTGGATGTGGAGATTTGTACGCTCGGGTACGAGCACTCATGTAAGCATTTTAAGTATTAGGATCCTATGAAGGTTTTTGCAAGGTCTTTCCAAAGTTGATTTAGAGTGGCACAGTAAATGTTATTGCAATATTGATTACCGGATAACATTCTATATTTCGAATTAAATATAATAGTTGTTCATTAAAAGACTCATGTAAGCAATTTGAATATTAGAATGCTATGAAGATAGGTTTTTGTAAGGTTTTTCCAAAGTTGATTTAGTGTGGTACTGTAAATATTATTGCAATATTTATTACTGAATAACGTTCTATATTTCGGATTAAATATAATAGTTGTTCACTAAACGACTCATCTAAGTATTTTAAGTACTAGGATTCTACGAAAACACGTGTTTGCAAGGTTTTTCCAAAGTTGATTTAGTGTGGTACTGTAAATATTATTACAATATTTATTACTGAATAACGTTCATATTTCAGATTAAATATAATAGTTGTTCACTAAAAGACTCATCTAAGTATTTTAAGTACTAGGATTCTACGAAAACACGTGTTTGCAAGATTTTCCGACGTTGATATAGAGTGGCTTTGTACATGTATATTGCAGTATTAATCACTGAATAACACTCTATATTTCGGATTAAATATAATAGTTGTTCATTAAAGACTTAAGAAAGCATTTTAGGTATTAAGATGTTATAAAGACAAGTTTTTGCAAGGTTTTTCCAAAGATAATTTAGAGTGGCACTGTAAATATTATTGCAATATTGATTACTGGATAACGTTCTATATTCCGGATTAAATATAATAGTCATTCACTAAAAGACTCGTGTAAGGAATTTAAGTATTAGGATTCTATGAAGACACGTTTTTCCAAGATTTTCCGACGTTGATTTAGAGTGGCATTGTACATGTACATTGCTTACTGAATAACATTCCGTATTTCGAATTAAATATAGTAGTTGTTCACTAAAAGACTCATGCAAGCATTTTGATTATTAGTATGCTATGAAGACAATTTTTGCAAGGTTTTTCCAAAGCTGATTTAGAGTGAAGAATATTGATTACTGAATAACGTTTTACACTTCGCATTAAATATAATTATTTTTCACTTGAAGAAATCACTATTAAATCAAATAATAAGCAGTTTTTTTTAAACTTATTTAGATAATTTTATTTATTTGGCTTAAGATAAGCGACTTAAAAATATACTATATATCTCGGGTGATTATTTTAACCTACAAATTTAGATAAGACTAAATAAAAAAAGACTTTTTGGAAAAATATCAGTATTTTTCCAAAAAGTCTTATGTTTGGATGTGGAGACAAAAACAGCTATGGAGTACAGCATGCTTGCCCTTGATTTGTATCCAACTAGCAATTGCATAAGGACTTACAAATACCTACAATTATACACACAAAGTCATATAAAGACATAATCATAAACCACCCAAATAAACTTGCGCAAAAATTGATGGATAATACCCGAATCAAACGCCGAGTAAAACGTAGAATTCCCCAAGATGTGCTACAATAAAGGCACACAAATATAAAATTTGGATACCACATAGATGGTCCACCTAAACCTGTCCGAGAAACCACCGGCAAACTTACCGCTCATTGTCCCAGTGTGGTGATAAATTGCAATGTAATTAAGACAAATAAAAAACAAGATAAATTACCACTTAGTATAATTCCAATTATTACTTTTATGAAAATAAAGATATTTCAATCAATTGAATTAATTGTGTTCACGCCATAATAATAGAATCCTCTTTCATAACAACGACGCTTCTGCACACTGAGCCAGACCAATCAGAAGGTAGAGAAAAATGTGACCATATGGGGTGTAGAAATTAAAGATCATCTGCCAGATATTTCCAATTTCACAGTATGCGATATCTATTTATACTCAAAAATATAACACAAAATGCGAAGAATACGATTCCTGGATGGCGAAAAAGCGGTCGTGGAAAGGCATTCAAAAAGGTCACAGACGAGACATGCAAAAAAGTGTAAGCTGAAAATTTCTCTCAGTGGTTCTATCGAATGACCCATTGCAAAGGTATCACGAAGACTACTTTAAAAAACAATAAATAAAGTAAGACTTGTTTTTTGGTACCATTTTTGTTGTCCCAAAATGTTTTTGTGTAACCTCTTGTGCACAAATATACTGTATATACAGGCATCATCATAACACGTAAAACATGGAAGATTATGAATCATTAGAACGTTTTAATGGTAATTGAGGTCATTTAAATGAAACTAATCACTAAAGTTATCTATCCTGAAAACTGTGGAATGAATAAAAACATTGAAGTGGCGGTGAATGCCAAAACGTTTAGGTGTCATTTGAAATTTGTAGATCAATGCAACAAAACTCAGATCTGCGAAATATATTTTTATAAATAACACATTATCCAACAAAAAGATTAAGATTAACTGAATAAACCCTTTTTACTGGAACAAATTAACAGTTGCTGCATTATGACTAAAATCATAACTATTACCTAAGAACTGAGTGTCACTTTAAAAGCAAGTGATAATTTGCATCAGTTGGGTATTGTTTGAATATTTTTAAAGTCACACTCCAAATGCAAACGGCGCATCTAAAATTTTATTCAATCGCACATGATGAAACTAGAGGAAGACTCAAATATGTACATCAGCATGATATTATCTTTAAACAGGGAAGTGGTGCCGTAAATAATGCCTATTTTATTGTTACTATGTTGGCCAATACTTAATGAAACCAAGGAATCAGTTTTAACTAGTCGAGGCGCAATGGTATATTATATAATTCTGTTGCGTCTCCAAAGCATTAGCCGGTGTGTACTGGTCTTTCCGCCCGTTTTTTAAATACTTCTTTCGCGGTGTTGCAATATCTGTGGACAGTATTACTCATTCTAGTACTCTCAGACTCAAATTTGAAAGCCTCTTTCAAAATATATTATGAAAACTCTATTCTAAACGTAATTGCCTTTTTTTAAACGAACATACGTTACACTTCATATCCAAATTCTGGTATCATAATATATACTAATCGTATATTGTATATATCTTCTGGCGCTTTGTTAATGTTACTTTTGCGAGCGGTGTCCAATTTCCGATTTTTTCTACTAAACTATACTACTAATATATAAAATTTATGTAATAACCGATCTAGTAACAGTTGTTTTATTTTTCGCCAAACTAAACTATACTACTAATATATAAAATTTATGTAATAACCGATCTAGTAACAGTTGTTTTATTTTTCGCCAAACTAAACTATACTACTAATATATAAAATTTATGTAATAACCGATCTAGTAACAGTTGTTTTATTTTTCGCCAAACTAAACTATACTACTAATATATAAAATTTATGTAATAACCGATCTAGTAACAGTTGTTTTATTTTTCGCCACTTGAATAACAACATTTTATCAAAAATGCAATAAGTCATGGTCCAACTGAAAAAGGGCGATAGACCAAGCTATGACTGGGTAACTAATAAAATTTGACCTTAATAAATATCTCTTTGTTTTCGAGATATAAACATTTTTTTTTTATTTATGAAAATTACAACACTTGGTCGATCTTTTGGGTGTCACGACTGCAAATGAAGTCTGATTGTTAATTTTTTATAGCCAAGTATAGTTGAGTAATACGCTTTTACATATAGTTGAGTAATATGCCTTTACATAAGCCTAAAGTAACAGTCTGGTGTGCCATGTCTGCATTCATAGGGCCTTATTTCTTTGAAAATCAACGTGGCCAAACTGTAACTGTGAATTCGGAGAGATATGCCCCGATGTTAAATGACTTTTTCAGAGTAGAACTACAGAATAGTCCATCCTTCAACCAAAACATATGATTCCAGCAGGACGGATTATTAGCACACTGCTAATATGTCCATGAATGCAGTGCAGCAGTTATTTCCAGAAAAAAACATATCCCGAAACGGTACCGTACCGTGGCCACCTAGGTCACCCGATTTAAGCCCATGTGACTTTTCTTATGGGGATACTTAAAATCCGTTGTTTACAAAACAAATCCGAGCACTGTGACACAAGTCGCACTGCAAACGCGTTTTTGAAAACATGCGTGCTAGACTCGAAGAGTGTGTCAGACTCGATGGCCGCCATTTGGAAAACGTGGTTTTTAAAAAATGAAATCCGCATTTGTTGTTATAAAGTTAAAGTAAACCTACTTTGTATTAGAAGTGTAGTTTTTTTTTACAATTTTTCAAACATTGAAATCTGACACCTGTATTATAAATATATTTAACCAACAATTTAACTGTAATTTATTATAGGTATGGCACTTCGTGTGTGTCTGTTGTCTTACAACCTTTTTGTAAAACTGAAATATTTAAACATACATTCTTTTAATTATTTGTGAAGTGGTGAACAGATCTCACTATAATCAATTGAATATATTCATTTCCAGGGTTTATATCCAACATCCCCAATATTATACTTACTAGTGAGGGTTTATAGCTAAAATATTAATAGAGATCAAACAAGTTACGTCTCGTTACAGGAAAAAACCGACTATTATAATATAGAAATTTAGAAACTCATTTCCTAATAAATTTTGTTACCTTTTGTTTTTTTTGTATACGTGTTATTTTTTTTAATTCCTGTATTGATATACTTCAGGATGGATTCGAATAAAATAATTAATTTAAATTTTTATTCTTACCATTCGCCATTTTATTGAAAGACTTCTTGAAATGGTCTTTATAAACTCTTTCGCTGCATATCCATTAAATTGAATTTAAAGAAAGAGGAAAAATACATTTTATGTGTTATATGCTGTACGTTATATTTTCTAGAAGAAAGAGGAAAAGTACATTCTATGTGTTATATGCCATACGTGATATTTTCGAGAATAAAGAGGGAAAGTACATTTTAAGTGTTATATACTGTACGTAATATTTTCTAGAAAAAACAGGAAAAGTATATTTTATGTGTAATATGATGTACGTTATATTTTCTAAAAGAAAGAGGAAAAGTACATTTTATATGTTATATGCTGTACGTGATATTTTCTCGAAGAATGGGGAAAAGTACATTTTATGTGTTATATGCTGTACGCGATATTTTCTAAAAGAAAGAGGAAAAGTACATTTCATGTGTTATATGCTGTACGCGATATTTTCTAGAAGAAAGAGGAAAAGTAAATTTTATATGTTATATGCTGTATGTGATATTTTCTAGAAGAAAGAGGAAAAGTTCATTTTATGTGTTATATGCTGTACGTTATATTTTTTTAAAAGTAAGAGGAAAAGTACATTTTACGTGTTATATGCCGTACGTGACATTTTCTAAAAGAAAGAGGAAAAGTACATTTTATGTGTTATATGCTGTACGTTATATTTTTTAGAAGTAAGAGGAAAAGTACATTTCATGTGTTATATACTGTACGTGATATTTTCTAGAAGAAAGAGGAAAAGTACATTTTATGTGTTATATGCTGTACGTGATATTTTCTAGAAGAAAGAGGAAAAGTACATTTTATGTATTATATGCTGTACGTTATATTTTCTAGAAGAAAGAGGAAAAGTACATTAAAAAGTTACAAAAATACTCGTACTACAGGAAAGTCACGTTATACTCACAATATAGCGTAAAACGGAGTCTTAAGTTAATATTATAAAAAAATACATTGATACAAATCAAAAGGCAAACTATTTTCCAGTCATGTTTATTTAATTTTTTTTTAAATTATAGAAAAACAATGATCCATCCATATGCATTATTGAATTTCATTTCCACCATTTTTTCATGGTTCATGACTTGCAAATAAAAGTGCACACTAGTTCCGATCAACTTGGTACTTTCTTTCTATTTGCCAGTGTCGGACTGGCCATATAGTCGAGGTGGCGTTTGCCAGTTTGGCCCTAGCGTGCGCGGGCCTCCGACCCTACCTACCCCCTGGCTGACGACTTACATGTAAAATGGTTCATACGTACTTAGAGAGAAATGAAACGTTACATTTTGAAAAATGGTTGACCTTAGGCCATCTTTCAAACTTCCCGTTATTTTCGAACTCAAAGCTCTCAAAAGTATTTCTGGTCGTAATTATTGAGCTCTTCGAGCCCAAGGATATGACTTTTTTTATTTCGAGATCCTTAAACTCAAAAAATATTAATGGCGCTTTTTAAAAAACAATATTGATAGAAAAATTAACTCAATTAATTCGATGCTTTTTTGTACAAGAAATAATGTTTATTAAAAAATATTACTCCTCCAAGATATTTGAAAGTTATTTTCAAAAAGCACTTTTTTGAAAACTTTTTATGGCTATGTCTTCTAAATAACCAGTTTTTAAGTACTTTTTAGAACTGTATATATCTAATAGTATATGTCATTGAAAAGTAATAATATTCATATTTCATTATTATCCAATAATAGATGGGATTATCATTATCCCATGTTTGTGGAGAGCTACCTGGACCCTTCTGGTCCAACCCGACCCTGCTATTTGTTACCTTCTATTCCTTCTCCTTAATACTATTGTTTTATTTCAGAAGATAAAGTACTTTACATTTCAGTGCTTTACATTTACAGTAGCTTTACATTTCAGAGGATAAAGTACTTATAGTTTAAGCCATTAAGATTAGAAGTTTACGTTACAGAAAAAAATTGTTAAATGAAATGGTTGATGATGGGTTGAATAAGTCCAATTTTCCATACCCACATAACTCATTCCCTTGAGACTAAAGGAAGTTAGAAACTGGAACTTGTTACATTTTTATATAAGAAGGTTTATTTAGACATGTGTTTATTTAGACAGGGTCTTTTGGTTAACCCACTTAAATCGCAGGCTATTTTTATCGACAGTCAGAAACTTTTGACAAAAATATCTATATCTGATTTACCATAGCTATTGATTAACGGTTATATTATTTCTTTTACTTCATCTGTAAACGACCTTTGCCTACTAATTGACCAATATCTCACGTAGTATTCTCAAGTAAATGATGTTAGTCCTAAGATTTTCTTCAAAATACACTCTCTCAAACGGCTTCAAAATTTTCTTCCGCCTCGAACTAAAATACAAATTTGTCAAACTTTACTTCTGCCTATTCTTGGTTATGAAGATGTGTGCTATTCTAATCTAAATGCACATTTACTCAATAAATTAGAACGACTTCAAAACTTTACTTCTGCCTATTCTCGATCATGGGGATGTGTGCTATTTTAATTTAAAGGAACATTTACTCAATAAATTAGGACGACTTCGAAACTTTACTTCTACCTGTTCTCGATTGGGATGATGTATGCTATTCGAATCTAAATGAACATTTACTCAATAAATTAGGATGATTTCATAACTTTACTTCTGCCTATTTTCGGTTATGGGGATGTGCGCTATTCTAATCTAAAGGAACATTTACTCAATAAATTATGACGACTTCAAAACATTACTTCTGCCTATTCTCGATTATAGGGGTGTGTGCTATTCTAACCTAAAAGAACATTTGCTCAATAAATTAGAACGGCTCCAAAACCAGTATTTTCTATACATTTACGGTCTTAATTTTGATCAAATGATTAACAAACTTGAATGACTCATATTACTAGTTATAAGATTCTATTTGATTATTTTCTAAATCTATTTGATATTAACGATTAACATAGACAGAACGACATCACAAAATCAATAGCACACTTATTGCCGATAGTTGGCGCTTTGAAATGAAATTTTGTAGCCTGGTTATTTCAAATCAACCAATTTTCTCTTATCATAGCTGTTATTAATTTAAAATCTAACTGTTGGAACGGTATGAGTTTTATGTAATAATAAAATAAAATTATATGAATTTGATAAACTTGTTTAAATTTATTCATCGTGAGCACGTATAACTATAACTTATTTCTATTAATATATATATATATATATATATATATATATATATATATATATGTATATATATATATATATATAGCAAGAATCAAAGAAGAATCTAGGGGAAAGTAACATTTATATACATATATAGAATCAATAATATCTAGTCATTTGAAGTTTTATTTGATTCTATCTGCATTACAGGAAAATATTGCAGTCTTGCTATCAAAACATTGACCATCATGTGAAAATTCCACAGTCTTTCCACTTGTTGTATATATAATATATAAATATATTTAATAGAAAAATATTAATAACATGTATAATTTTACACATATCATTTAGTGATGGGTGCAGAGATGAAAACTTTGAACAAACACTCCATCCGAATTTAAGTTTCAAACATCTTAGCTCCAAAACATTCATACAGAAAAAAAGCCAATCCGAAAACTTCATATAGAATATCTTTATCCCAAAAACTCTCACCTCCAAAACTTGGGTTATTGTTAATTTTGATGGAAGTAACACAATAAAATAAATAGCATTTTCGAAACATGGAACAAATAGTATTCAAGGATCTTAAATCACAGAATTTTGCACCTTTGGAACAGACGAACTAAGAAATAGAGCCAGACATTCAAAATTAACTAAGAAAATAAACTATAATCGAACGTTTAAAGATTGATAGTGTCAAGGGAAGAGATGCTATTCCGATTGAGACCATCAAAGCCTCGGGAGAATGCTGTGTAAAAAATTTTGTGTAAAAAATATGAGAGACAGGCACGTGGTTGAAGGAATGGCTTCATAGAATTTTTGTACCGTTATATGAAAACGGTTCTACAAAGATATGAAGTAATTATCGCCTTATTGCCTTAATTTCTCATGTAAGTTTTGTGTAAAAAATATGAGAGACAGGCACGTGGTTGAAGGAATGGCTTCATAGAATTTTTGTACCGTTATTTGAAAACGGTTCTACAAAGATATGAAGTAATTATCGCCTTATTGCCTTAATTTCTCATGTAAGTTTTGTGTAAAAAATATGAGAGACAGGCACGTGGTTGAAGGAATGGCTTCATAGAATTTTTGTACCGTTATATGAAAACGGTTCTACAAAGATATGACGTAATTATCGCCTTATTGCCTTAATTTCTCATGTAAGTTTTCAAATTTTAACAAATTTTAACTTAAATTTTAACAAGTTGATCAAATTTTAACAAATATCCGAGTATCGCTCATGTTTATAGATTCGTGATCAACGCAAGTTTTATCTTCTATGTTTTGTATATAATATCCTCAATAATTCCGTTACACCGTCATACCTTAAATCTAGATTTCAATACCTGTCATCCCACGACCTAGAGCTACGATCCAAAAATAAGTATATCCTCCTAATTCCTCAACATAGAACGGAATTTTATGGAGAATCCTTCACCGAGTAGAATATACTACTCGGCTGTGGAATGAACTGACTACAAATAAATAAAGTCGTCTGAAAATACATTATCTACCATAATTTGGCAGTTCCAATCTACCATAATTTGGCATATGCTTGATCCCTTCCATTATAACCCATCCTTGTCCCTCCCTACTCCTAAAGTGTCATTTTGATTTGGTTCTTAATTAATATTATTTTAATACCACATAATATTATATATTTTATATTTTAAGTAGAATTAATTAATGTTTAAAAATCACTAACAGTCTGCCACAGTACTTAATGTTCTTATCCAATTCGTTGTAGTTGTCTGTGAGAGATTGCTCTTGTAGCAATAAGTCTGCCTTTGTATACTTAGTTTTCTAAGCTTGCGGAAATAATAAATAAATAAATATATTATTTATCCATTTACAAAGAGCCGAATTATATTTCTATAATATTTCAATTAATTATTTCAAAATCGAAATGTCCATTAGTACTTGTTGTTATTGTCTTTCTATAAAATCATACAAAACGATCGTCAAAAGAATTTTGTGTCTTTAAAGAGAAAACTTTTTTAAGGAATCAGTACGTGATGATCTTACAAATGGAATAATAAAAAACATATCGACCGAAACATATGGCTGTCGCGGTGACCCTTTTCACTAAATTTATGTTCTCCATATTCTAGTCTTTTTTAATACACCACAATACGACTTATAAAGTTAAAGTATCGTTTCTCAAAGTAGAGGTTATGCTCCCTCCTTTCCCTGTATCGAGGAGGATGGGGGGATTCAGTAATATTTGTGTCACTTGCCACTGGACAACGTAAAAATAATAATGTGATATGATAGCATAAAATTTACTAACAATTGCTTGCATATTAATTTCCAGGTCACGTAGACTATTATCTGAAAGGTGAATATTTCCAGCCCAATTATTCTGATCCGATATGTAGTCATAGCGAGCATGAGCGCTATACGCTGCTAGTGTGATGAAATCAGATTTATTCATTGCCAAGAAATGGCCGTCCTGGGAAGAATTCAAGGAGAATGAGTACAACAGTGCCACCAGTTACATGGGTTACGCCTCTAGTCGTAGGAGTTGCAGTGATTCCGATTACTATTTGACGACAGATGGTAAAATCCTTTACAGTTTGGGTGCGGAAGGTTTGTATTTTAAAAATGGCACTCGTATTTACTTCAGGATCATTAAATAAATCGGTGACGCATTTCGTGATGATGAGAACGACAGTGGAGAAAAAAACAAAGAACAGCTTAGTGAATTAATGAAATTTATTGTCAATGACAAGCCTACCTAGTTTTGATTAAATTTTAATTAAGTCTGGAAGAAAAATGGTTTTTTATAATGATGTATGGTAATAAACAGAAATTAATTAAAAATAAAAGCAAAATGACACTTAAGGGTAGGAACAGGATAAGGATGAGTTGTAATAGAAGGGATCCGGATCTGCCGATTATGACATATAACGTCTTTCATTTACTTTATCGTTTCAAATGACTTTTGAACGCAGACAACGCGGGTGCACTTTGCATATGTGTTGTCAGTTCATTCCACGATCGGGTAGAATATACGGTGGAGGATTCTCCAAAAAAATAATTAAGAGGAATTAGGAGGAATTAAAATTAAGAAGTAGGAGGATGAATCTAGATTTAAGATGTGAAGGTGTAACGGAATTATTGAGGATATTTTATACAACACATAGAAGATGAAGGTTGCGTAAGTCCCAAATATTTAACCATTTAAATCTTGAACGATACTCGGCAATATGGTAAATTTTTTTTTATTTATGATATATATGCTATTCAGTTTTACGGTTTCTATGGTATGTGTTTTTAGCAAAACCGAAATAATTTGCATTGTTCATCAAAATTACCATTCTATTACAGGAGTGAATGACGAAATCGGATTTAAAAACAAGCTGGTAATTTGCATACAAAGAATAGTTTATCTAAAAATCTATCATCATCACCATCATCATCATCATCATCATCATCATCATCATCATCATCATCATCATCATCATCATATATATTAATACGCTAAGGTTAAGATGTTACACTCCCTTTTTAGAAAAAACCTCACAACTAATCCACATAAATTATATATCATTTTATAGATAATTGCTTGCTCTACCGGCATCCACAACTAAAAAATGTATTATTGCTATTGTTTTTGCAAATTAATTAATTATTAAAATTATATACACAAAACAGCAATGCTGCCATCTAACGGCTCAACGTCAATACGATTGACGGTCGGTAAAATTTTTGTTTAATTTCAAATCCACTCACGTATAAATAAAGTGGCGCTTTAGCTCAATGCTTTTGATACTTGCGCCTCTATATGTCAATTTTAGTAAAATATTTGTTTGATCTGTCATCTGAGCTTCATAATGGAATAAATAATGCGAAGACTTCGCACGGGTCACGCTAGTATTATTGCGGTTTACCTTCGTACGTGAGAAAAGATGTCGCAGTAATGTTTCGTTAACAACAATGGAATCAGTTACTTAAAATATTTAGAAATATTTTTATTTATTTATCTGAAAAAAGAGGACAAAAAATTAGAAAAGCCCTTTATCAGCGATTCAATGATTTAGACCGTCTAATGAAAGTATAAAATCTACAGAATTAGAAGCAAATATTTTTGATTATTATTAACATCAAAATGTTATGATATTATCAACTTATTTGTGTATTGTGGTTAGATATATACATATAATTGTTATGATGCTAAAATTTTTTCTAAACAAAAAAAGATTTCAGAGCCGGCATTAGCATTATCCAAAGCATACAATGATACGTCGGAACTTCGATTAATAAATGTTTTCTCAACATCATTAAAACTTATTTTCTTTAATTTTATGTTTAAAAAATCTGAATATAATCAATTTAAACTAAAGGGATTCCAGATTACATGTTTTTCATTATTTCGTCAGAATTGCGATGATTCTTTATTTCTTTACCACAGGTTTGACCATGTAGAACATATGGGAAACAATTTAAGCCATCAGCCATTTTTGCACGATTTTCAGGAATACTTGGAACATAAAAAGTTTTAACATTTTTTTAATTGAATCGTTTCCCGATAATGAGAAAAATATAAATTTTGACACAATATTAAGATGAATAACGAAACTGGAAAAATAAGAAATTAAAAAATATTAAATCATAACTTGTCCAAGTTTTCGGGGGTCGGGGAACATATACAGGGGGTCAGGGAACATATATATTTATATATATATATGTGTGTGTGTGTGTGTGTGTGTATGTGCGTATGTGTGAATCGGAAACGGCTCTAACGATTTCGATGAAATTTGGTATATTTTTTGCTTGAGTGATTATGTTCAATAAATTCAATATAAATATAAATAAGATGAACCATATTGGTTAATTATTGTGGAAATGGGGGCTATTTAAAATTTTCGAAATTACTATGAACACCATTATGATTTAATAAATGTTTAATGGAAAAACAAAAGAGAACGGAGAGGAAGGGGTAGATGGAGGGGAAAGGGAAGGGAAGGGAAGGGAAAGGAGGAGTGGAGGGGAAGGGGAAGAGGAGGGGGAGGGGAGAGTGACGGTGAATGGAAGGGTGGTGAATAGGAGGAGGGGGGGAAAGATGGGGGAAAATGAATGGGAGTAGGTTCTGGAGGGGAGAAAAGTGGAGTGGTAAAGGGATTGGGAAGGTAAGGCGAAGGCGAACGCGAACACAAAGGTGAACGCGTAGGCGAAGCCGAAGCCGAGGCCGAAGGCGAAGCCAAAGGCAAAGGGGAAGGGAAAGAATATCTAATACTAAATCTAATACCATGAAACAAGTAATTCACGTTTCTATGGGAAACTCGAAATTCACAGAGTAACGTTCGTTCGTAGCAGTAATAATTTACGTTATTACTTAGCACTAATGTGAAAAAGGTGAACGTCAGCGAAAAACATCTCAGATGTGCGAACGACCGGTGGGTGGGTAGAGGACAATTTTATATGGAAATTATTCGCAAAAGATATTTAATTACCCTTCCATCGTACCTCTCCTCCCTTAAAAAAACAGATAATGATGATATAATAAAGAAATAAAACTTGAGAGTTTGTTTGTTCGAGGTAATTTTAAAATGTACTCATTCGATTTTAAAAATTCTTTCACTCGTGACAGGCAATACCCTACATTCTAACATAGGCTATATTTTATCCGGTTTTATATAATTTGGTTCCTACAAAAAGGTTCTAACTAATAAAAGTTGGAGAAAAATGCCACTATTCCACAAGAAGGTTCTTAAACTGTGCGTATAATAAGTTCAAGTTTGTACACTAATTTTTGGGCAACTTAATTGAAAAGATTAAAGGTGAAATTATTATTCTTTTAGGGGTTAAAAGGAAGGACAAATGTCAAAAACGGCGGGTGTATTTTAAAATAATCTGCCTTCAAGCGATTCAAATCTACATGCCAGTCGCTTTTAAAGGGCCATAGGTCATGGTGAAAAATTTCTCTGTTTAGATATATAACTTGCTTTCGCGTATAGATTAGAGACTTCATGAGTGCTTACCTCATGAACAATAATATGTCGAGTTTTCTAGAGCGGAAACTCCAGAAAACCAATAAATTTTACTAATTGATTAGCTAGATTTTATATAAAAAACGATTGATTTGGTACTATTGTAGAGATATTGTTAAATCCGTCATATTTGTGACAATTCACAACTAAATAGCTCGTAAACGGTTGATGTTGTCATAAAAATATTGTCTAGTTTTTGTAGATCATTCATCTTTCTATTTACATAATCAACTTGCTTGGCAAAGTCATTTTTAAGCAATTTAACATTAATGAGTTTCAGCGCAATTGTATTTGCAAAAATTACATTACATTACACACACAATCCGCAATGTGCAGTGCAATTTACCGTTAATGAGCTTCAGCGCAATTGTATTTGCAAAAATTACATTACATTACACACACAATCCGCAATGTGCAATGCAATTTACCGTTAATGAGCTTCAGCGCAATTGTATTTGCAAAATTTACATTACATTACACACACAATCCGCAATTTGCAACATCATTTAAAAAATCTAATTTAACTTTAGCATTATATTGCTCTTTATGCCCAAAATATTAAATGTTTTCTGTAACTATAAAAAAATACAGTAAATAAAAAAATATCTAAGTAGTACCGATGGTCACATCATATTTTTCTGTTAAAGTAAGCAAAAAACTATTTCAAATCAAGAAAAGCGTTCGTGAAAAATTACTTTACGTCCCAATGATTTTCATTTCCAAGCTCTGTAATTACAGTGGCTGCACATAGAAATATAATGTAGATCATTTGTGCGCATGATATAGTTAAATCATCTAATTCTGAGGCACTTTTCATAAAGGCCACTGAAATATATAGCAATCATAATACAACGAGTAATATACAAATAATGATAATGACTAAGTAAAACAGCATGATTTGCAAATAAAATTGATATCTATATAGTCATCTATTTATCCATCTTTTTCCTAAAGCTTGAATAAATTTATAAAAAAATTATTTTTTCATTCTTTAAAAAGTCAAATGTATTGTGTTGGATTGATCACAAGACGTACGGCCTTTGACGGCTCGATGCATCACGGGGACCCGGGTTCCATTTCCAGTCGCTCATCGAGCGGGGCTGGACTGGTGGTCTGGTTGGCGGAAAGAGATTTCTTTCGTAACAATGAGTACGCGATATATATTAATTGTAATTAAGGCACGTAAATAAAGAAATAAATAAATATTTTTGCTATCATTTTCAAATTGTTTTTCTGGGAAGTTCGTCTATACTGAAGAAAGTCATGGAAGTCCCTGGGTGTCAGATCTGGAGAACAAAATTCGAAATAAGCAGTAAATCTCTTCCATCCCTTCTCCCACACTCAGTTTCCCTCGCCTCGTCACCTTGATCTCCATCTTGCATTTTCCACTTTGAATTTTTGGATGGCAATGAAGCCATTCTTTTTAAGCTTACTGTTTCATCTCGCATTCTATGTGATAGAGCCACATTTCACACATGCTTATAAATCATACCGCATCTATTAAAATATGAAGAAGACCTTTTTAATGGCTCCCATTCGAAGAGATATACGAAAAACCAATTGTTCTTACCCAGCGTAAAATGAAGAAGAAAAATCGTTTTTTTTCGATTCGAATAGGGATCTTTAAAAGGGTCCTTAAAATGAAATTGAAGTTCAAAGCAAATGACCCCACCTTTCTCTGAATTTTAAATTTTAATAGGGATTTTGAAATGTCTTTGGGCTGATTAACGTCAGTAAATTAAAAAGTTGCAAATAACTGTGGAAACCTATTATATACACTATTTAACACGTACTTTACCGATTCTTATGAGATTAATAAGTAAAACAATATAGAAATAACAACGAGACGAAATCATATATGTTTATTTTTTGGATCCAGCGCGTTATGAATGCCCATCTATCATTACTTTTGGATTAATGCTCGGAATGATGTAGCTACAGATAATGATAAATATCAATGTGAATGATTCTGTTCCGAAAGAAGTATTTGGGTGATGTCGATTTTAGATTTGATTAACCTTTTTGATTTAACTTGAATCTATATATATATCATAAAACTCTAGAATTTGTGTCTTTACGTAGAAGATAATTACGAGAAAATTATTTAATGACTACGCGACAAAAGTAACAGAACATAACAACATATTTTTCTGGATCTTCTGACTGTTTAAAAATGTATCACGTAAAAACTATCGACTCAATTCGGATAAAGTTTTTGAAGATTAAGGGATTGGTGGTCTGAAGTAATATTGCATTTATACAAAAACGGATAATTTCCAAGCTATTCGATGCATAATAATTACACAAATGTATAATGTATCTATGTATATCAATAAATGGCGCTATATATAATTTAAATCGTGCAATGACATGTTCTACCCGGAGATTGATTGGTGAATAGTCATGGCCAGAGGTAAAGTGTGGAGTGGTGCGTAAAGGAATGTATTGTTTACGTAAACATTCTCCTACGGACAGATCAGAGAGAGCAAACATCGTTGTTGATTGTCTTATGCGTGTAATTTTTTTAATGGTGTATTTACAATCCTATTAAATACGAATATACGATCAACAGGATCCCACTGCATGGTCTGGATGGTTTGGGTGTAACACAAAAAAATCGTTTTGAAAACTTGAATTCGTGTTGCATAATTTAAAGGATTTCACTCATCTCATCGATGACATTGATTGGGATTGGAAATTGGATTGGATCGCGGTCTTTGGGGTCCACACTAAGCCAATTATAGCACGACGGACGTGTGTATAAAAGACAGTATCCGTAAATAAGACAATATGGTTACTTCCGCTCTCTATTTCCTACCGATTTCTTCTTGGGCGTGCCATCTCAGAAGAGAAGCTGCGCTTATGAAATGTATCTTCCATCTGTTAAAGGGAAAAATTCTATGCCCTGTTTATTGAGTAAACTTTCATTCTTCGTACCTTACAATTTCCTGTACTCACGCAGTTTTCCCATTTCTGCTATACCACCCTCTAGAACCAAGTTATATGAGAAGTCTCCAGTTTCCTGTCCTATTCAACTGCTCAACCGCCTGGTAGCGGGCGACCAAAGGTTTGTGAGTGAAAGTAAATTTGTTTAAAATAAGAATCTGTTTTCGATATTTGTAATTTAATCACTTTGGGGGGCTTTGGGCTTTGTGTTATATAGTTGGTTATTACGTAATTTTGAGTATTCTTAGAATTCGTAAAAATTGGGACATCTTTATATGGAAGGTAACAGGAGACAGTAGAACATAATAAAAATTATAGGACATAAAAATATTGTTTTTAAATTTTGTTTGTTTTTCATTTAGCCTGATTATTTGCTCGCGAATCATATAAAAACAGCTAAGATGATTTTCATGAAGTTTTTACTGAATTCTGTTGAGTTTAATATATGGTTTATATTTTATCGCAATAAGCCATTTAAAAATATATGGTAATTTGACGTAAGAAAAAAAAGTGTACTTGAAAAAAAATTATTTTATACTATTATAATTAATGCACTTACGCGTATTAATGTTGCAGTTAACTTACGATTTTCTATAGTAGTCCACATGCGAATGAAACCGGCGTAATTAGTTAAAATTAAACTAATTATCATCGGTAATTTCATAAACATTGACTTGATTATGGTTGTTCTTTGCGTGGTTTTTAATAACAATAAATAAAATATTTTTTAGACGTCTCCAAGATATTAAATATAGTCTTAAGCCAAACAGAAAGTATTTTGGTCGGATATGAGTTAAAGGAATTCTGACAAGCACCTTTTTGGCAATGATAACTGACGTGGATTTATCCTCAAGCATTCTTCCTTGAGCATCGATCTCATCGGTACTTCACTAGTATGTATTGGGGTACTGAAAACATAAACATGCGTTCTCTTATACCCTGTATTTACCAGGAGTAATATTTACAATGATTCTCATATGATAAATGCCGTCCAGAGTATCACTTTATCATGACAAATCGCTGTTTTTACCCTTTTTCCTCCCACTTTTTACCCTTTATAAATCTAAGACGGAAGCCTCGTAAGGTTCAGACCACCTCAGTTCAATTCAGTCCCTAGTCCGCGTCAGTCGTAATCCAGTCTAACTAAATATTTAATTATAGTCAAAATGGATTGTAGTAATTTTTAATAATAATATATATTTCAACAATATTTTAAAGTCGTCCTAACAGTTCATTGTCCACCTTACTTGATCAAGACGTGAGCCGATTTTTTTATCGGTCCTTTGACGTATCTACTGAATCTTTGTTTTAGGTTTAGCAATATTCAAAACTTTCATAAAGTCAGTTGTTCTCCAAATTAATAAAGACCGACATTTCCTAACGTATCTTGTTTTCTAAACAAGATATGTTAGGAAATGTCGGTATTTTTCCATAAATAGCACGTAGCATTGTTTCTGTCATAAGTTCTCCATAATCAATAATCACATCGAAAGAATCAATTTAATCCTGAAATGTAACTTTTTTGCATGTCTGTAAATGATGTCAAAAGTTTTAAACCACTTAACCAACTGAGCTTATATTTACTAATATAATCCCGAGATTGAGTATATGATTTGTATGTTTGCTAGTTTCGATAAACAGCATTGTTTTTTTTTAATACAAGAGAAGAATAGAAAATCTTTTGAATTTATTCTTAATTTGACGCTTAATACGAATCCAAGTTTCTGACAATTATTTTGCTACATCCGCCATACGCCCACTAAACGTCAATAGTAATCAAAATGAAAGGTTGACACGAGAAAGAAAAACGAAGGAACAATATTCGTGAGAAAATGAATCGAGAAAATGAATGACTAGACATCTCCATGTACAGTCACTCGCATAAGAAAATGAAGAGTGCGTTGCTGACTCACTTACTCGACGTTTAAAATCAGATACAATAGATCACAGACAGCGGCGTCAAAGTATCAATGATGTAAACAAACAACTCAATCAATTAACAAATTGACTAATTGAAATGCAAGCTTTGTCATAATTAAACTGCTTTGCATTTGAATTCGATCCATAAATTGACTGTACTTTATATTCAAAAATAATTACTGATAATATCATCAGGATTTATGCTAATGTGTAAGGCATTGAAATTTAAAAATGAAGCATCCGGTATGCGTTGCGTTTATGTAAAGCGACCTAAATTAATTACGCGATCTGAAATCATTGTATTCATTGTATCAGCTGAGAGTGCTGAACCGAAATTGTTTTGAAAAAATACGCAAATTAAATTCATGCTTCCAAATTATATATTCTGGTACTACGCAAATAATAAAAAAATAATGAGTGCATAATTTTGAGACATTTAATATTCAATGGCAAGTGTGATGATATACACAATTTTCACATGTTTTAATGAGAAGAACAAATTAATATACCTTGCCATCACAATCATATAGAAGCAATGCCAAAAGAGCCAGCGTTTCTTTATTACAAACTTTTTTACACAAAAGATACTTTTTCATTCAATTATTCAAACAGGTTTCTAACAAAATGCAAAATGATAAGTGCATAATAGAGATAACATTTAATATTCAAAGGCAAGTGTGATGATATACACAATTTTCACATTTTTTTAATGAGAAGAACAAGTAAATATACCTTGCCAACACAATCATATAGAACCAATGCCAAAAGAGCCGGCGTTTCTTTATTATAAACTTTTTTACACAAAAGATACTTTTTCATTCAATTATTCAAACAGGTTTCTAACAAAATGCAAAACGATAAGGGCATAATAGAGATAACATTTAATATTCAAAGGCAAGTGTGATGATATACACAATTTTCAAATTTTTTTAATGAGAAGAACAAGTGAATATACCTTGCCAACACAATCATAGAGAAGCAATGCCAAAAGAGCCAGCGTTTCTTTATTACAAACTGTTTTACACAAAAGATACTTTTTCATTCAATTATTCAAACAGGTTTCTAACAAAATGCAAAACGATAAGGGCATAATAGAGATAACATTTAATAGTCAAAGGCAAGTGTCATGAGATACACAATTTTCAAATTTTTTTAATGAGAAGAACAAGTGAATATACCTTGCCAACACAATCATAGAGAAGCAATGCCAAAAAAGCCAGCGTTTCTTTATTACAAACTGTTTTACACAAAAGATACTTTTTCATTCAATTATTCAAACAGGTTTCTAACAAAATGCAAAACGATTAGGGCATAATAGAGATAACATTTAATAGTCAAAGGCAAGTGTCATGAGATACACAATTTTCAAATTTTTTTAATGAGAACAAGTGAATATACCTTGCCAACACAATCATAGAGAAGCAATGCCAAAAGAGCCAGCGTTTCTTTATTACAAACTGTTTTACACAAAAGATACTTTTTCATTCAATTATTCAAACAGGTTTCCAACAAAATGCAAAATGATAAGTGCATAATAGAGATAACATTTAATATTCAAAGGCAAGTGTGATGATATACATAATTTTCACATTTTTTTAATGAGAAGAACGAGTGAATATACCTTGCCAACACAATCATAGAGAAGCAATGCCCAAAGAGCCAGCGTTTCTTTATTACAAACTGTTTTACACAAAAGATACTTTTTCATTCAATTATTCAAATAGGTTTCTAACAAAATGCAAAATGATAAGTGCATAATAGAGATTACATTTAATATTCAAAGGCAAGTGTGATGATATACCCAATTTGCACATTGTTTAATGAGAAGAACAAATGAATATACCTTGCCATCACCATCATATAGAAGCAATGCCAAAAGAGCCAGCGTTTCTTTATTACAAACTTTTTTACACAAAAGATACTTTTTTATTCAATTATTCAAACAGGTTTCTAACAAAATGCAAAATGATAAGTGCATAATAGAGATAACATTTAACATTCAAAGGCAAGTGTGATGATATACACAATTTTCAAATTTTTTTAATGAGAAGAACAAGTGAATATACTTTGCCAACACAATCACATAGAAGCAATACCAAAAGAGCCAGCGTTTCTTTATTACAAACTTTTTTACACAAAAGATAATTTTTCATTCAATTATTCAAACAGAAATATTATATTATTCAAACAGAAATATTCAATTATTCAAACAGAAATACATTCAAAAGAAAGAAGAACAAGTGAACATACGTTGCCATCACAATTATATAGAAGCAATGCTAGAAAGATCCAGTGTTTCTTCATTATATTTTTTTACCGAAAAAAAATTTCATTCAATTATTCAAACAAGTTTCTAACAGAATGCGAAATGATAGTTACATGTTCACCATTAATGCGTACAAAGTTTCTGTTGGGCAACTATTAATGTAGTGGCCATTGTTGTAATTGCCAATTCTAACAATGAGATAAACAAAAAAAAACATAGGCAGTCACGGGGACTGCCAACAGAAGTAAAAACTTAAAACTATAAAATTGTTATGGATATAAATACAATGGTTTTATAAAATTTTTCATTTTAAAATCCGCGATAAAAATAGTATCAAACAACTAGAAATCTGTTTTACCAAGCTATTTAAATAATTCCTAAATTACTATGACATAATCATTGCATGATGTATTGTAGAGCTCAAATATAAAAAAATGAATAATACAACATTTTTAAACCAAATATTTGAAAATAAATACTTTGTTGTTGTTATTCAATTTTCTTTATTAAAATATTAACATATTT
The DNA here is from genome assembly GCA_039881145.1 of Druceiella hillmani. Classification (NCBI taxonomy): domain Eukaryota; kingdom Metazoa; phylum Arthropoda; class Insecta; order Lepidoptera; family Hepialidae; genus Druceiella; species Druceiella hillmani. The sequence goes on along the minus strand of JAYKKI010000071.1, from coordinate 11,667,146 downwards.
AATACTCGCTGTAATACTGCACAGTGATCCTACTATTAAACAATAAAAATAATATAAAACTATAACACAATATAAACAATGCTCGGTATACACACAGACTTTCCCACATAATCAGTTTAACTTTATTTGTATAGATATACATATGACTAATGTTGCACAACACGTCACCCTTATAGCTACAGATATACTGCTATTACAGCATGTCCGTGACGCGAAGTCACAAAATTGTACCCATCCAAAAAGCGTCCAACGCGCACATCATACTGTCGGGTATAATATTCAATGTGTGCACGTGTACATATGTGTATACGTGTACACAGATCACTGCGCATGCGCCAGTCTAGTACCAAAGCAGTATATATATATATATATATATATATATATATATATATATATATATATATAGTATATATATATATATATATATATATATATATATATATATATATATATATATATATATATATATATATAGCATCATCAGGAATTGCTGCAACTTTATTGGACGATGGTAAAACAACTTATTCCGCTCTAAAATTGCTATTAAACATAGGGGCAAATGAAAATGTAGTAGTAACTCTAAAAACATTTCGATATGGCAAAAGTAATGTTTTTATCTAGGATAGTGTATGATAGCCCATAAATATTCATTGAAAGCATTACATAAAATTCTCAAAGATTTGAGAGGAAATGAGAGACTTTTCGGCGGTTCGCCCATTTTATTGTCTGGATACTGCAGACAAACATTACTGGCGATACCACGTTCAACATATGCCAATGAAATCAATGCTTGTTTGAAATAATCAGTATTGTGGCGAAACTTTAATAAATTGAGATTAATGAGAAATTTACTTATAACACTTAAATTGTGGCGAAACTTTAATAAATTGAGATTAAATTTACTTGTAACACTTAAATTGTGGCGAAACTTTAATAAATTGAGATTAATGAGAAATTTACTTGTAACACTTAAATTGTGACGAAACTTTAATAAATTGAGATTAATGAGAGATTTACTTGTAACACTTAAATTGTGGCGAAACTTTAATAAATTGAGATTAATGAGAAATTTACTTGTAACATTTAGAAATAATCCATTAGCTGATACATTTTCATAATAAATAAAAATGGTATAATACCAATTAATCGAAATAATCAATAAATTACTTTGCCCAAAGGTTTTTGTAAAATTAAAAGCATTTTTTCAAATATCCGAGAAAATGCTCTCATCTCATCAATAACTACGTAAATGCGCGATACTAGTTACCGAAAATATTAATGCCCAAAAGTTTTTGTAAGATTATGAAAATGAAGGATGCATTAATTATAAACGTTTTTTCAAATATTCGAAAAAATGCCCTCATGTTATCAATAACTAAGTAAACACGCGATACTGACTACCGAAAATTTTGATGCCCAAAATTTTTTGCAAAATTATGAACATGAAGGATGCATTAATTATAAGCGTTTTTTTTTCAAATATTCAAGAAAATGCCCTCATCTCATCAATAACTAAGTAAATACGCGAATTTTAGGACCTTTTTTTTTAGGAGCGATATTTACCCGCTCTTTATAACAATCGATTCTTATAACCTTTACGTCGATTTCTAAAAGTATATATTTATTTCACAATTTTAGGTTGAGTAGCTTTTAGTAAAAAAATCAAAAGATTTATACTGTAATAAAAGCAGTATTTTCAGCAATACTCCCAATGTCTATGCAGAAATTTTTTTTAGATATCTGCCCATCAATACTGATGGGCCATTATTTCAGTTTTTAATTTCAGTCAATATAATTTTGTTTTCGAGCAAGTTACCACGTATTACACACGAATTTAAACAAAAATAACAGAAAGACAAAAATAATCTTTGATTTTAAAAAATTTAAAAACGAATTTATAAGACGCCTATAAAAAAAACTTAAAGATAATTTGTCCCAATAATTTTTTTGAATAATTTTATGGTAATAAATCTGAAAACATTTTTAATTTTATTTTAAGTCTTGAAAATGAATTAGATTTGTACAAATCAAATAAAAACGAATAAACTATTCGCAACGATAATATGTTTATTTGTTATATTCCTCCTATTCGATAAAATTCTAAGATATTACATTTTTTTCGTTGAAGAGCGAAGACATACGAGTATAACATTTAAAGATTGATTTACGTCAGTCTTATATTAACACGTTCACTCTCGCATTTATCGATGACCCTCACCAGGAGTTAATGATTTTGGCCTGGGAACCAATGTGTTAAGTGTCAGGAGAAATGTTCCGAGAATTAACGCACTAATTGAATAAATCCAAGCAACTACATGCTTTGTTATTATATCGATACATAATAACGGGCAAATCGAAAAGCCTAGATAGTTAAATATAGCAAGAAAAAAATCTCAATGAAGCATCTGGAGGCTATGATCAAGGCGTCTTCTTGATAATCTTATTTAAGAGCTAGGTAGACTTCTAAAAGGAAATAAATTACATATTTCTATGTAAAAAAGACAAAATTTATCAAATTTGCAAATTTCGATTTATATCTTATACTGTGCAAAAGAACTCTAGTCCGAAAAGCAAAATGAGATAAATTTCTTCGAAATGTGAACATAGAGACGTTTACTGTGGACCCCTAGAGCGACAATGAGAATTATTCCATCAGTGTTGAGGAGTTTGAATACTTGAAGTGACAAATTAAAATAGTTTTGAAACGCTGCCCGGTTAGGAATATGGCTTTCTTAGGAGACTAAATTAGCCAGCTACCCAACAAATACTGTAAACAGCCCTCACAGTGTTATTATCGGGACGTGATGTTACTATCAGGACGTAAATAGAACTGAAAACCTTGACCCTGACTATGAAGGAATATACTTTAAACATTATTTATACATGTTTGTATTACGACGCGTGTATCCAACTAATGAAGTAGATTATTATTTACTTCCACATATTGTTATCTCATCGTCACACACCGTTTAGTTATACCCAAACGGATGTGAAATACAAATGTAAAAACGTAATGTTGCATGTAGTCATACATACCTACTCAATATAGAGTCACGCTATTAATTTATTACAATGTTGTTGGTTTTGTGAACATTAAGGCTGTTTTTAAACCAAATAGCATAACTACGTTTATTTTCTTCAGCGCATAGATATATATATATATATATATATATATATATACTTATTATACAATGTGAAATTGACCGTCCGAATGAATCCTCATATGCCTCGTATACCACGTGGTGTTCCTCAACCGTACAACAAAATCAATTAGAAAAATTCAGTAGTTTAGACACAGGACTAGTTTTACGTGGTTTGTAATATCAAACACCATGTATTTAATTGAAGAGGCCTTGCTACGTTGCTACCGGTGCCGACAAAGTGCACCACTACAAACAACAATCGTGCACTGTTGCCGTTTTGCTAAAATCATAAAATAAACATTGCAAATGGTGTTTACGTTTTGTTTATATTAAAATTCTACTTAATTTTTTTGAAAAAAAATTCTTTCTATTCTTGGCTTAATTATCTGTTTTACTATTTTACAGTATTTATGACAACTATTACTGACTGAATTTTCATTTAATGTCGAACGGTCAAATCCACATTGCATATATGCAGAATTTATGGACCGAGAAAAAATGTACATATTTATATTCATATATATATATATATATATATATATATATATATATACATATATACATATATAAACAAAAATGTTTAAATCACCACCAACTATTTAACTGTTCATAATGGGGAATACATAATTAACGGCAGTGGCATCCTCCGTCGTCGGCTCTAAAATGAGCGAGTGTAATAAAAATGCGATAACTTAATAATGATTAGGATTCATATAATTGATTAAAAAAAAATTCTTTTAATTAGCAGGTTTTTTAATTTATTATTTTATCCTCAAAATACCAATATCTAAATGATTACGGTGCAGAAATTAAGGTATCAGAGAGGGAAGAAAATTAACAGAAAGATCTGTAACTTCGTTTTATTTTCCTCTTTAAAAATGTATAATTTAAAAGACTATAGCAAACAATTAAAAAAGGTCCAAATTCAAGTTCTTTCGCGTTGATGACTATATTTCCCTATTAAAATTTCAAAGAAATTTTATTTTCTTGGTTAAAAATAAAACAATTCCGTACATTTTTTCTCGGTCCGTAATGTCACAAAAAAATATTGTTATGTTTAATTGATACGCTTATATAGTATTAATATTGTTTGCGCATGTGTCAATTGTTGCATTAAACATTGCAGAATCGCACCGCTCACCACGACCCAAAACCAAAATTAATTACGAAATGCCTAAATAAAAAAACAGCAATATTAAATAATCCTAATAATTACAATCAATGCATTAACAAATTGAGCGACTATGTTTTTACATCAACTAATTTGGCAGAAAATAACTGAACACGACACCAAAATAATATTAAATGGGTAATTAAAGTGTTAAATAAACTATGAAGGTAGATCTACATAAAACGTTATTAAACCCAAAGACAAAAAAAAATTTAAAAACGCGTGAATTCCCATGAATTTAAAATTACATTTCTTTATTCCGAATGTAACGTTTACCAATTTATTTATGCATCACCATCATCATCAGTAGCTGGATAATCCTCGGTGGACCCTGGCTTTCTGAAGCAGACTGTTCCATGACCTTATTCTGAACACCACGATTTTCCAGTTGTTATGTTGAGAGCATCGAAAACACTTTGTAGGCAGTCCGCCCATCTTAATTTGGGTCTTCCTCTTCCTGTTGAGTCAGTTGGTTTGGCCAGAAATTGTTTTGTCGTCCTATCTTCCTTCTGGTTCTTTAAATAAGCGATAAAGTTCGATGTTAGTTCTCCTTCTCCAAAACCCATAGTTAAAGAATCCACCAAAGATGGATCTGAGGATTTTTCTTTCGAAAATTGCAAGGATTTTTTTATCAGTTTGGGACAATGTCCACGTTTCAGATGCGTATGTAAGTACTGATCTGATTAAGCTCTTATATAACAGTAGTTTAGTGTATCTTCTGATATTATTGGATTTAAGAATATTCTTAATCCATGAAAGCATCTATTATCTGCAGTTGTTCATTTCCTTAGTTCTGGAGCCAAATCGTTGCCTGTACTGATTTATATAAAGAAATTCACCCTTTCAAATTTGTAATTTATTTATACATTTACGTTAAAAAGGAAATTTAAAACATAAAAAGAATGCCCAACTGTAATTATTAGTACTAACAACGAATTATAAATATTACAAACTTACTTTATTCATATTCTCGTTTAATTATTTTAAATACTAGATTATAAGCTAAACATTTTTTGCTGTAAACAAATCTTTATATCATTTGATTCGATGATTATCCAACGATACAAAATCATATGTGCCAGTATACTGACGACCGTGTTTTTACACAAGTGACTTAGGTATAAGTATATAATAAGCTTATTTAACATTATGTAAGTATTTTAAAATATCTCTCTAAAAATTTAATTCTGTTAAATCATATAGGAAGGATAAAGACAATCGGTATAAATATAATTACGATCACCATAAATTGATCACCATATATAGGTATTTGGTTATTTATTTACCTCGATAAATATGTAGTATTAATATAGTCCGAACTTATTGCCGGTTTCGGCCAACCAAAAATTTGTGTTTAAAATATTAGAAGAAGGTATATGGTAAAATGTGATGGTAACAAAAGTGATCAATAAATTTTTGAAAAAAAAATACAAAATTAAACTCATTTTGATAAGTCGGGAGGGGTTTTGGAATAGTTATATCCTGCAATTGTTTCTAATCATGGAATCTCTTCAAATATTTCTTCTTCGTACGCTTCTTCGTAATTTTTCCTAATCCTGGGGTAGGAAAAGGATTAAGGGAGAGAAATATGAAAGAAATGGAAAGTGAAAAGTAAGGTTAGAGGAACTAAGTACTGAAGTAAAAAAAATCTAGACTAAAGAAAATAACAATTTGGCATACCACACATCTGAAATAAAACTTAACTAAAGACAATCTCATATTGTTTAATCATAAGTGACTCCACTCACAAAATCGACGATGTCCACCTTATCCATGCTGGCGCATTAGGCTTTAGCAATAGAGCGAAGTGAATATGTCACAGACATCAGGTTCCTTATTTTTATTTACTTAAAGTAACTGTATTTTGAAAAGAAATCGAAAAAAATTGGGAACCAAATAATTCATAATTTTACATCATCCATATATTTAAACATATATAGTACTCGTGATATTAACGCGTACAGCCAATACAATTGAATTCATGTGGAAACGATTTTATATAATTGTATTCATTTATAAAAAAACTATCGAAGAATGTAACTATTTTTTAAATCGATTCAAAATCTTCTGTGATTACCCCTAACAATACCATAATAGTCATCATAAACCATCCTTAACCATTTTGGTGTAGGCCTCCTTCAATATGCATCATTCGGTTTATATTATATTATATATTTTATATAGAATCCGTATATATAATAAATGTTGAATTAATTAAAATTGTAGTAAAAACAACAAGTGGCTGCTCAAACTCCATATTTAGAATAGACGGAATGTATGAGCACACAAGAGTGATGTGGTTTTGCATTACCAATATCCATCCTACTTTAATAAATGATGGTATCAATATACACCACTCGGTTCAAATTATATTATATATTTTATATAGTATAATAAATATTGAAATTATTATAATTGTAGTAATAACAAAAAGAGGCTGCCCAAACTCATATTTAGAACGGACGGAATGCATCAGCACGCTAGAGTTTGCAGTACCACAATCCATCCTACTTTAATAAATGATGGTAACAATACGCACCACTCGGTTCAAATTATATTATATATTTTATATAGTGTCCATATATAAATAATAAACGTTGAAATAATTAAAATTGTAGTAACAACAACAGGAAGCTGCCCAAACTACTCTAATAAAAGATAGTATTGTGCCATATGTTAATAATTAGCTTCGGAACAGGAGATCATTGTTTGTATATTTTATAATAATTACATTGTTATGAGTGATTATCAATCGTATACTAATTTTAACAACCGTGTAGCATAATAGAAGGTGAAACTATAAATGAAATAAAACATTACTTCATTTATGAATTTAATTAAGCCACATGTCGGCGCAATTAGTAAACTGAATTGTTAAAATACCTGTTAAAATATTAAAAATATTAAAAAAGAAAATTGAACATTTGCATTTTGTTAAATTTGATTATAGATTAATAATAACTTAAATAATTATCTAAGATTACTATTCAACGATAGTTTAAAAGGTGCGGATTTATATTGGAAACGGTTACTATTGGTTATATTTCCTGTTACATGTATATATTTTAAAAATATATACATGTAACAGGAAATGTATAATATTTTAAAAATAGGATTAAGTATTTAATTTTATCTAATTAACTTACTGACGTAACAGTTATATTCGTTAAAATTCATATTTAATCCTTTATTGTATTATGCCGGGTCAATTTATAATAACAATAACGAACCTAGCAATTATATGATCAATTAAAAAGAACCTAGCAAATATACGAAACAAAGTCAGTTCATCATATATGTGCATCACTATATATTTAATAATACAATACATATAAATAACTGTATTAATTGATGACCGAGACTAGGGTCTATATATCACATATCGTACTATTGCGGTTTCTTTTGTGTGTTATTCTTAACGTACATTCCATATGTGCAAAAGAGACGAAGATAAGTAATGTTGGTTTTGTTTTTTGCAAATACACTCGTCATAACAAAAAATAGTATAGTACTTATACATACAAGAATAATTTGATGAGGACGACCTTCGTAAGATGAAATAACTATAAAAATAATTAATAACACGAGATGTTATCAAACAATTGCACATGCATTGAAAATAATCACGTTTTCCATGATCGTTATTGCAGATCATTATCGCCTCTTTTATGCTGTTGTAGTAATGGACTAAAATGTTGTTAGGTACAGATAGTCATTTAAATATTACATTTTATTAGGTATAGATAGTCATTAAAATATTACAATTTATTAGCAAAATACGACAAAAAAATAAATAATTAAATAAAGAATTTATTAGGTACAGATAGTCATTTAAATATTACAATTTATTAGGTACAGATAGTCATTTAAATATTACAATTTATTAGGTACAGATAGTCATTTAAATATTACAATTTATTAGGTATAGATAGTCATTTAAATATTACAATTTATTAGGTATAGATAGTCATTAAAATATTACAATTTATTAGTAAAACACGACAAAAAAATAAATAATTAAATAAAGAATTTATTAGGTACAGATAGTCATTTAAATATTACATTTTATTAGCGAAATACGTATAATACTTCGTAACGCAATTTCCCAAATACTACCCGGTCTATAAGAATTTTTTAGGTATTATTAGGTACAGATAGTCATTTAAATATTACAATTTATTAGGTATAGATAGTCATTAAAATATTACAATTTATTAGTAAAATATGACAAAAAATAAATAATTAAATAAAGAATTTATTAGCTACAGATAGCCATTTAAATATTATAATTTATTAGTAAAATACGTATAATACTTCGTAACGCAATTTCCCAAATGCTACCCGGTCTAGAAGAATTTTTTTCCACCAACTTCTTTGTTGAAGTTGTTTTTATACAGCTGAGTTTTTTATCCCAGGTAGACAATCTCTTGAATAACTTCGATGATAAAATTATCGATATTCACCGGTCTTGGTAAAAGTCTGAAAAAATAGTCTAAGCCAATCAGCATTTTCTCCAACTCCTGGGGCATCTTTGCATGAACTTCGATGTCGTCGACGAATCTAAGGTATGAGATGAACTTGCCATTTATATTGGCCTTAAAATCTTACATAACATACCATGTATACTTAGAATACCTATTTACCGCCAAATCTCAGTAAAAACTCTATTACTCATAACGTTGTCTCCCTTTATAATTAGGTACCTACTGCATGTATACTCAAAATACCTATTTACCGCCAAATCTCAGTAAAGACTGTATCACTCATAACCTTGTCTCCCTTTATAATTAGGTACCTAAAACAAGTATACTCAGAATACCTATTTACCGCCAAATATCAGTAAAAACTGTATCACTCATAACCTTGTCTCCCTTTATAACTAGGTACCTACTACATGTATACTCAAAATACCTATTTATCGCCAAATCTCAGTAAAAACTGTATCACTCATAACCTTGTCTCCCTTTATAATTAGGTACCTAAAACAAGTATACTCAGAATACCTATTTACCGCCAAATATCAGTAAAAACTGTATCACTCATAACTTTGTCTCCCTTTATAACTAGGTACCTACTACATGTATACTCAAAATACCTATTTACCGCCAAATCTCAGTAAAAACTGTATGACTCATAACTTTGTCTCCCTTTATAACTAGGTACCTACTACATGTATACTCAAAATACCTATTTACCGCCAAATCTCAGTAAAAACTGTGACTCATAACCTTGTCTCTCTTTATAATTAGGTACCTAAAACATGTATACTTAGAATATCTATTTACCGCCAAATTTCAGTAAAAACTGTATCACTCACGACCTTGTCTCCCGTTATAATTAGGTACCTACTACATGTATATTCAGAATACCTATTTACCGCGAAATCTCAGTAAAAACTGTAGCACTTATAATGTTATCTTCCTTTTTAAGAAGTTGTAATAAATAGCCTATTTACTAAAGAAACGTGTTACCTATCGAGGGGCTAAGATATTTTTAAAATCGATTCAGAAGCTAATGTAATTACCTTCCAACAAATAGACTCGTAAACACTTTTATTTTTGTAATATTAGTATAGATAATGAAATCATAAAACTAATGAGAAAAGCAAAAAATATTTATTTATTTGCAAGAAAAACAACTCCAATTCGATTTCTCCAAAAAGAAATAAAAAACCAATCAATAAACACATCAATGTTTCCTTGACGATTCGTAAAACAAGACACGTGTAAAGCCAATATCATCACACGTGTAAAGCCAATATCATCACACGTGTAAAGCCAATATCATCACCAGCCGAATGTCATCTGGGCTATTATAGTATGGTAGATACGATACACCCATACTCCCATCTCGGGTCGCGCACACCCTCGCTTTCCAATGAAATTTCCAGAAAATATTAACTTCATTTGTTCTCTAGAAACAAAATATGTTTCTTGTTATAAATTTTATCCCTACTGCCGCGAGATGGTGGTAAAAACGTATTTTTATTTATTTTTGCCATAACTTTTATGTCTGCTCGTCGTAACATGTATAAAAATGGTCAAATGTTTGGTAGTCAAATCATTTTATTTCTAATATGCCATGTTCTAAACAAAAATGTCGTCTATCGAACTTTTAAAATTTTTTTTTGATAGTCCAGTCATATTAGGGATTTCACCTCGGAATGAAGGGTAATAAGCTGGAAACCTTTATTTTGGCATTCTAAAAGTAGTCTGAAAAGTCTCATAAAATCTAATTTTTGTGTCGTAAGTTATTCAAGGTCAAAGGTCACGAAAATCGTTTTTTCGCGATTATCTCGGTTTTTATCGCTCCAATGATGTTAATATTTATGATAAAATTTATAGAGCATTAAATTTGCGACAAATGTTATCTTGAATATTTTTTTATGCGTTCAACCGTTTTTGAGATGGGAGGCGGAAAGCGCAAAGCGCTCAGCTATACGTATTATAATGCAAGGTCAACCGTGAATCTCGATGAATAAAACCTTGTATAAAGTTATTAAATCATTAAAATATAATTAACGATGAATGATTTGTATTATTTATTAGTTAATACATTATAGTTAATGACATTTTATATACACCTAATATATTCATTTAATAATACTTTGTATAATTAAAAAACCCATTGATGAGTCGGGTGTATACGAGTTTGAATCTTATTATCTCTTATTCCAAGATTGGTCAATCATTCTTTTTTTGCTTAAATGACTGGACTATGAAGTTTTTTAAAGAATAGTGATGTAATAGATAGAAGTGTTATATATATGTTATTTTATTTTGACGGACAATATTTGGAAAACCTTTTCGTCAAAGTTGCTTTCATTTTTCTTAGCTTGTTCAAACTTCTGCCTCCAAAACACTTTCTCAATTCTATTAGAAATTTGCATAACTTACAACTTTCAACTTGCAACTTTTAACTTGCAACTTTCAACTTGCAACTTTTAACTTGCAACTTTCAACTTGCAACTTTTAACTTGCAACTTTTAACGTAGAATTGTGCTACAACTGCACCGTTTAATAAGTTTTATCAAATTAGGCACATATGGCCTACATTTGCTAAGAATCTTTTTCCGTTTCCTACGATTTTCTCTCTATTTATTCCCGACATAGCCATGAAAAATCAAATGATATTAAAATAAACACAGTAATGCGAATTCTGATTTTAAAAAAAGAAAATAGAAAGTACAAATAACAAAATCACGAAATTTTGAAAGGCACATTCGTCATAACATTGAATAATTAAAATTCATGAAGATCATGAAGAAAAATATGTTTTTGTGAAAAACGATTTTCATATTTTTAATATGGTTCCTGTATCTATTTTTCCAGATAAATCAACGTCTATTCACTCTTCAACTCTCGAATTCTATATCGTTTTTTTTCTTTCTTTCCCCTATTTTCCACAATGCACATTTTACAATCAACACGAAATGAGCAATTTTTATAATTATCTGAACAGGGGTGGCTTTTTTTGCATGCACTCTTTTTATTCAATAAATCTTCATAATTTTTACGAATATTTCAGAGTTTTCGAAACAAAATATAAATATTAATAAATAAATACTATGGTATTCTGTTTGACATTGCCCTCGCGACATCGGCTTTGAATTTTTGTAACTTACAACTTAAATTGTTCTTATGTTACATATATTCAATAAGAAAATTCATTACATTATTTTAACTTTCTTTCTTTATTTTTCTTCCATCATTTATTAATTTTCCTAACTCGAAATTCGCTTCTATCCGTATTTTTTCCCAAGTGTTCAGTTGCTCTTGTATTTTCTTGCACGCACTTAAATTTTCCATTCGGTATATTTAATGTATTTATTTTTCACTCTTAATAGAAAACCACTTACTCTGTCAGCCGCATATGTTAGCCTTTTCATCTCATCTTTTGTTTTTCACTGATTTTTCCACATCATTTTTAAAACAAATTTCTGAAACCCTTTTTCATTAACTCGTGCGTTTAACGTTTTCCTAAGCTAAACAACCAACAACAAATACATAACTGGTATAGAATATTTAGTAACATAGTTTATTATATTCAAATAACGATTGAAATGTTAATGCGTATGTAAGTCTGTAATTGGTTTTTAATAAATATACAAGTAGGTTTTAGAATATAGTAAATAACAATAAACACATCAAAACGATTTCACTCACAAATGGTAAACAGAAGACAATAATTATGAATGCTTTTATTTTTTTTTCAACATTATAATAAATATCACCCTGTTGACTTTTTAGGATAAATAAGAAAATAATGATAAAAAAATAATTTCTTAAATAAGAACGAAATAAAATTTAAACAAAGGTACTCAAAATGCACCTTAATTTTACTTCTAAATATTAGTGAAATAATTTTACTTCTAAATATTAGTGAAATAATTTAGGATAAATAAGACAATAATAATAAAAAAATAATTTATTAAAGAAGAACGAAATAAAATTTAAACAAAGGTGCTCAAAATGCACCTTAATTATACTTCTAAATGTTAGTGAAATAATTTTACTTCTAAATATTAGTGAAATAATTTAGGATAAATAAGAAAATAATGATAAAAAAATAATTTCTTAAAGAAGAACGAAATAAAATTTAAACAAAGGTACTCAAAATGCACCTTAATTTTACTTCTAAATATTAGTGAAATAATTTTACTTCTAAATATTAGTGAAATAATTTAGGATAAATAAGACAATAATAATAAAAAAATAATTTATTAAAGAAGAACGAAATAAAATTTAAACAAAGGTGCTCAAAATGCACCTTAATTATACTTCTAAATATTAGTGAAATAATTTTACTTCTAAATATTAGTGAAATAATTTAGGATAAATAAGACAATAATAATAAAAAAATAATTTCTTAAAGAAGAACGAAATAAAATTTAAACAAAGGTACTCAAAATGCACCTTAATTTTACTTCTAAATATTAGTGAAATAATTTTACTTCTAAATATTAGTGAAATAATTTAGGATAAATAAGACAATAATAATAAAAAAATAATTTATTAAAGAAGAACGAAATAAAATTTAAACAAAGGTGCTCAAAATGCACCTTAATTATACTTCTAAATATTAGTGAAATAATTTTACTTCTAAATATTAGTGAAATAATTTAGGATAAATAAGACAATAATAATAAAAAAATTATTTCTTAAAGAAGAACGAAATAAAATTTAAACAAAGGTACTCTAAATGCACCTTAATTTTACTTCTAAATATTAGTGAAATAATTTTACTTCTAAATACTAGGTGAAATAATTTAGGATAAATAAGACAATAATAATAAAAAAATAATTTATTAAAGAAGAACGAAATAAAATTTAAACAAAGGTGCTCAAAATGCACCTTAATTATACTTCTAAATATTAGTGAAATAATTTTACTTCTAAATATTAGTGAAATAATTTAGGATATATAAGACAATAATAATAAAAAAATAATTTATTAAAGAAGAACGAAATAAAATTTAAACAAAGGTGTTCAAAATGCACCTTAATTATACTTCTAAATATTAGTGAAATAATTTTACTTCTAAATATTAGTGAAATAATTTAGGATAAATAAGACAATAATAATAAAAAAATAATTTATTAAAGAAGAACGAAATAAAATTTAAACAAAGGTGTTCAAAATGCACCTTAATTATACTTCTAAATATTAGTGAAATAATTTTACTTCTAAATATTAGTGAAATAATTTAGGATAAATAAGACAATAATAATAAAAAAATAATTTATTAAAGAAGAACGAAATAAAATTTAAACAAAGGTGTTCAAAATGCACCTTAATTTTACTTCTAAATATTAGTGAAATAATTTTACTTCTAAATATTAGTGAAATAATTTAGGATAAATAAGACAATAATAATAAAAAAATAATTTATTAAAGAAGAACGAAATAAAATTTAAACAAAGGTGTTCAAAATGCATCTTAATTTTACTTCTAAATATTAGTGAAATAATTTTACTTCTAAATATTAGTGAAATAATTTAGGATAAATAAGAAAATAATAATAAAAAAATAATTTATTAAAAAAGAACGAAATAAAATTTAAACAAAGGTACTCAAAATGCACCTTAATTTTACTTCTAAATATTAGTGAAATAATTTTTTAAATCAAATGAGTACTTTCGGAGATTATCTCCTACATCCAAACTTACAAAATGTAAATATCAATACTTTTTTATAATATATAAAAGTTTTTTTAGACCTTTGTCTATCCTAGAGGTCGTTTTAAATATTGGTGAAAATTTTTTTTAAATCGGATGAGTAGTTTCGGGGGTTACCTCCTGCATCTAAACTTACAAACTATTACACTTTTTTTAACGCTCTTAACTTCTGGTTTTACTCCTCATAAAACTTCATACCGGGCGCTCTATGTGAAAATCGATACTTAAGGAGTAAACTCCAAAAACACCCTGACTTGGTGAATATTACCATATTGGTGCTGCCAACGCCATCTATTAGCGTGTTTAGGAAACTTTATCATCATAAATATATTTCAATATGGTACAATGACATGATAATGCGAAAGACGTCTGTCAGCATTTTTACGAATATTTATGCTCATAAAATTTTGAGAAAAAAAAAATATTCCTAACAACTTTCCGTGCGAACGAAGTCGCGATGGTAGAATTATTTATTACTAACTATTAGTAATAAATATTTTTTTTAATTTTCTATTTACGTAAACCTGAAAAAGGTAATCGATAAAATAAAAGTTTTCGTCAAAAGGTAGTTTCTGATAATTAATTTTCAATAATAAAATATTACATAAACGGCGAAATCTATTCTATTGTTATGATTATCTGTGAAAATTATGTAATAGTAATTAAAAACATATTAGCTACTGACCGCCATTTCGTTCATGTGGACTACATTAATGTAGCATATGTTTCGCATATGTTACATTAATGTAGCATATATTTCGCATATCTTACATTAATGTAGCATATGTTTCGCATATGTTACATTAATGTAGCATATGTTTCGCATATGTTACATTAATGTAGCATATGTTTCGCATATGTTACATTAATGTAGCATATGTT
This sequence comes from Druceiella hillmani, assembly GCA_039881145.1. Taxonomy (NCBI): domain Eukaryota; kingdom Metazoa; phylum Arthropoda; class Insecta; order Lepidoptera; family Hepialidae; genus Druceiella; species Druceiella hillmani. The sequence goes on along the minus strand of JAYKKI010000071.1, from coordinate 11,651,772 downwards.
TCGCATATGTTACATTAATGTAGCATATATTTCGCATATCTTACATTAATGTAGCATATGTTTCGTATATGTTACATTAATGTAGCATATGTTTCGCATATATTACATTAATGTCGCATATGTATTCGCGATTACTTTTAAAAAAGAGAACATTTTGCATAGTAACAAAGCTTGGCTTTGGGAACTCATTCATTCAGGTATACTTACACTTAAATGAATAACACGTGTTAGAAGCAAAGTTACAGTGTTTTCCTTAGAGACAATAATACATGATCAATTAGGAACTTAATGAACATCATAAAATACGGATGATATCAAAAACTATTTCAGATTTCGAAATAGAGTTATTCCCATATGATAACTCTGACTATAACCTATTCGTATGTCATATAGATCCGTCCAGAAATTACGGAGTTACATAGTAATAAACATCTATCAAAAACTACTTCAGATTTCGAAATAAAGTTATTCCCGTATGTTAATTCTGACTATAACCTATTCGTACGTCATATAAATCCGTTCAGAAATTACGGAGTTACATAGTAATAAATATCTATCAAAAACTATTTCAGATTTCGAAATAAAGTTATTCCCGTATGTTAATTCTGACTATAAACTATTCGTAGGTCATGTAGATCTATTCAGAAATTACGGAGTTACGTAGTAATAAACGGCTATTCGTGCATACGTCTATCCATCTATGAAAACAATCACGTTTATAATATTTATTTATGTACTTTAAGAGATCTAACTGATACCTATGGCGGACTTATTGATACAAGAGCAATATCTTATAGTTAACAAGAACACCATTCCAACCTGCTCGACGAGCGGCCGGGAATCGAACCCGGAGCCCGGTGGTGCATTGCGTCGTCAAAGGTCGTATTGCTTTGTGATCAACCCAACACACCACGGCGATATTACATAGGAATGCTTAAGAATCATTCAAAGAAAAGTATGAGCAAAGGATGAGGTGTTTCTGTAGAAAAAAACCTAATAAATTTGAATAGAAGTTGCACTATAAGCATCCCGTACAAACTTAGGTTTATAAAAATCTTTAAGAGTGAAACTCTGTCTTTAATTTCCATTAAACTATTTACAGATATTAATATTAATTATCTCCGTATTAATATATATTGCCTATTGTGTCTTTTACGTATTTAAGATATTATGAATTTCAAAAATTATGAGATTAAGTATCATTGCTCTAATTTTTCCAGTAAACTTCTAGTAGTGCCGGTTCTTTTTTACAACTATTTACACTTTTAGTCATTATTTATAGTTTTAGTCTTTAGAGCTATTTTATATAAAATAAAAATGTCCTGCAAACTGTATGTTAAAATACGCACAAAACTAGGGTCCCATATTTGCCAAATCTTTTGAAATTATGACTGAAATGAAAGGGATAGAAACCGGGGATTTATTGATATTTCGCAAACAGGACTAACAAATAAAAAATTGTAAATGGAACTTAAATTCCATTTTAAAAGGCTTATCTAATAACAATCTATTCGAAAAACAATGTCGTCTTCACTTGACATGAATGAAAATTTTGTTTAATGTACTGCAACATTTTAATAGAGGTTACCATCTAAAGTTGCTACTTGCAAAATATGCACATAAATCTAAAACTGCTTCATCATAAATCTAAAAAAAATCCTTTCTCAAGTAATCTTTTAGCATTCCGCAATTACATCTTCATCCTCTTTCCTCAACCACACCGCTTCAAAATTTCCAATTGATTTTTGTTTTTATAAGGTGCCATTTCTTCAAAGAGTTCCTTTTTTATTGAAGTGAAACTTTGATCGCGATGAGAGTAAAAGGTTAAGTTCAAATTGAATGCAACGTTTTCATGCAACGTTTTGTTGTAACGTCTGAATGTAACGAATCTATCGTAATTGGGACGGAAAATAGGTACTTAGTTAATAGCAGAGAGAGATAGATGAACTCAACAAGACATGAACACAATTGAATAAGACATGCGCCAAACTATTAACTGTTTTATACGTTATACGAGTCAAAAGTCAAAAGTGGCGCTCTTTACTATTATCAGCTGTTTTATACGTTTGAGTGTACTTAATCCATTATACGGCTAAGAAAATATCTACTTAATTTATTTGTAAATCCACAACCAATCCGCACATATAGTTGTCGTATACATAATTTACAACGGGAACAATACGTCCGACTTCTTTCCGTCTCATTTAGCCGTGTTCTGATACCGACATGGTGCAATTTTTTTTAAAATTGGCATTTGTCTATGTAAATTGATGTGAAAATTGTATTAGATGTTTATTCGACATAATTTGTAATGCCTTTATATTATTATTTTCTTTAATATATAGTATTATAATATTTTTTTAAAAACTTAGTAAAATCGATGAACTTGCACTTAATATATTCTGTGTCTCTTTGCCGTTTTACCCCTTACAAAACGAATACTTTTCTTTTGTTTGTAAATTTTGTAATAAAATATATTAATGAAAATATTTTACATTTGCAATATTTGGCATTTAGCTGTATTCTGGTACTGGCATGACGGTCATTTTTTAATTGACAGTTGTCTATGTAAATTCATAAGAAAATTATGTTAGATATTTATATACATTTGTAATGACATTTTATTATTTTTTTCTGAATACGCTGTATTAAAATATTTTTACAGGAATTTAGTAAAATCTATGGACTTACACTTAATATATTTTGTCTCTGCCATTTTACCCATTACAATTTACCTACAAATATAGGTTTAAATCACTAAATAACTTTCACTTCCCTCACATGTACTGAGTTGTGCTCTATTTTTTGTTTGTAAATTTTATAATAGAGTAGATTAATAAAAATCTTTCAGTCTTTCACTTTACTAAAGTTTTATATTTAATCATTATAGTCGATTGAAAGAAATTCCTCATGTAGCCCTAAGCCCACCAACTGTATACGTAATCTTATGTTTGTGTTAAAAGTTAAAAATTAATAAAATTGAAGAAACAGTTTCCCACGAAATTATGAAAGAGACCAAATTATAGGACTTGCTTATTTCCCTACGAAAAACTAATTTAAAAAAAATTACAATACTCGTAAATCGCTCTTCCAGTTAATATCTCACATGATACGTGAAATAAAAAAAACTCGAGTACCTTAAATATTTAGTAATAAATATTTGTCGTTAATAATAAATATTTTTTCACCCCCTCCTAAAATTTTCATATGCATATTTCTATTGTTAGCTATTGATATATATATATATATATATATATATATATATATATATAAATGGTGAATGACATACTTTATTTTATATTAGAACACTAAAAAACAACAAAAAAACAATACTGATTATTTTAATACATTATCGAGTTCAATAAACGCTTTCACTCGTACATTTTAGTACATGAAGTCAAGTGTTACGTCACACACTGGTTTGAAATGTATTTATAATATATTTTGTATATTTCCTTCTGATGTAACGGAGAGATTTTATTGTCAAGGGTGATCCAACATATTTTTAGATTTCCATTTAAAATTTTCTTTCATTTCCATTCTGAAATTATGCTCGAGAAAATCTTTTCAAGTTAACTTAACGTGGCTTTTCGCAACTGTTCATGCTTACTTAAGCCACCAAATATTCCTTTGGCGTGTTTTTCTTCCACGTCGAGTATAATATTTTACTTTCATATTTTTGTAATGCTGAGTAGGTAGGAAACATTTTTGCTGTAAATATCAAAGTTCAAGGTTACGCAAGGCTGTTTTTCCAAGAATGGTGAAATTTTGCCAAAAATATTTTCCGTAAAGGTCAAAGGTATTGAAAATATTGTAGAAAGATATATTGATAAGTTTATTCATATTCTCGGCTAAAGTGATAGATGCTTTTAGTTTAATAACGGAATAGTTCCAGGTTTAATGTTTAACTTCCAGGTTTAATGTTCAATATGTTAGTGTATTGCTCTGATTGCTGGTCTATGTTTTCGCCCTTGCAATATTTTTGTCGTACATTTTGTCTTACAATGATTTTTTCTTATAAATTTGTTGTCTTATGACATATAATGCTGGCAATACATTTTTATTCACATACTCTTAGGACAAGTTTAACACAGCTCAAATAAAACGTTTGCAAATGTTCTTCATTCGTTAACATCATAATTGTGATGGTCTAAGTAACCGTAATTAGAGTAGCATATACTATTTATATGGTAAAATGTGTAACAATAGACAAATAAAGAGAAAAATGGGTGATTTCCAAAACAAATTGGAGTGTCAATAGATTATAGAAAAACAAATTGATTGGCTTTTACAAAAGGTACCTTTGAAACAAAAATCCATTTTCGGTATAATATTTTGCTTCGATCTAACTTTTTATGATTGTTATAATGTAATTGTTTTTACAAAAATTTGCTACCAACAATTTTAAGATCAAACTGAAGAAAGTTTTAAATGTTTAGTCTATTCACTTTTTGGTAAGAGAAAATTGAGTAATACAGGTTTGCGGAAAACTTAGAAGTTATCTATTTCCAGTATTAATGAAATGGGAAACAGTACACATTATTTTGAAGAAAATTGTAAAAATACAGTAAATACTTTTCTCTTGTGGCGAAAATTTTGGTTGTTACTCCTACAAAGGAAACATGCTTTGTAGAGGTAATTTTCAGTGGAATGTATAAATTTTCATTGAAATATGATCTATGTATATGAAATACTATATAGGCATAAGAAATCATATAAAAATGAACATATTTTTAAAAATTCTAGTATTCTTTGTTTTTATTGAACAATATGTTTCATGTGCAAGTAAAGGAATATTCGAGAACTAATTTTTTTAGACATATTAACTAAACTCAAATAACAATCATAACTTTACCTTTATTTATTAAAAAGAAAAAACAACCACCATCATTCACTTTGCATTTGTGGGAAAAGAAAATTACCCGCAAAAAACTCTGATAAAGGGATAAATATCATTTAAAGTGAGAGACCTTGCAAAGGTGAAATTAAATTTTGCATTTTGAAAACTGCATACTTTCCCTTAAAATATTATGATTAAGGTTGTACTCTTGCATGCTGGTTAGAACGAAAAATGTATGCTAGAAATTATGCTCTTAAACTCTAGTTTAGTCTCCTATGGTACAACTGTCTCCTTAATTCAGCTTTTACTTGCCACTGAATAGGAATACCGTGGTGACAGCATGGCCGTTTTTTATTCTTATCCTGAATCACACCACTGCGTTCTACATGCTGGACCTGCGTACGATTTTCAATGGAGCTATCCAGGCGTTGGTATCTGCAGCGTCGAAACAATGTTAGTTTATTATCGTTTCCTGAATATTTCTAGTATTAATTATTTTTTTTAGAAAATTGATCCGTATTAAGAAGTTATATTATTCGATCATTAAATGTTTTTCAGCATCTTATTGAAGATTCCTGAACATACGTTATGAGGTAGTAGACGAACCTTTTCTCGTCTTGTAAAACATAAAATATTAAAAACTTCGTCTTGTAAATATACAATATTAAATGAAACTACGTGATGTAGCATTATTTCTGCTTTCTTTAAGTTTTTTACCACGACCTAGGTTTTGGATGTGTTACAGCATCTTCAGGTGAGCTATTAGCAAAGATAGTTCACATGAAGATGTTGTATACAACGAAACTTAAGTGATGGTAAAGAACTTAAAGAATCTTTGCTAATAACCTACCTGAAGATGTTGTAATACAACGAAACCTAGGTCGTGGTGAAGATATAATACTACATCAAGTAGTTTCATTTAATACAGAAAGTACAGTTTCTTCCATTAGTCAGCATAGAGTTACGTTAGGAATAACTTTTTAACATAAAACTGGAACATGTATTTTGACGATTCACTTGATACATCAGAGTGCAAATTACTTTATAACTTAGCGACATATACAGTAAATGTGAATTCGCAGAATATTTTTTGTTTGGATATGAAAAAGGTTAGAAGTCTAAATGTAATCCATGCCTATGATCATATATGGTGCTTTTACATTGGGCAGTTTAGCTACGTGGTAGTAGCACTGCACCAGCAGACACCTTCAAATTGATGTGGCTGCATCGCTGCTTAGTAGCGAAGCTGCTACTAGCGACTGTGCAGAACTGTCACGCGGTACTGTTAAGCTACTGACGCTCGGTTTTCAAAGAGGGACAAAGCGTAAGCTGCCATTTGAAATATGGATTCCGGCGGAGAAACACTATTGTTTCTGTTTCTTTTAATACTTCTGCGCCAACATCGACGTCGCCGCTTACAAAAACGGAAGAGTCATTAGTGGACAAACCTGTTGCTTCAAAAGCGATATTTAAAATAGTGATTACGTAAGAGTGTTCAAAGTAATAAAAAAATCAAAGAGTTTTTATTCAATTATCTTCGAAAGTTGATAAAATTATTCTTCCAATTATTGGGTCTTTTTAAGAAAAGAATTCAACGTCGTAACATTTAATACCGTAACATTATTTCAGCAGAAAAAGAACTCATTTAGTATCGTAACATCATTTCAGGAGAGAAGAAACTCATTTAATATCGTAACATCATTTCAGTAGAGAAAAAACTCATTTATTACCGTAACATCATTTCAGCAGAGAAAAATTCATTTAATACCGTAACATCATTTCAGTGGAGATAAAACTCATTTAATACCGTAACATCATTTCAGCAGAAAAAAAGGTGAGTTTATACATAAAGAATATGAGCGCATAATACACTCTTCATTTTTCAGATATAAAATTTTGCTGTGAGGTCAATTTTCACTACACATTATTAAAATATATTAAGCAACCGAATTTTTACGCCATTATACGCCGTAATCAAAAAATATCTGAGGTATTGCCAATATAGGCCTGCTATAAATGTTAGAAAGTCGACCGGGACATTTGGAGGTATCATGACCATAATTCTAAAACTAGTTTAATATTTTATCATCTATGTATTTATTATAGGGAATTTAATCAACATAGTGGTTAAATTCAGTACAGCGTTTTTTTACAATCGGAACTTAGACTAGGAACTTATGCTCTGAACTTGTCCTCGTTGCTAATTTTCTTGGTACTACCATTCATGTTTTTCTGAAATTTTAGCTTTTTTAAGTAACTTTTTTCACCTTTAATATAATAATAAAACTCCATGCATATCATTTGATAATTATATATGCATTGAACGATGCTTTCCATTGTGCATACTTTGAGTGAAGTACCTTCTTTTGTCCACTGCGATGAGATCAATAAAAATACTTGTTCCGCATGAGCAATGCAGCATGGGATTGCAAAGAAATATTGGCACATTTTGCGAAGATTTGCTTTTTTTCTTGTTCTTTTTTTTTTAATGTATCCATCTCTTGCGTGACTTTCGCTTTCCATTGATCAGAAACTTTACACTCAATAAGCGACTTTAAGTGCATTTACTCTTCATACAGTGAATCGTCTCCACTATACCTTTTCGATTTAAATATTCTATAGTATTTTTCTATTTGTTGCCATTGGAGAACATTATTTAAAGCTATCCAAGTAAAAACATCAAAACGCGTCATTTGCTCAGTCCACTATTCGAGACATTCGATGGCAGGACTGAAGAAATCTCGAGTGTCTGGGTCAAATATTTCTGATTGACTTGTATTAATTTTATCTTCATGCTTCAAATTATTATACAGTTGCCTAGTTTGGTTTCTTAAATACTGATTTTATAATCTATCTCTCAATTGGTTACATGAATCCTCTAGTCGGCTCTTCGTTTCAATGATAGTAAAAACAGATTTATCAATCTTTTTAATTTGCATTTTTAATAAAAAAAGCTCAACTGTGCACAAAAACTTCAGCCGGATACATGGCTGCATTTAGTTTCGTAGTACAATCTAAAGAGCTAAACGATTGGTGGCACTTGAGAGCTTTATAAGCAGTAGTCAGTTCAGCAGCGCATATCAACATATTTTCGGGAGAAGCTTGTTTAATCATAAATGACGATACATCTTTAGATGATGTTGCAACTGATAATTTGGACATTTGATTTTTGCTTTGAATATGGTCTTTGTTCACTCAACTTACCACCATGACTAACAGTTATATAAAAGCCACAAATCGTACACATAGATTTATGGTCGTTACTTCCCTTTTTGATATATTCGATTATACCCATTCTGTGGTATAATCGTCAGAAAAGGGCATTTTTTGCTATAACTACCAAATGAATTATTACAAAGTAATCGTAGTATAGGTGTCGGTAAAAAGAGGCAACACGGCTGACCGCACTAGTAGGTTGCCAACTAAAAAGAATACTCCGCCAGCAGCGCAACATGCCGATGTGGTGCAAGCGAGAGTAGTTTATCACAGTTCTCGATGGCCGCGTACGAATTTTCATCGTAGGTTGATACTATAATTTTACAAACCGGGATAATGGAATTACTAACCAGGACACAGGGACACAACGCTCTCTAATATTTTATGTATCATTGTTATCGAGCAAATGTGTGTCAAATTCATCTGACTTCGAACCAGCGCACAGTAAATGATCTAATATTTCTGATCCTATCCCCAATAATATACGTTCGATCATCATATTTTTTATGAGGCTCATTATTTCAATTCTTGCATCCATCTTTTTCCCTGACGGCATTTTTTAAGAACTTTGGGCAATGATAATTAGCTGGTGTTTCTTGCAATTCTGAATTAGCTATCTCCATCAACTGTCATTAGGGTACGATTACTCATTATCTTCTGACGCTTTCCTGTAGATATTGATGGTGTAGGATACTCCGATATTGGGATAAACAGACTGATTATTACTACTATCGGCTTCATCGTCCTGTGAACATTTGTGGCCGAAAGAAGTGACAAAAGTTATAATTCAGCAGCTGTTCGTCTTCTTATTTTTTTTCTAGAAACTTTTGGTTCACTTTTGCTATATTAACGAATAAATATAAGAATAGGGATGTTCCACTAGCCGTTAAACTTACGTACTTATTTTGCTGTAGATACAGTAAAATCCTATTGTATTCTGCGCAATTTTATAAAGAAATGAAATAGATTTAATTACAACCATACATTATATTTTATATTCGCTGAAGACGATGTTGGCGAAAATGTTATTATATACATTAACATATAAATAGGGAATATTCCACTAGCCGCTAAACGTATCTGTTTATTTCTGTTACAGTGAAATTCTATTGTGTTCTGCGCAATTTTGTAAGGAAATGAAATATATATATTTACAACCATACATTAACTTTTATATTAACTAAAGATAATATTGATGGAAGTATTACTAATAAAAATACATTAACTAATAAATAGGAAATATTCTACTAACAATACAATAAACAGATACGTTAATCGTATCTGTTTATTTTGCTGAAGATATAATGAAATTATGTTGTGACTACAAAATTTTGTAAGGAAATGAAATGGATTTAATTACAACCATACATTATCTTTTATATTCACTGAAGATAATGTTGACGGAAATATTATTATATTCATTAACGAATAATTAGGGAATATTCCACTAGCTGTTAAACGTATCTGTTTATTTTGCTGAAGATATAATTAAATTCTATTATATTCAACACAATTTTGTAAGGAAACGAAATGGATTTAATTACAACCGCACATTATATTTTATTTTCACTGAAGATGATGTTAGCGAAAATATAATTATATACATTAACGAATAATTAGGGAATATTCCACTAGCTGTTAAACATATCTGTTTATTTTGCTGAAGATATAATTAAATTCTATTGTATTAACACAATTTTGTAAGAAAACGAAATGGATTTAATTACAACCGCACATTATATTTTATTTTCACTGAAGATAATGTTGACAAAAATATTATTATATACATTAACGAATAATTAGGGAATATTCCACTAGCCGTTAAACGTCTCTGTTTATTTTGCTGAAGATGTAATGAAATTCTATTGTATTCAACACAATTTTGTAAGGAAATGAAATGGATTTAATTACAACCATACATTATATATTCTATAAGCTGAAGATGATGTTGGCGAAAACATTATTACATCCCGTCATAATTGGACACGGGTACCAAAGGAGGGAGAAATGGTCTACAAGGGTAACAAACACCACACATATGTCCTTAGACAGCTATTTCAATATACTACAACAGTACTCCTTTCAATATACTACAACAGTGCTCCTTTCAAATCACTGTGGTATAAAAGTTATGGTGATGATTCGTAGAACAGGTTATTTTTATAGCATGTTAATAGCAAATAGTTGATTGAGTAAAATATAGTGCAATAATAATTATTATATTTTATATATCGTCATCCACAATTATGTCGATTCAATTGGACGCAGGAGCCCTGAAAAGTCGATGCCTGCCAAATTCCAAGTACCATACTACGGATACAATGTGGGCAGAACTGCCTACTATTCGTCCTCGAGTCAAACACCTGAAGTAATATTGACAAACGCAACGTATTTGTGCGTTCTCAATTTCTATCAATTTAATCAATATCTATTTCTATGTAGTAATCTCCTGCTCTTACATATCTCGGTTGCTTATATACTCCTGATAACCATGCATTTTGTAACATATTACAAAGATGCAAATTGGCTAGTGCGTTAACTTGAAATATTTCGATCAAGTACAGTCCACCACTATGGAATCATCATATATATCATATCATCATATCATCATCATCATCATATATATTAATACGCTAAGGTTTTAAGATGTTACTCTCCCTTTTTAGAAAAAACCTCACAACTAATCCACCTAAATTATATGATAATTGCTTGCTCTACCGGCATCCACAACTAAAAAATTTATTATTGCTATTGTTTTTGCAAATTAATTAATTATTAAAATTATATACACAAAACAGCAATGCTGCCATCTAACGGCTCAACGTCAATATGATTGACGGTCGGTAAAATTTTTGTTTAATTTCAAATCCACTCACGTATAAATAAAGTGGCGCTTTAGCTCAATGCTTTTGATACTTGCGCCTCTATATGTCTATTTTAGTAAAATATTTGTTTGATCTGTCATCTGAGCTTCATAATGGAATAAATAATAATGCGAAGACTTCGCACGGGTCACGCTAGTATATAGTATTTCCGTATTTTAATGATATGAACCTAATGCATGATCAACTAGTGATGGCACAATGCAAGCATTGTACCCTCACTCTTTATAAGGTGAGAAAGTTCTTATACTTGGGAACCATTCGCGTATAATCTATTGAAAACCACCCTATGGCTATTTAGATGCCTGTTATTCACGTACACATACAGATAATTTGGTAGGTGTATCCTGTCGTTCCTAGAATCCAATATTGCGACTGTATTTACATTGTCAACAAAGGGGCTGTAATTAGATTTCATTAAAGCATAAGCTGCTCTAAAATCTGAGAACATATTCCGTAAAATAGTATTAAAATAATATTAACTTAATAGTTTAACTCGCTTAAAAATCACTTCCACGATCCGACGACATATAGCTACCAATTTATTGGCTTCCTCAGTAGTTAACTGTATTTTTGGCCTTAGTATCGTAGACGAAATTTGTGTCTCATATTCGCATAATTGAAGGTACCTACGGAATAATGGAAACTTTTATCAAGAATTACTACATATTTTCTACGAAAAATCAGTTAAAGATGTCGTTTTCACTATTAAAGGCACATGACGCAATAGTCGAGTCTGACATGGTAGTAGGAAAATATCCTAAAACGTCAATGACGTCGTCCTTGGCTAGTATATTGGAGCCCATTATCTCCTCTCCTCTCAAGATCCCGCTTTACTCTATAATGAACAATCACGGGAGAAATTTGGCACTTTAGCGTAGCCAAAATTTTTTTCTCACTAATGACATATGTATTGTCCTTATTGGTCCCTAGACCAGGTTAGATACATTTTTACCTACTATTTTTTGACTTCCGCAGAAGAAGTACTATGGGTCAACTCCATCCAGTTGACCCGCAGTATGTAATCGGAAAAAAAATCAATTTTTTTGAATACGAAAATACATACTTTGAAGTCGAATTTGCCGACTATTTTTCCCGATTCTACTTTGCCGACTATTTTTTGACTCCATTTTTGCCGATTCTACTTTGTCGACTATTTTTTGACTCCATTTTTGCCAATTCTACTTTGCCGACTATTTTTTGACTCCATTTTTGCCAATTCTTCTTTGCCGACTATTTTTTGACTCCATTTTTGCCAATTCTACTTTGCCGACTATTTTTTGACTCCATTTTTGGCAATTCTACTTTGCCGACTATTTTTTGACTCCATTTTTGCCAATTCTACTTTGCCGACTATTTTTTGACTCCATTTTTGCCAATTCTACTTTGCCGACTATTTTTTGACTCCATTTTTGCCAATCCTACTTTGTCGACTATTTTTCGACTCCATTTTTGCCAATTCTACTTTGCCGACTATTTTTTGACTCCATTTATGCCAATTCTACTTTGCCGACTATTTTTTGACTCCCGACATCCAGTTGGCCCGCAGTATATAATCGAGAAAAAAAATCTATTTTTTAAAAGATGAAAGTACATACTTTGAAATCGAATTTGTTTAGATGATCTTTAGTAATGTCCAAATAACAAGAATCTCCGCAATCAAGTGAAAGTAATAGAAATATTTGACAGAAGTTAACTTTTGTTTTTATTGGAATGAAGTTTTTGAGTGAATACTGCCAAAAAGAAGACGACTGATATTATTTTCGACTCTCAGTTAAGATTTTTATCCATCAGTAGACCGACATATTTAACTTTTGAAGAAATAGGAGCAACAATGATATTTAAAGCCAGCTGTGGTCAATGCAAAACTTTGAAGGGAGTCCCAATTATTATCTGGCTGATCAAAAGATGACCCGAATTGTTATAAATGGTAACTGCAATAGTTGATATTAGAATCTGCGTATCTTTGATTTTTGAATTATCTGCATACAATTGAAGTTTGAAGATGGCCTTTGATTCTGGAAATTTTTGACACTAACAATGGTTATGGAGAAAGTCAGTTCTTTCGGAACAAGTATCATAATTCTTAACACATTATCGATGACGATGAAGATAAAAAATATTCTAAAGATGTAAATGAGACATTAAATGACTTTAACAGACGAGTAGAATAGGAAAGCCGATAAAGATGAAGGCATTAATGAAATAGAAAAGTGTAAATTTTCTAATCTCAATATTATTTGTTACTAACCGTATCTTAAGTAAAGCATATAAGGTACTGCTACTGGCTGAACATAAGTAAAGCATATAAAGTACTATTACCAGCCAAACTTAAGTGAAGCATATAAAATGCTGTAAAATCCAGATAAAAGAGAATTAAAGAAATCATAAAGTTTTAAAAGCTTAACGAAATGAATAATAAACTAAAAGATTTTTGATAAAGCTCTATGAAATTGGTCTAAAGTTTTTGGGCTATATTATTAAGTAAACTATTTTAGTAGAGCCATTTATTCCTATTTTGAATGGAAAGTAGCTATTTCCACAAAGTATTAAAACATATTGATGGTAAGTTGGTGTTATAATATAAATAAGAAGGACGATAATATCATCACCTTTTAAAGATTTCAATTAATATTGACGTAAAGTAATTAAGAAATCAAATACTTTCACTCAACAGGTGCAAAGGTGAAAAGCCTTCTAGGCCTAACACCGGATTTGACGGGGAAGTGGAAGTCCAACCAAGATGCGCAAGATGTTACGATTGAGTTGAAACAGGCTGGGGAGAATGCATCTCTCAATATTGCGACTGCTGCTGGAGCTATTCGTGGCATGCCAGGATATAACAGGTTCGTTTTTCTTTAGGACACTACACCATTCCCTAATTTTACAGTTTATACCATACACAATTCCCTAATTTGTACAGGGACCCTTGTTTTAAGAGATCGTATAAGATGGGGTAAAAAATTAACGTGATTAAGCAAATAACCTGATAAATTTAAAATTTCGTCAAAGTGCGGTAGTTCGTGAGACGAGAAACGGAAGAAATATATAAATACCGGTATATAAAGGTACTTAGAAAGAAAAATAAAAAAGTTCTCAATACATTGGGTCGAGATTAATAAATATTAGGGTTTCCTCTAATTAAATGCTACTTTTTTGTCGTGCGTTTTGAAGTTTTCAATAAATGATATAATTATTTAAATATGGTTACAATTCCCAGCATTATTACATTGGATGCCAGTATATTATAAAATATAATACAATTGTAACAAAGTGATCTATGTATATGGAAAAAATATTTAAAAGAGTGATTAGTTTAGCGTAACGGATGATAATAGAAGTCAGAAAACTTGTATTTGCAATTTTTGTCTGTCTGTACGTATGTTGATTTGTCCTTCAATCACGCAGTCTATTGGAGAGATTTTGATGAAATTTGGTATGGTAATAGTTTATAGCCAAACAGAATTTTAGAGACAGAAAAGAATTCTAAAATTTTTCTTATTCAGAATTTCACGCGGACGAAGTGGCTGTCCCTAGCTAGTATTATCATAATATCGCACCGTTACATATACATATATCTAAGTATATACATAGCTAAAGACTCACTTCACTAATGCAGATCGCATTGCAGAACCAATTGTTCAGTGAGAAATTCATAAAGAATTAATACATTAATTGCTGATGAAGTCAGTGATGAATAGGTTCATTTTTGAACAGTTTAAGTGATTCCATATCGCATCCTCTGCTTCATGACCTACTAAAAAACTTCAGTTAATTTTATCAGAAATAAAAATTGTTTACACGAAACAAGTAGTTTTTGACCATATAGAGAAAATAACTCGCAATTTAAGGGATAATTTAAAAAAAAATTGACAACTTATGCTTTTAATATAAAAAAACCTGGCTTCTGCTAGTTTATGACTAGTAAACTAAAAAGAAAAGTTTACTCACAAGTAAAACGTTCTTTTAAAAACTGTCACAGAACTTTATTCGCAATAAAGATAAAAAAATTCTACTCGCAATATTTCTCATTATAATACGTTCGTTTATACGGAGATGCCCTTAGATTATAATCTCTCTTACTCCTAAATCAGAGGTGTTTCCTACGCTACTAATGTCAGCTTTATCACATAAACAAATCTCGTTTTATGCTCCTGCACATCAAATGTTACAGAACAAAAAAACTAATGCTTTTCATGCATGGGTTCAATGATAATGCCGACGGTGACAATTCGAGAGCAGTTGTCAGTGCTTTCCTTGCCCACGGAGGATACAATGTGCTGGCTGTGGATGGGCGGAAGCAAGTCGCCTCTGAGTATCTCCAGTCTACCAGGAATGCTATGTTTGTGGGGCAGAAAATAGGAAGGTTCCTTGTGGATATGCATAGAGGTAAGTTTAGGTTACATCCTTATGTGCAACTTCCTCATATTGCATAAAATACTTAAAGAGTTGTAATTATATAGAAGTTATATATGAGGGCAAGTTCATTTAAAATTGAAGCAAGTATTGTACAAATAACACATTACTTTTCTATATTTACAGTACCATTTTGATTTGATAGATATCCAATGTATCGATTCCAAAGTAGGTTAGGTTGGGTAAATTTGGAAGATGAGGGTTTGACGTAATAAAACCCTAAAATCGTTCACTTTCTACCTACCTATAAATTTCAAGGGGCGGAAAAATGTAAGTTACTAATAATATGCTTACAATTAAATGCAAAATTTCAACAACTCAAAATGTTGAAATATCTAAAAATGAAAATGTCCATTGTAAATAAAAATATTTTTACATCAACTACTTAAACTTTTCAGACGGCCTTCAACCTGCGGACATTCACCTCATAGGACATAGTCTAGGAGCCCACATCGTAGGTTTTGCTGGCAAGACCTTCCAGTCCAGCACAGGTCGCAGGGTCGGCAGGATTAGTGGGTTGGATCCTGCCGGACCCTGCTACAGCCACGTAGACGAAGGTCTTAGATTGGAAGCTGGTGATGCAGATTATGTGGACGTGATACACACTAACGCTGGCGTCTTTGGACTGAATGATGATGTCGGTGAGAATTACTTTGATTAACGCCTTTCAGTAACAATTCGTTTTGTATATTTTCGTTTCTTGCCTTTTACCGAACGTTTTAAACGGTAGACTGTATTTTTTAAGATTCAGTACGATACATTACAAAAATTAAATGATGTATCAATAGAGTAGTAATAGTGTAGTAGTGAAATAGAATACTCAAAAGAAAGTGGACAAATATAGTGGGTGTAAATATGAATATGAATATGAATATGCATATGAGCATGAATATGAATATGAATATGAATATGAATATGAATATGAATATGAATATGAATATGAATATGAATATGAATATGAATATGAATATGAATATGAATATGAATATGAATATGAATATGAATATGAATATGAATATGAATATGAATATGAATATGAATATGAATATGAATATGAATATGAATATGAATATGAATATGAATATGAATATGAATATGAATATGAATATGAATATGAATATGAATATGAATATGAATATGAATATGAATATGAATATGAATATGAATATGAATATGAATATGAATATGAATATGAATATGAATATGAATATGAATATGAATATGAATATGAATATGAATATGAATATGAATATGAATATGAATATGAATATGAATATGAATATGAATATGAATATGAATATGAATATGAATATGAATATGAATATGAATATGAATATGAATATTAATATGAGTATGAATATGAGTATGAATATGAGTATGAATATGAGTATGAATATGAGTATGAATATGAGTATGAATATGAGTATGAATATGAGTATGAATATGAGTATGAATATGAGTATGAATATGAGTATGAATATGAGTATGAATATGAGTATGAATATGAGTATGAATATGAGTATGAATATGAGTATGAATATGAGTATGAATATGAGTATGAATATGAGTATGAATATGAGTATGAATATGAGTATGAATATGAGTATGAATATGAGTATGAATATGAGTATGAATATGAGTATGAATATGAGTATGAATATGAGTATGAATATGAGTATGAATATGAGTATGAATATGAGTATGAATATGAGTATGAATATGAGTATGAATATGATTATGAATATGAGTATGAATATGAGTATGAATATTAGTATGAATATTAGTATGAATATGAGTATGAATTTGAGTATGCATATGAATATGAATATGAATGTGAATATAAATGTGAATGTGAATGTGAATACGAATACGAATAAGAATACGAATACGAATACGAATACGAATACGAATACGAATACGAATACGAATACGAAATCGAATACGAATACGAATACGAATACGAATACGAATACGAATACGAATACGAATACGAATACGAATACGAATACGAATACGAATACGAATACGAATACGAATACGAATACGAATACGAATACGAATACGAATACGAATACGAATACGAATACGAATATGAATAAGAATACGAATACGAATATGAATATGAATATGGCAGTTAGCTCAGTGGGTGCTTTCGCTTTCCATCAACCCGCCTGTTTGAGGCTTCGAACTTCTAAACGAAATAAGATAAAATGTTGAAATTTACAGATTATATGTGTTGTAGTGTTGGCCCAAAACTAGAAATATTATTGTATTTAAAATAACTTAAAATTATATTTAGATGCTACCATATCCGTAAATATCCTCTTCGGTGCCATTCTGGCACCAAAAGGTCTTTAGGTAGGAATTTATAATTTTGCTATAATTTTTCAAATATCCTATATTTAAAAAGATAAATACTAAAAAGAGTTAGATATAAATTGTTAAAAAAGTTGTAATAATAAAAGCAAAGGGTTTTTTAGCAATTCACGATATTTTTACACATGCGGAGGATATACTGTACAGTCTATAGACATGATGAAAAATTATCTGAATATTTCCAAATGGTTTAAAAGAAACACTTTGTATCATTAAGTGTTTGAATTTTTGTGAGTACATCGTAGTGCAAATTCCGCTAGTACTTATTTTAACCTAAGTATCAACTGTCAGATTAGATACGTGGTGAACGTACGAGTATGTATTACAATGGTAACGGAATAACTGACTCTTTCCTTTTTCATGTTCATGAAGTTAAAATCTTCTCCAGATCGTTTTTCCAGACCTTAAAGGTATATTTTACGTGTAAAATACAGGACTTAAAATTAAATTTCCTTTGGTATCGCCAGAAAAAGTTTTTTACGCCTAGGATGTAAGCAAAACAAAATGTTGAAATAGGTTGAGAAAACGATACACACTCGACTCATAAGTATTCACAGTTCACCTTTCTTTCACCTTCCTTTTTAAACAATTATATGGATTGCAAAAGTTAGAATTTAATACTGAAATAAATGCTAGTTGAATTACGTTTTAGTTCACGAAATAAAGTAGCACTGAAATTATATATACCTATGAATGTAGATTATGTTGTCCATAACCCTATTTAGGAGATTGGCAATTAATGTGTTTACTATACACTATTATTAGAGATAGTATGTTGTAAGATAGATCAGTGTTTGTCAGAGAATATTTCGATCGAGTTGAGTTTAATTTTTTTATAGCTACACTCATTTCGATCAATCATAACCGATTCGCCTATACTATTCATAAGTTAATAGAATGTTGATATGTAATGATTAACGTGCAGTTCCAGTGACGAGTACACAGTGCCGTAATAACGTTGATGTGACGTGAAAACTGTCAAAAAATGCTGGTAATACTAACTTGACATCACATAAAAATTACCGGTTTTAAGACTTTCATGTTTTACTTAGATATTTTACGACTTCTTGCAAAACGCTGACGACAGGCAATGTGATCTATCTGTGTGATCAGACAAGAATATTTTAGTTACACATATCACACGTGAAAGTGTTAAAAACTAAATGAACTTTCCGTAATAAAATAAATAAACGCAATAGTGTTACAGTTGAAATGCCAGCATATACCTGTTACTCCTAGAGTTATAAAAGGGTATTGAATAAAAACATTTTTGAAGTGAAACGTAGACATAGGCAGGCACTTTGCGCACCGGCGTACTTTTTCTGAGCAGTGAAAGAAACTGAGCCGTAACGGTTGGGTCGGTAATGCAAAACCGTCAGGTTCGGGTCAGGGGAATAGGGTAAACTCAGTTTCCTTCAGCATCTATGAGTTTTTGAGGCCACCAAGCGCACTATTTTAAAATGTCAAGTGGATTACTTTTTTAAAGCACACGAATTGCACTATTTTGAAATATCAAGAGAACTACATTTTAGGCGCAATATTTGCATTTTTTAAATATTAAGTTGACTACTTTTTTAAGCACACCAAACGCACTAGTATTAAATATGAAATGAACTACTTTTTTAACCGCACCAATTTCCCTATTTTGAAATATCAAGTGAACTACATTTTAGGGGCAATATTCGCATTTTTTAAATATTAAATATGAAATGAACTACTTTTTTAACCGCCCCAATTTCACTATTTTGAAATATCAAGTGGACTACATTTTAGGGGCAATATTCGCATTTTTAAAATATTAAACGGACTACTTTTTTAAGCGCACTAGTATTAAATATGAAATGAACAATCTTTTTAAGTGCATCAATTGCACTATTTTAAAATATCAAGTGAACGACTTTTTAAGACGCACCATACGCACTTTTTGATTAATATTTCATGTTATTAATATTTCTATTTTATTATACATTAATATTTCTATACATATAATAAAATTGTAACGGAGTGAATTCTTTACATTGAAAATATTTAAAGAAATGTTTCATTTAGCATGTAGAATGATAATGTAAGCCACAGAAATATTTTAAGAAGCCCTCCCACTTGTCCCTCTCTATTTTAATGCGTACGGGTGTCTAGTATAATCTACTGGACGCATTTTGATGAAATTTGGTATGGTAAAAGTATATACTCAGGACCGACATAGAAAAGAGAGAGAAAAAAATCTTTTCCTATTTACACGCGAACAAAGTCGTAGATACGGCGAGTTTTATATAATATGTAAATATTATCGTAGTATATAATCAGGATAATATTTCAAGTGTATACACTTAGTGTTGTATTTTAAAATAATAATCTCGAATTTTTCTTCATTCGCCAAACTAATACGTCATACATCAATGTAATTATATATATATATATATATATATATATATATATATATATATATATATATAATTTTAAAATTAGAAGTTTTCACTTCTATCTTATGGGCCAGCACACACCAGAATTTGTTTCAACCAACCCCCAATATGAGTATTACTTTACTTTGGCAACTAGAATGATTAGCTTTGGATGATGCGTCACTTAAGAAACAAATATTCACTCAATCTATAAAATATTTCTGACATCACAATTCATTTTGATAAACTGACATAAATCAGATTTCAAATTGTCACAATCAATTTTCTAACAAAAAAATATATTTTTTATGTACGTTTTTCACAGTTCCGTACCTTAAAAGGAAAAGTGGAACACTTATAAGATCAATTACGTGTCCGTCTGTTTCAGTCCATTTTTCCGAAACCACTCGTTGTGGAAACTTGAAATTTGGCTAACTAGTAAATCATATTAAGCCGCTTATATTTTAACTCAAAAACTAAAGAAAATACCTATGAAAATTTTAGAAGGAGAGACGAGTTACTCGGAGATACAATTTTTAAAATCCATAAATACACTGCATACAGATTTTAAAAATGTTTGAAAGGGCGTTTCGCTTAAAAGAACTATGCATAAGTGTATCATATTTTTAAGTAGTACAACTTCTGGGAAACACTGTAAAATATATAAAAAATATCTACCCTCCCCCAACCTTATTTCTGAGTCTACTGAACCTGAATTATGAAAACACGCAAAAATTTTAGTAAAATGTAAACTGTTTTGTATGCCACAGTTTTAAAAAAAATCACAATTGTATATATGTTCCCCTAATTAATTATAGAGGATATTATTAAATATTTTTCACACGAGAAAATCCACATTAGTGAAGACTTATGACATATAGAGTAATTTTATTTGAAACGAGTAAATCCTATGTATATTAATATCGATAGCACATCCACCGTTCCCAGGTCACGCGGACTTTTATGTGAACGGGGGTGTCGATCATCCTGGCTGTACAACCCCAGTTTGCAGTCACCGAGTGGCGACGGCGCTGTATGGAGCCACAGTGCGCAATCCGTTAGCATTCAAAGCCAAAACTTGCAGTAACTACCAGGCTTTCAAATGGAAGCAATGTGGACAGAGTACAGTGGCCCTTATGGGGTATGGATCCAATCCTGAGACACGGGGAAGATTCTTCTTGCGTACTAGTGCTGAGGAACCGTTTGGGTTGGGCAATGATGGGTTGGAGTGATACGGGTTTTGAATTCCGATAGCATTCATATTAAAACAACAATTAAAGGTTTTGGTAATCACAAATTAATTCACACATTATTTATTTATAAACCAGCCCAAATTTTGAAATATGTTTTTTTACACCAATAACGCTTGCCACAAAGCAAGCCTTGATGGTGAGTTCAAATTGGTTTATGACCAATCATCTCTAGTGACCTAGTCTAGCGTTGTATTCAAATACTTTATAACAAAATTTAAATTAAAAATTATCCTGAGAAAAAAATTCATTATTAAATATTACAATGGTTTATTATGTGTAACTCCCATATTTATACCAGTAAGTTACAGTAAGTTAAGTTACTTTTTATATAGTAATTGTATTGTGTAACCTATTTACTTCAATTATCATTTGGTATTTACATTCCTGGTATTATATTTTATCATTTACCTCAAGATTACGAACAGTCGTGTGATCTTGTGAACTTCTTCGTTAATATTAATACATTCATTTGTCGACATTTCGTCAAGTGATTTATGTTTATTCCATCCCTATTTTGAGTCTATGTTCTGTCTCATCCTCGTTTTTTTAATTTTTTGCTTATCTCTACGGTAAGACTAACGGTGTTTAAAGTAGTATTTATGTACATCATAGGTATAATAATTGAATTGGTATATCATGTTTCTTGCTATCACGCTAGCCAAAGTAATTAAAAATGATTTTTTTCCAAATCAGAATGTATTGGAATAAAAGCACAAGAGTGAAGAAAGGGATAATTTTAAATGGGCTTTGCTTGTTAAATTGATCAATTTTTTTTCATTTTTACAAATATCTGCATCGATAAGACATATGTTTGAAGTACAATATCTTTCCTAATCACCGTGAAATTCGTTTAACAAATAAATATAACCACAAAGAAAAAAATCATTTTCATGTCCTTTTTACGCGGCTACGGCAGACGAAGGGTTATGAATTTCACAGGCTATGTATGTGTGTGTGTGTGTGTGTTGTTAATATGTTCCCTCGTGCAGACGAAACTACTAAAGTGATTTCAACAAATGAGGTGTACTTAGATTCACCTTGGTCCAGAGCTCGATATAATGGATAAGAACTTGACTTTCACATATCCGATGAATGGTCAGTATTTGAATAATTTGCATCTGACATTACAAGAATTCCCAAGAACGAGTAAAATTCTTGAAGGGTTAACTTTTCTTTCATAGGGATTTCCTCATTGTATGCGTTACAGACAGTAATCGCCTTCTTGTTGGTATGACGAACAATTTGATTGACCATTTTAACAATAAAAACTGTTTTGAATATTTCGCTGATCGTGTTAATGTTTTCTTAGGGAATAAAGCATTATGAATTTCACAGACTATGTTTGTATGGATGTACGTGAGTAAGTTTGTTCCCTTGTACAGACTAAACTACTAAACTGATTTCAACAAACGAGGTGTCCTTTGATTAATACTGATCCAGAAAATGTCCTAGGGTACTTAATGTTATCAATGTCACAGGCTTTGTATATATGTATGTGAATAAGTTAATTCCTTAATAGAGATTAAACTATGAAAGTCAAATGAAGTGTCCTTAGATTAGACCCAGAGAATATCCTAGTGTATATAACGTTATGAATTTTACAGAGTGTTTGTATGTTTGTGAGTAAGTTTGTTCCCTCGTACAGACTAAACTAAGCTCCTCGTACCGACTATAAATAAATAAAAATAAAACTACTAGAGCGATTTCAACATATGACATATCCTTAGATTCGCCTTAATCCAGAGAATGTCCTGGGATATATAATGTTATGAATTTAACAGACTATACTTACCCACTTACCTACTAAAGTGATTTCAACAAATGAGTTGTCCTTAGATTAATCATGATGTAGAGAATATTCTAGATTATGTAAGATTATGAATTTCACAAGCTATATACGTATGTATTTCGTGATTTTCAGTTATTTTTTCCATAGTTGGATTTTAGTTTTTCCTCTTGTTTATTCCGCGTTAAAGAAATAGAAAGGGAATAACGTAAAAACGGGCGAGTTGTTGGTTTTCTTAAGATTTTCATACCCCGATTATGACAGAACTGAAACAGCGTCGATTAGGAAAGGGAATATATTTAGAATGTTGGAAAATACAGGTAGAGAACAAAAAGAGAGAAAGCAAGTACGGCTTAGAAAAATAAGCGATTCACAACGATCGCTTATATATTTATTCTTTAGTTTCTTATTTTTATACCCTATACGTTCACGTATAGGGTATAAAAATAAGAAACTAAAATAAATGATTGTTCAAATAAATGATTGTTCACTTCAAGTGCCGATGTAGATATTTAACAACACCAAGGCTTTAAGCCATATATAATATGTGATTCAATAATATAATATGTGATTCAATCTTGCTTTATAGTTTCCAAGTGGAAACGTGGGTCTCAATAAATTCAAAACAGTTAACTTTGTGTTTAATTCTTATGAAAATACTAAAATTCTTATATAATAATACTAACTAACTAACTATTTAGTAATCATTTTTGTACTGCAAATTGATCCTACCATTAAACAATTAAAATAGTAACTGAACTAAGACATAATTTGGACAATGCACAGTATACACATTATACCATCCACGTAGTCAATTTAACTTTACTTGTCTAAATATATACAGCACTAATGTTGCACAACACGTCACCCTAAAATCTTGTGAGTTCGTGTCACAGCATGTCAGTAACGCGAACTCACAAGATTTTGTCCATCCTAAAAACGTCCACTGCACACATTATACACTCGGATAAATGCAGTCAGTTTGTATATATGTATATACATATATATATATATATATATATATATATATCTGTATACGTGTGCACATGCGATTGCGCATGCGCCACTCTGGTGCCAGAGCAGTAGATGTTATATATATATATATATATATATATATATATATATATATATATATGTATATATATATATATATATATATATGTTCTAATTTATACATAATAAGGAAATATTAACTTCTACTCAATTACCCATTTACACATATCTTGCTAGAAATGCGTAAAGCAACTTAATATGAAACAAAAATGTATTTAAGAGAAAAGACAATAAAAGCCAATAAATAGGAACAATAATATAACGAGTACAATTTTTAAGAGAAACCGCACATTAACTACGAGAATCGCAAATAGGTGTCAACATGAATATACAAAATATAAAATATAGCTGTCTTCATTCGCGCATGACAATTTAAAATAAAAAAAAACGATTCCAACCCCGAAATCGATAAATGGTCTACGTAATACAATAACATTTTGACTATATGTAACACCAAGTATAGACCCCTTCTCATGCACAGAGATTAATATGCGACCACACTCATCGTGAAAAATAACGGAAACCTGCGAATAATTAAAATAGGAAAATGGAGCAAATAATTTCATTCTATAAATAAATAAAAACATGTATATAACTAACGAAATCTTTTTTAAACTTATGTTGAAATGAGTCCATGTTTTCTAATCACCATTCAAGTAAATGTACCGCTTAGTTACAGTGTTTGCAAAGAATTATAATGTTACAAACAATAAAATTACATGCTTTACCTACACAGTGTTTTAAGTTTTTTTACGTGTAATATATAAAAAAAAAACAAAAAAAGTAAATGTGACCTAACGTATGAATTCTTTACAGGTTTTAACAAAAATAAGTAAAACTTATAGTTTAAAATAACAGAAACATACTTTTGCAACCAAAGAACCCATTTAGACAAATCAAACGAACCAAAACTCAATGAGTTTACAGTTGAATTTTTTTCAGAATTTCCCATAATACATCCTCCTCATCATCAGATCCTTCAAGTTACAAAATATAACAAAAGTACCCAATGACGCAAGTAAAACGAGGTCAAACACGGCAGATTTATTGTTAGCCATTGAGAAGTTTCCATGACCACTTTTCTCTTTTATCATCAGATTTTCTGGATACAGTACGCAACCAAAGAGTTCTCTGATATGAGTCAAAAGATTGCAAAGCACGGCAGATTTACTGTTAGCTATTGAGAAGTTTCCATGGCTACTTTTCTTTTCTATCATCAGATTTTCTGGATACAGTACGCAACCAAAGAGTTCATTGATACAAGTTGAAAGATTGCAAAGCACGGCAGATTTACTGTTTGTCATTGAGAAGTTTCTATGACCATTTTTCTCTTCTTTCATGAAATTTCTGGATACAGTACGCAACCAAAGAGTTCTTTGATATAAGTCGAAAGATTGCAAAGCACGGCAGATTTACTGTTTGTCATTGAGAAGTTTCTATGATCACCTTTCTCCTTCATCATCATATCACCACGATTGTACCATATTATTGTATTGTCATCAGAATTACATAAGTTCGCAACTTTTCAAATTTATACGACGATAAGGGGTAGGTTAAAATTGAGTTCAAGGAAAGCTGTGAAAATCATTTTAATTAATAAAAGTTACAATTACAAATTCGCTTGGAAAAGTATTTTTCCACTTATATTTAAAATACAAATATACATAACAACAAAAACACTAAAATGACATGCCTTATTTTTTTCTAAATTTCCTTGTTTTATTCAAAATCTTCTCATTATTCTATTCAATTGAAGTATAATTCCAAGTAGGGAGATATTTTTAACCCTTTCGGCGACCGGGCATAAAACGCGCGCCGGCCTTTCCGCCACTTCTAATAAAATAATACGTAACTCCCAAATTCGTTATTCGATTGTAATAAAGTCATTCTTATATTAAAAAGAAGTTTATTTATAAAATAGTCGAAGTCTTTTTTACTATATTTATAAAGTCATGAGTGTAAAACATAATGAAAAATTTAAAAAGAAAATTTCCACGTTTTTAAAAGAAGACAGGCTTTTAAACGAGATCTCTTTGTAAAATGCATTTTTTATTACCATAAAAGTATGAACAATAATTAAACATAAAGGTGGATAAAAAAATCACTTATCCTAATAAAAATTATATTATCGTCAAGTGTTTCGTGAGCCAACTCAGTATTGTGGTCAAATTACCACAGTTGAAAGCAACAAACTGAAGAGGCCACTTAACCAAGTGTAATGCTAAAAAGTAATGTAATTACTTTCATCCTTAGCGTAATTACAAAGTAATAAAAAATACTTATTGTATTATATTTAAAATACTTATATTTAAAATGGAAAACATAAATGTTTTGAAAATATAAGTTCTTCTTATTCCTGAATTAAAACACACCAAAAAGATCACATAGCGGTATAAATTAATAGAAAATACTGTTTCCAAAAATAATAAAAATATTAACACAGAAAAAAGACGCTTTCGCGCCCTTTTCTTATATTTTGTCAATTTTAGAAAACAATATTGTTTACTTTATAAATAAAACAATAAATATAAAATATAGGTTACAACAATAATCACTATGCATCAAATAATAGATATACACTTACATTCGTTTCATAATTTCCAAATACGAAATTACACAAATCATAGCGGCATACATAATTGAACGATAAGATGACTTTATTACCAATTAATTCTCTATTTTGTCCTATGTCCTATGAAATACAATTGTCTAAATGTTTATTTCACTTCAACTCGATTTTTTGAATGGCACTAGTCACAAACGTCCCAGATAAGAATCAAGGGTGCTTAAAAGGTTACAGCATATGTGATTATAAAATATTATCTTCATTATGTACTTAATCCTATAAAAGTAGATCATTTAATCATAAAATATCTGATAACCTCAAATACCAAATTTGATTCCCAACATCTCTGAAATTTCACTTTGTTATTTGTTTTTTTATTATTATGAAAACAAGTCATTAACCTCTTCGATGCATATTTTATTGGAGGTTACGAATATAAATGCATTTTGTAGACTATAGTGTGTAAGTTCCAAAATTCGCATTTTCATATAATCTGGGAACTTAGTGCAGTGCAGAGATCTCGAATTATACACAAACTATTGGCAATAATCTAGCTAAAGACATAGACGATTTAGTTAACTTAAGAATAAGCTAAATAATAATAAACTAAAAGCAGCGATGAAAGCGCACGCATCTCAAATTGCGCCTAAACTAGCAGCAAGATTTCACATTACAATCTCAATAATATTAAAATATTTTAAACAAATCGGTAAGATTAAGAAGAGGCTGAGATAGGTTCCTTACGAATTAAACTGACGCAGAAGAGAAATCGTTTCGATACTTGCCTTCCTTTACTGTTGCAGAAGAAAGATAAACCATTTTTATACCGGATTGTTATGTGTGATGAAAAATGATTGCTTTTTGACAATATTATCTACAGAAATTCGAGTTGAAAACTCTGTGCCACCCATCGTATTTTCTGGACCTTACTCCAACTGACTACCATATTTTCTAGTCTAAGAATACTTATTAAAAGAAAAAATATATCTTTTCCAGCACGCTACAGAATATGCCAATCTCGAATTTATCACCACTCTGTTCTCCAAGCTTCTTATTAACAATTTACCATTAAGTCAACTCCGGCATTAACAAGCTATCATTAAGTTAACTCTGTCGATAGTTTAGACGAATACTTTGATTAATGTATTGCTTCTTCTTTTGGCTTTAATGAAACAGTCTTTCTATTCAAAATCGGACCTTTCGGACTTAATTATCTAATATTATTTTTACTTTGGCTATGTCAAAATGACAACACTTAAAATATATTTTGTTTAGGTCTACTACTAATAGATATTTAATAGTCATGTAGCATTTTGCAATCAATGCTTACCTCAGGTCGAAAGAAAACGGCATAAAACTACAAAAGATAAATAAATTAATGACGTCATTAAATTATAATATAACAATGATATTAATTTTATGAAATATTTAACAAATTCTCTCGTAGATCAATGACATTACGGACGTATACTTCACACTACTGAGGCTGTTGCATCTTTAGATAATGAATTTGTTTAAAAGTATTTGCAAAGAAAAATCTATCGCTGCCAATTCCAGAGGCATCGTACACAGCGCAGCATCGCAACATAGCGGCGCTACATTATATAAGGCCACCGACACACGGTGCGCACCTGCGACCCGAGGGTAGGGGCTCTGTTAGGGAGGGCGGGGGCGTCTTATTGCCGCCGGGCGGGACACAGATGGTGCCGGACTCTAGAGTTGGAAATGAAAGGGCAATACAGGGCTCGATATCGATAAACCGATTGTAACCGATATTATGACGGACTAATTATCGTGACCGGGTGTTACTGAGAATTAGGGATTATATGCAGACCAAAGGAAAAAAGGTTACAAGCGTTATTGTATTTCATTTGACTTTAATTTCCGTTATGCTAAGAGTTTTTCGGTATTACTGCTCACAAATTATACCTATATTTCACTATAATAATGATTATATATTGAAACATATATATATATATATATATATATATATATATAATAGATGTTATTATTTTATTTATGTATATTTATTTTAAATAATTTTCTAACGGTAACAAAGTGACAAAGATACTTTGAATTATTGCTTAAGCCACTGAAAAACATTTCCTGACATTATGCGTATTCTCCTGTGTTTAGGCAATATCTTTAGACATTATATTTTTTAAGATGCTTCTATCAACTTTACCTGTAACTTCGTAAGCATATTGGTTTAAAAATTAGCAAAATTTATGCAATTCTGATGACGATACAATGATATCATACCATCCATCGATGACGGTATAATAGTATGATAGCATCCATATTTCCATAGTATGATAGCATCCATATTTCCAGATATCATGATGAAGGAAGGAAGTGGTCATAAACCTGCCGAGTTTGGACTCGTTTGACTTGTCTAAAAGAATCTTTTGGTTTGATATTATTACTGGGAGCCTCTAATGGAGAAAAGACGTAATCTTGGGGGACTTTACAATGGCTAACAGTAAAACTGTCGATTTTGAGCTTGTGTGATTCGTCTCGATGAACCCTTTTTTACAAATTGTTACTTTGAGGGAAGGTTACGTTTTGATGATAATTTCTCAATATCTAACAGTAAACCCATCGAGTTTGGACTCATTTAACTTGTGTAAAAGAATCTTTTGGTTTCATATTATTACTGGGAGGATCTAATGGAGAAAAGACATAATATTGGGGGACTTCCCGATGGCAAACAGTAAAACTATTGATTTTGAGCTTGTATGACTCGTCTCGATGAACCCTTTTTTACAAATTGTTACTTTGAGGGAAGCTTAGGTTTTCATGATAATTTCTCAATATCTAAAAGTAAATCCATCGAGTTTTCTCTTTCTTCGAGGATCTTTTCTCCTATTACTCCATAAAATGATTTTTATGGAGTCACAATTAAGTGAAATAACTTTCTTTAAGTTCTTTACCTCGACCTAGTTTCGTTGTATTACATCTTCAGGTGGGCTATTAGCAACAATGTTGTAATGCGACGAAACCTAGATCGTGGTAAAAAACTTAAAGAAAATAGAAATAATACTACATCACGTAGTTTCATTTAATTGTGAATAACGAATTTCTACAAAATTAACGCCAAATAAATTCAATACTTTAATGGAATAATAGAAAAAGATATTTTTGCGAACTTGTATAAAAGTTATCGGTTTTTAAACGTAAAGAAATATTGGTTTTTTAAACTTACAAGAGAATCAGGTTATAAAAAGGTTTATCAAAATATACATTAAATAGCAATATAGACTAAATACTGTAGTTTAATAATACTGGGGAGTATAAATAATATTGAGTATCGAATATAAATACTCAGGTTATTAACATACAAGTTTTGCCGCGAACGTCATTACTTTTTATTAATTATAATATATTTTTTCGACATCGACTTTAGTCACGTCTCTCCCTAAGGGGTGTAAAAATGTAAATGCGGCCGGCGCTTAGCAGCACCTGCGTCGCTACTCCCTCCAGCGCCGATAGAACTTCCCCGGTGCAACCCGCGCCGCCTCCCACCCCGTACCCATCTACGGATCGAGCAAATTACAAATCTGTCATTGTCAAGAGCGACAGGCCAGCTAGGCGCGAAGAAGAATGAATAAAAAAGTTAAACGGTCTGAAATTGATAAAATGCAAAAATGTTGCTAATCACTGCTAATAATCCAATAAGAAAGGGGGTTGTAAGGAAGAATTTTGGAATTAATAAAAATTAAAATATTAACATTTTCAAGACGACACCAAAGTAAATTTCGATAACAGTAATGGTGTAAAAACAAAAAACTGACGTTTATTCCAAATTTGTATTTTATCTTTTTTTTCACTAAAATAAATAAATATTATTTATATTTTTGATACCATCCTAATGGTTATATTTCTTGTACAGGTAAGTCAATAAGAAAAGGTAGGGACAACATATTAGGAAAAAAAGTTTTTTTTTGTATATTTTATTTATGTTTCAGAAGTTTTATTTACATTTTTTTCCACTGCATAGGAAAAGAGTGTAATGATTACTTCGTGGTGTATTAAAATAAACATAAAAAATCAAATTGGCTTAATATTTCCAGAGATAACCGCTATCATGCATACACGCATAAATAACTCACAAAAATTAAACAGTAGTTACGTACTAAAACAAATTAGTAAATGATAAAAAAGTTTATCAAAGTTTAATATTAAACTTTGATAAACTTTTAAGGTAAATTTCTTAGTTCCATTGTTTCATATTTGTTTGTTTGATATGGCCAACTCTAGGCCTACATATAACGAAACTGTATACTTGAAAATATCTAAAAAAAACAAATATGGGGCGAAGAAGGATAAGTTATAAAATGCATTAGGACCATTTTTGGATTCTTTTTCTGTTGGCCTGTTTTTGTTTTTGTTTTTAAATGTGTCATGTAAAAACTAATGACTCAAGTCAGACGGAGTTTTTAGAAAAAAGTAAAAGTCGATTTAAAACAATATTTAGATTTCATTTCATCACAATCGGTTTACTCAATCAATATATACGTGAACTAAATGTTTTCAAAAATGAATTTACATGTCACAACAAAAAATGCCTTTCTACTCGAACGATAGTAATTATAAAAATGTTTAGTGAACCTGTGTGATCAATAGATGGCGCTGAGTGTATTTTAAATCACGTAATGAAATTTTCGACTTGAGTATACATTGGCAAAGTGGACTTTGCCAGATGTGAAGTATGGTGAAGTGTGTAGCGTTACGTATATTAATCTTATAGTTAACTTAATAATATTTTCCGAAGGTTCATTCGAACGAATTCTTGGGGGCAGCTAAGTATTGAGTATATATAATGTGAAAACGTGATCAAAAACATGACCAAAAGAGTGAGCAAATTATAATGCTAATTAATTTCGTACACGTAGGTTAAGGATAAAAATTACCACAGCTCTTTGTCGCTGACGAATAACTTCAGTAACAACAAAAATAGACAAAATCTAGCTTATTGTAATTTATGTAGCTCCAAGTGACGCGTTCCCCGCTATGATAATACCACGACAAACCAACAAAAGCAAAAAGAAAAAATACCATGAAGCACTGGATTCAAGTTATACTTCCACATTTTAATAGTTATACCCTACCATATTCACTATTTGAATAGTGACGCCTAAACAGCGTAGGATTTATACCACTTCAAACGCACTACTTTATTTCGCTTCAAAAATTTGCAAGTAACTTAGGAACTAGTACGAAAAATACTAAAATAAAATGATACACGAAAGAAATAAAGTTACTAAATAGATTACAGAAAGCGATTCTTAACTAGTTAATCTCTACATATAAAAAAACTGTAAACTGGACTTTCTGTGTATTAAAGATATTTACATAAAAATTTCCACGATTTTTGAGTTAATTAGTGAATTAAATCAAACGAAACTTCTTTGTTTTCTTTTTAACCTGCTCATTACAGTTTATTTCAAATCGCGGAAAAATTTTAAAGCATAATTTTTGTGTACGATATGTGATTATAAAAAGTGTGTTTTCGATTAAGTATTTCTTGCTTCCTTCCTTTAACTCGTATATCCATATTTAAAATTGTCAATATTAACATATTCTTAAAGTACTTCGTTTGTTTTTATGAAGCAAATCTTCTTTAGGATTGGCTTGAGAGTAACGCAGATTTTTTTCGGACGGAAATAACGTTTAGTAGTTTTCTTATACAGTTTCCGAAATTCTACACTCCGTTGATGTATTTGAAATCATCAAATGACTGTACAATTTCGTATATGTGTTATATACACATATATATTTGAATTTATTTCTATTCTATTTTTATAAAGTTTGAATACCAACGATTATTTTGTTTGATAGTGTATACTAGCGAGGTGGGCCCATAAATATAGTGATAATATGATGATAAGACTCCAAAGTGGAAAATGGAACAGCTTAATGGATGGTAGTAAATCAACTGTGATTCAAGATATTTTGCACTGGTAGTTGTAACTTTACAAAATAACAACACCATCGACCGGGTCGGGGTCCGATGATGAGTTTCAGAGATTAACAATGACACTCCTTAACGGATAATCAATCTTGATTTAAGATATTTGTTACTGATAGTTTTTAGTTTTTAAAACAACTTCACCGTCGACCAGTTCAGGGTCTGATTATTAGTTATGGAGATAAACAATGGAATTCGGTAACTGATGGTAATAAATTAACTGCGATTCAGGATATTTGCAACTGATAGTCGTTGGTTTGCTAAATAACTTCACCATCGACCAGATCAAGGTCTGATGATGAATTTTATAGATGAACAACGGAACTACTTAACGGATGGTAGTAAATAAACCTGAATTCAAGATATTTGCTGCTAATAATTCTTAGTTTTTAAAATAACTTCACCAGGTCAGGGTCTAATGATCAGTTTTGAAGATGAACAATGTAACTCCTTGGCGAATGGTAGTAAATCAAACGTGATTCAAGATATTTGATACTGATAGTTATTATTTATATACTGATAGTTATTACGATCTGATAAAACTTCCGGAGATGAATAATGTAGCACTTTCACGAATATTTACTACGGGTACTTATTACTTTGCAAAATAACTACACCATCGACTAGGTTAGGGTCTGATGATGAGTTTTGGAGATGAACAATGTAACTCCTTAACCGACGGTCGTAAATCAATCGTGATTCCAGATATTGGCTACTGTTAACAGTTACTTTACAAAATAACCACACCATCGACCAGGTTAGAGTCTGAGGATGAGTTCTAGAAATGAACAATGGAACTCCTTAATGGAAGGGAATAAATCAACCATGATTCAAGATATTTGCTATAGGTATATATATTGTAACTTTGCAAAATAATTACACCATTGACTACATAATACCTGAAACAATTTTCAAAGAAATTTTACTTCAACTGCGTGTAAACTTCACTCGCACTGGACCAGACTAGTTTGTGACAAATAAAATTGAATCAAAATATTGTCTTCGAAGATATAATAGAGTAGAAGTTGGCTCAGAAATTGTATTATCGACGTATAAAGTATACGTCGATAATACAATTTCTGAAAGCAAAAGTTTTTTAAGTAATCATTTCTTTTTATATACTGATGTAATCTCAACCAAACTTGATGCCAAGTATTTACTGATAGATTTTTTCTGATTGTCTTTTTCTTCTTTTCACTTCTCCGCCTATCACTAAGCAGTATGTTCGCAGTCAGTTACCAGATAGCTCCCATAGAGTGAAATTTCTATGGCTTCTCTACGTCATTGAATCTACGCATGTACTGAGTATTTCAGGGAAACTCACCAAAACTATGTATTTTTCTCCATCCCTCGCACCAGTTGTTACAAAAATAACATATCTAGTTTAAGCCAAGTAATGTTACGGATATCTTAATATTATTTTGGTATGACCTACATTAGTAGTACGACATACCCCATGATTTTGACATCAAAACTTTTGCTGGTTCAGATGCCACTTTTCGTACAGATACCCAACAATAAACTCAGCTTTTGTGGGGTTGGATAAAAGTAATTTTTTTAACAAAGTCTTTGTTTTTAAATATCATTAAAAGGTTTATATTTTTTAAATGTTGATCGAATAAAATAAATACGAGGAAGACTAGCGGTTATTAAATCCATAAAAACCTACATTAAGTTACCCTGGCAATACTCCAAATCAATGAATACAGTCTTGGATATAGTGAAGTTGACTGAAAATTCAATTTTTGTGTCTGCCCGGTAAAGATAAGAAGCAAACCTTACTAGACTCCATCCGCCCACTGAAGAGCTGTCACTCATAAAATAAACTACTGGCTGCAAAAATGAAAATCAAAGGAAACCAATA
This sequence comes from Druceiella hillmani, assembly GCA_039881145.1. NCBI lineage: Eukaryota > Metazoa > Arthropoda > Insecta > Lepidoptera > Hepialidae > Druceiella > Druceiella hillmani. Next base: position 11,617,150 of record JAYKKI010000071.1, on the reverse strand, counting down.
ATATTAACCTTATTCAATGAACACAGCCTGAGATTGAAAAAATAATACTAAAAGATGTAGCTTTCCACATGAGATGGGAAAGCTTATTATTATTTTGAAACAACATTTTAGGTTAGTTATACACAGCTTCACAGAAATTGACAATTAACTAATATGTTCTAATTAAATAGAACTACGTGATGTAGTATTATTTCTAAAAAAAATAGAACATATTATTGGATATATTCGGGGTTAATTTTGTAGAAATTCATTACTCACAATTAAATGAAACTATGTGATACAGTATTTTTTCTACTTTCTTCAATTTCTTTACCACGACCTAGGTTTCGTTATATTACAACATCTTCAGGTGGACTATTAGCAATGACTATACTATAACACAACGAAACCTAGGTTTAAAAGAAATTGAGGAAAGTAGAAATAATACTGTATCACGTAGTTTCATTTAATTGTATATAATGAATTTCTACAAAATTAACCCCAAATATATTTAATAATATGTTCTATTTTATTTTCCCAGACTTGGTTTTGTCATTTAAATTTTATTTATTTACGTATATTTGTGAAAGCTAGACTGTGAACCTGGAAAACTAACTTACTAATTTAACAAATAAAAAATGGAATAATGTGTAAAATTGTTTATTGAATATAATGTATTTCCATTTGTCTTTTTTTCCATTTCCATGTTGTTATCCATTTGTGTATATGCATACAATTACGACATATATATATATATATATATATATATATATATATATTAGATACTACAAATTAATACTTTGAATTCAAGTTCAACATTAAAAGGTGCCTACCTTTTGTGGATAGCTGTTCTATGTACTTTACTGCAAATGAATTGACATGAAATACGTAATTAATTGAATGTTAATTGGCATGAAATTAATTCGTTTCATTGGACTAACTACAGATTATTTCAGTAAATTTCCCACTGTCATAGCATATCATAAGAATGTACATAGCTAACATTATATTTTAACAAAAAATATCATTAAGTTGAGGCAAAAATATATTGACTTATATTATTCACTAGAAATAATTCATTAAAAAATAAACAGTGGTTAAAAACTCGTTATTAAAAAAATCATTACCATTAAAATATTTCTTTTCAAAAAAATAAAAATTCAAGAGTGTTTTTATTTTAATGAAACAAAATTTTCAAAATATTATCAGATTTTCCCGCGAATTGTAAGAATTTGGAAAACATAAAATATCTACAAATCAATATTTTTGAGAAAATCTAGCAAACGATTGAATTTCAATCGCTTTGGGAGTCCTCAAATCGATCATTTTCAAACGAGATTAAGCTTGCTCAGATCAACAAATCATAATTGTTTGCGAACCAAACGTCTCCCAAAATTCTTTTTCTTCTCTAAATTTTCCAAAACGAGAAGATGTGATCATTCCAGATATATATGCTTGTAACGACCCGATTTTCAGCCATAAAACACAGACACGAGTCTCATGGTAAGGAAGCATGTTTTATATTTTCAGAGATTTCTTAAATATGTAGAAAATAAAGTCACAACACTATATAATAGAATACATACAAATTATTAATATTATGTAGTATAATATATATTTTAGAAATTTTAATTTAATTGCAAATTCTATAATTGAAATTACTGAATAATATTAATTTTTCCGCTATTGTTTCCGTTTACAAAAAATTTATCAAAATTAATTTACAAAAATTTAAATAAAATGTATAACCGTTTTGTTTTTGGAAATCGTTCTAGAAAAATTATTAATTCAGTTACTCCTTTAATTACAACGCTAGATTACGTATTTTAATACGATAAAAAATATATATTACAAGAAATAGAAAATTTAAAAAATGGCTGATTTTCGATGAAGTTAAACAATTATAATAGACAAAAAGCGGTTTCTCTTTTGTGAACACATAACAAAATAAATATCTATATTTTTGAGATTAAATGTTGTTGTAATGGAAATGGCGACATGTGTTTTGATTGGATTAGTATTGCAAGCTAAAACATGATTGTCCATGCCTTTTTAATTACAATCAATTTCTAATTCTATCCTCTTAAAATAATAGACGTATTAGAAATAATCCCGAACATATAGCGACATACGACATGCTATTTTCATTTATTAATCAATATTTCAATATTACAGCTAACACTTTTACCATCAAAATACTCGAAATGCCCATGAACCTGAAGAGAGTTTTAGTTTACTTTATTTTGATAACAAATTACGCAAACGTATCAAATTCACCAGATCTAAGTCCCATAGAGCACGTTGCAAAACCTATATCGGATTTACTTTCGGAATCAGAAATTAATTCCTACAAAACCTACACAAGGAGAGTTCAGACATTCGAAGAATTACCTGTTATCACTGTTCAGACATCACAAGTAGAAGACAAGAAACTCGCAGCATCGAAGGAACAGATCCAACCCTTAAAATTATTTGAAAGATACGATCAGAATGCTGTTGGTCCAAAACCATTCAATGATTACAATCCAGCAACGGTTTGCAGAGACTGCTTTAGTAACAGGGAAGTGCAGATTCCAATGCTCCGCGGATACGTAGAATTGTCAATTAGAGAAGAAAAACAAATCGTTCCCTTTATTTTCAACATTGAAAATATCATTCCATTTTATGGTGACAGCACTGCTAAAACTTAGAGAAGGTTAAAGGAAATCTTGGTTTTTCAAATTAAACACGTACGTTTTTAGCTCTAGTTAAAATATAAATATTTCAATAGCATTCATTTGTTAGATAAGAAAATTACATAATGAGAAATTTTAAAAATACGTAGGTATTACTATATTTTTCATATCAAAAAACAAGGCTTTGGTTACAGGTTCCAGCTTTACTTAGTCAGAGATACATAAAAGAACTATCTACATATTGGGGTAGTAGGGAAAATTCTTAGAACTAGTTGTTAATAGCAATGGTGATCCAAAAATAATTAAAATTTTGAAAATTTAAATTGTAACCCTTGAGGTAATCAACTTGAATTTGTCATTTCTATTTGCAAATGGGGTTCAATTTGAAAGTTTTGTAATTCACGTCAAGATGAATTTAAAATGAGAAAATTGATTCGATGATTTTTTTACTTTCAAAGTTATGTTCTAGCAAAGTTATTATCTACTTCCATTGATGACAACATTTTATGATGAAGCCCAGTCCTGTGCTATTGTTTACAACTGGTTTAATGAGTTCAAGCATAACGGTACGTATCTCAGTGATAATCGGACGTCCCTCATAGTGACAACCGAAGATGCTGCGTGGCTCGTGATAAAGACCGATAAGAGAGCAGATTCTAAAAAATATAGCCATTGGCATGAATCAAGTATAAAAAAATCCACATGAACATTTTAGGGGTCAAGCAACATTGTGCTAAGTGGATACATCATAATTAAATGAATACATCATGACAGGTCACAACAGCTGGATATTTTTTATTAAACCGAAATTCAGTGGCAGCTTGTGCAATGGGTTAAAAAGTTACCTAAAGTACTTGCATTAAAAGACGACGTTACTTATAGTAAAAGTATGAAGTTTTAGTAACAAGATCTTCGGAAGGTCTTTCGGATGGGTTGATCATTATGCGGCAGTCATTCTGGAAAATAAGAGTATGGTACCGAAGTATTATGGAAATATTTCAAAACAACGTCTTTGCAGTAGAAGCCTCCTTCATCACGACAACGTCTCAGCTTACTCAGCTAGACGACTAACCGATAATTTGACTAAAAATTATGGGCCATAATAACCTCGATTTCGCATTATGCGATTTCTATTTATTTCCAAGAATAAAAGATAAACTACAAGAACTTCGATTCCTGGACACCAAAGAAGCGGCAACTGCCTTCTTTGGTGTCCAGGACATGAGTCATAGAGGAAAGAAAGAGTGGTAGTTTTTCTCAGCGGCTCTGTCGAATGAAATACTGCACAAGTAGTCACGGAAATAATCTTGAGAAACAAAAAATCAATTATAAAATTGTTAATCGGTTCTATTTTTGATATTATTATATTTTTGATTTCTTTGTTACTTGTAATACATTATTTCAATTTTTTTAAATGATAAATTGGTATAGTAGTTTTATAACTCAGATTATCTTAGATTCTTGTGGAATTTGTTATTTTTCTAGTTATTACAGTTACGTCCTGTTACAATTATCTACAAGAAACCACTATGGTAGCACTGAATTCAAAAAGTTTATATTAAAAGCATTCAATATACAAAAAAGTAAGATGAACTTTGTTTAAATATCGATAAGTTTATTATGTAATTTTTAGCAGTAGAAAAATTGGCTATCAATAAAATATTTGATAGAAATATATGAACATAATATTATCATACCCTAAAAATCAATTAGCAAAGATGGAGAACCGTATCAAACGTAGTCTATATCTTTGCTTTTTATTTAAAATCCTTATTAATTCTAGTATTCCTTTATATGTTCGAAAGAAACTGCAATATTAAATTGGGTTCCATAGATAAAAATACTTTTGTGTCCCATTAGTACAGAATGAAGTATTTGATTGGAACTTTGAAACAAAATTTTTACTAAAATGTTTACAAAAGTTTTACTTGAATTGCGTCAAGGATTACAAGAGAAAACTACAGACACATTTTACTTGTTTGGACACACTCTTGGCCGGTTTTTTTAACCATTAAAAACATAATTTACGTTTTTATGGTTCTTTTGCTTATATTTAGTTTATTTCTTTTTCTTTACGAATTTCAGATTATATTGTACAACCAAATAAATAACGCTTATCTTTTTATTAAAAATATTCATGTTATTGTAATAGCAAATCCATTGTCTTGACACCGGTTCCAAAAATTTCTGGTAGTGGCAGTAATTTCCAAATTGATTTATGTACGGAAAGGTTTGCGATACAATATAAGGCGATTTTTTGAGATACAACGTGCACCGCAAAAATTCGAACTATACTCGTATTTTCTTTATTTATGTACGGAAAGGTTTGCGATACAATATAAGGCGATTTTTTGAGATACAACGTGCACCGCAAAAATTCGAACTATACTCGTATTTTCTTTATTTATGTACGGAAAGGTTTGCGATACAACATAAGGCGATTTTTTGAGATACAACGTGCACCGCAAAAATTCGAACTATACTCGTATTTTCTTTATTTATGTACGGAAAGGTTTGCGATACAACATAAGGCGATTTTTTGAGATACAACGTGCACCGCAAAAATTCGAACTATACTCGTATTTTCTTTATTTATGTACGGAAAGGTTTGCGATACAACATAAGGCGATTTTTTGAGATACAACGTGCACCGCAAAAATTCGAACTATACTCGTATTTTCTTTATTTATGTACGGAAAGGTTTGCGATACAACATAAGGCGATTTTTTGAGATACAACGTGCACCGCAAAAATTCGAACTATACTCGTATTTTCTTTATTTCATAATTTTTAAAACGCATATTATTGGATAGTCATTTGAGTCGATTAAATTTTTTGGTAAAAATATAATTTTTTACTGTTTTTGCTTTTTTTAGGGTTTCGTACCTCAAAGAGTAAAAAAGGAACAATCATAGGATTATTTTACATGTTCGTCCGTCTATCCATCGATCACAGTCGTTTTTCGCAGAATGTTGATATAGTGAAAACGCATATTTATACCCATTTGTCTCAAAAATTAACGTTCAAATATATTTAAGACTCGAAAATATTTTTTTATTCATTTCGTGTATCGTGAGGAATATCGTATATTTTTTTTCAAAATTTTACATGAATTAGTCGTAGAGATGCTGAAGACCTCTATTAAGACAATCTAACCCTCCCCTCCACCCCCAACCCCCATTGCATCTCCGAAAAAGCTCAGGTCAATTATGAAAAAGGTAAAGCTTTAGAAAATCAATTAAACTTTATCAGAAAACTAAAGCAATGATATGTCATAGTTTTTGAGAATTTCAAGACATTTTAACAACAGAGAAAGATATACTAGCGTATATAATTACATGGCGAAAATTAATATTAAAGTTTATAAATAATTTCTTGCGAATACCATGTAACCTTTAAAGTTCGCGTGTTCCTTAGCATGTGCAGAATCTACGTAGAATGGGTTCCACTTGCACTTACCAGGTTTATACCTTCTTTAGTTGAACCAGTGGCTAAGTTTTTGCTAATATTTTTTTAAATTACATAATAATCGCCAACATCAATTTATAAGTATTTTTTCACTGTGTTCTTATCATACATTTTCGTGGTCACTTGTCTTATTTATATTTATTAGTTTGCGTTAAAAATATAAAAACAAACAAGGAAATTTTCAAGTTTAAAATGATTATTTTGACTATTTGAAAAAAAATAAGGACACACGAGGGCGATTCTAAAAGAGTAAAAACTTAAACTCGGTTACGTAAAAAGATAACTGAAAACCACATATAATACATACACACATAGTCTGTGAAATTCATAACGTCATATTCTATAGAATACTCTCTGGATCAGAACTAATCTAAGGACATCTCATTTGTTAAAATCACTTTAGTAGTTTAGTCTGTACGAGGGAACAAACTAACTCACATACATACATACGTACATAGCTTGAGAAATTCATAACGTCATATATCCTAAAACACTCTCTGGATCAGTACTAATCTAAAGACACTTCATTTCTTGAAATGACTTTAGTAGTTTAGTCTGTACGAGGGAACAAACTAACTCAATCTAAGGACACCTCATTTGTTAAAATCACTTTAGTAGTTTAGTCTGTACGAGGGAACAAACTAACTCACATACATACATACGTACATAGCTTGAGAAATTCATAACGTCATATATCCTAAAACACTCTCTGGATCAGTACTAATCTAAAAACACCTCATTTCTTGAAATGACTTTAGTAGTTTAGTCTGTACGAGGGAACAAACTAACTTACATGCATACATACAGAGCTTCTGAAATTCATAACCTTTCCTTTATCGTAGTCGGGTAAAATGTAATGGCACATAAAATAAATTTTGTTAAGGCACAGTAAGGTTAAAATCGGTTCATGTTTTGTTTATCTACAGTATGAATTGATGCATCCAGTGTCGATTAATGTTTACATGAAGGGCATGGTAACCAGCTGCCATGGAATTAACTGAAATAGACTTCAAGCGGGATATATGAAACTTTACGCATTACTATCACACTTTTATGTGATGATACCTAAACGAATTTCTTCCATAGCGCTCAATAAAAAAATTTGTTGATAAAACCATTGAAAAGCATTTAGTAAATAAAGCAAGTGTTTCGAGTAAAAAAAGCAAAAAATAACAAGAGCAAATTCTGAAAGCATAAAAATTTCACGTCCGATGTTTATACTGAAAATACAAAAAATATTACAACCGAAAACCTATCAAGAGCTAATTGAATTTGAGGGATTCATTTTGAATACACAGTGTAATCAAGAATGGAAGAATCCAACAGAGTGTCATTGCTTTCTCTATTATACATACAAAGTCAAAAATGATTTGCATTCGTAACAGGATATGATCACTTTCATGGAACAAAGAGCTTTTTTGTCAGAACGTGATACGGCTTTGTTGATGCCAAACTGAATCAGTCGTATGTTTGGAAAATCATATCTTACAACCTTTTATGCAACCGTGCTTATATAGACCATGTTATTTTTAAACTGTAATAACATAATAAATAACAAGAATGTGAAAAAGGTACAATTTTCATGTAAAAATTATATCGATGCGATGTTGATCATTTTTGAAAGATATGAACCTTCTCCGGCATTTTTCAGTTTTTTGTTTTTGTGAAAAAACCAGAAACTTTTTCCATATGTTTGAACTAGCATTTAAATCATATTTGATTAAATACCCAATACGGTGAAAAAAAAATGTTTTCTTCCCCTTCTATCATGCCTGAAAATGTTCTCTCACTGCTAATAAACCAATACAAACTGTACTAAATTTTAAATCTTATCAATTTTATCAGTCGGCCGTTCACTTGCTTGCCTCAGTATCTTTCCTTTTCAAATTTAATAAAAATTATTTTCCAATTTAATGAAAATCAAAATATCGAAAAGTATCAGAACGAAGATAAACGTCAAAGAGACTTTGTTCTGAAAAATTGTTCCTAAAAATAACAATAAACTTGGTGAAACTAATATATACTATCAGAAAGTTAGAGTATTGTGGCCGAAGCTCTCAAATAACTTGCTGAACTTGTCGTACGACAAGTTTGCTCTTACCGAGTTCTAGCTCACTAAACATTGAGCTGTTTGGTGCCGAATCTACTGGAGATGTACGCACATTAGAGAAAAACAATGAAATATATTTAATGATGTTTAAATGACTGCATATAATCCCCTTACAACTAATGCCCCTTGGCGTAGGTTTTAACCTTGATGTCTTTGTATTTGAATCAGTATTTGGTTTTGATTTGATTACTTGCATCTGTGTCGTCTGCCATTTTCGTTACTTCTTATTATTCAGTTATATTGGAAAGGTGTATGCGTGTATGCGTTTTTTAATTACAACTCAGTGGCTTTAATTTATACAGTGCGCCCCAAATCAGTTGCGAACTATTTTAAAGTTTTATGTTTTACTGCGAATAGAAGGGTAACTATATAATGGCGTCATAAATCATGTTAATCGAGTAACAGATTTGGTGTTCTGCTCTCTCGACTGTGTTAGATACTCACTATCCTCCGCTGGATATAAAAATTGTGTTCTCACCTCGATCTATACAGTCGGCTAAAAAGGCGATTAGAGTTCTTTTACTGAATTTGATTTAGGTAAGGCAAATTTTTTTTTGTATAATATTGTCTAATATTTATTTACAATTAAATGAAACTACGTGATGTAGTATTATATCTATTTTATTTAAATTATTAACCACAACCTAAGTTTCGTTATATGATAACATCTTCGGGTGGGCAATTTTAAGAGAATGGTGAAATAATGAGATGAGAATGGCGAAAAATCATTCTCTTCAATTTACCCACCTATAGATGTTGTCAAACAACGAAACCCACCTATAGATGTTGTCAAACAACGAAACCCAACTATAGATGTCGTCAAACAACGAAACCTAGGTCACGGTTAATAATTTAAATAAAGTAGATATAATACTACACCACGTAGTTTCATTTAGTTGTGAATATAAAATTAAGTGATGTTCAATTTCTACAAAATTAACACCAAATATATTTAGTATAATATTCTCTTAAAGATACAAATTGAGAAAATCTGTATAAAATGGAAAATATAGATTTAGTAACCGATTTATTTTGTAATAGGATTTATGAAAATTAAAATTATTGCGCTCCCATTATAAAGCCTGTAGGTATCATTATCCAATCTGGTTTAATGCCCAATTTATCTGCAACATTAGAAGAAATATATGAATTTTTAAATAATTTTACGATAGTCAACGATCGATTAGGGTAACTCTTTATAGTAAAAAATTAAAAAATATAGTAAAAATATTATCGTATACCGTTCTATCTGGGTTTAAAACCTTTAAAACTTGAATGAAAACCTTCTATGAAGCATATATCAGAAACGTTGACGTACGTTTGAAAAATGATTCAAAAACATGATGATCGTACGTTTGGTTTAGCTATAAATCAGCCTACTTTAACGGTAGCTTACAGTTGATCACCTACTTGGATGCAGACGTTCCGGAACCCTAGGGAAAATAGTTTTAATCAGTTTTTTTAAAGGATAGTCACTCGCTAGTACAGTGCAAATATCCAATGATGTTCAATTTACCCTCAGGCACCTTCAACCAAAGCGAACTTGCAACCCAGAAACCGCCTTTAGTGCACTTATTAATCCTGGAATCTGGTACACATTCCGACTCATCGACTTGGCGAGTTACACCGGTGCACAAGAGCTGTTTTTGATCAAAAATGGGCAATATCGGCCTATATTCATGTGATCCGCCTTTGTAAAAGTTTTTTTTAAATATACAGACGTTTTTTCACAAAAATTCCGATCTAGCTCACTAAATTTCAATATGATTTCTACCCTAGTTCCACTGCTTCAAATCTTTCTTCACTTGTTGACTGTCTATCTACTGAGATATGCTGAGGACGTCAGGAAGATGTGGTAACAGGAAATTTTCTCCTGGAATTTGATACAGTTTTTCTGTTGTATTTTCAAACTCTGGGACAGTTTGTTCAGTATGGGTATTTTACATGAGATTACTACGTTACTAACTCTAGCGTGAGCCAAGGTGGTAATTTATATCCTCTCCTATTTCTGACAATTATAAATCACTTGCCTTGATTTCTGGGAATAAATAATATTGGCACTGTGTGTGCCCGTGATATTTGCGCTCTCATTTCACGATTACATTATGTGTGCTCGGAATTCTACATTTAGGACATTTAAATTTGACATGTGACGTTTCCAAAAATTCCTTTGTATTAACTACATTAAGGCTTTCTCTAAAATTGCAGCCAGAGCGAACTTGTGGCCAACTTACATACTTGTGCGTAGCAAATTCGTTAGCTTATGCGTAGCATTTCCATATCAGGTAACTTAAAGTTTCCGAAAATTCCGTTGTATTAACTATATTTAGGCTTTCTCTAAAATTGCAGCCAGAGCAAACTTGTGGCCAACTTATATACTTGTGCGTAGCAAATTCGTTAGCTTATGCGTAGCATTTCCATATCAGGTAACTTAAAGTTTCCGAAAATTCCGTTGTATTAACTATATTAAGGCTTTCTCTAAAATTGCAGCCAGAGCAAACTTGTGGCCAACTTATATACTTATGCGTAGCAAATTCGTTAGCTTATGCGTAGCATTTCCATATCAGGTAACTTAGTTTCCGAAAATTCCGTTGTATTAACTATATTTAGGCTTTCTCTAAAATTGCAGCCAGAGCAAACTTGTGGCCAACTTATATACTTGTGCGTAGCAAATTCGTTAGCTTATGCGTAGCATTTCCATATCAGGTAACTTAAAGTTTCCGAAAATTCCGTTGTATTAACTATATTAAGGCTTTCTCTAAAATTGCAGCCAGAGCAAACTTGTGGCCAACTTATATACTTGTGCGTAGCAAATTCGTTAGCGTATGCGTATCATTACCATATCAGGTAACTTACAGTTTCCGAAAATTCCGTTGTATCAACTAAATTAAGGCTTTCTCTAAAATTGCAGCCAAAGCGAACTTGTGGCCAACTTACATACTTGTGCGTAGCAAATTCGTTAGCAGATGAGACTTAAATGAAAATCAATTATATATTTTTACAAAATGATGAGATTATTGATCTTACCTATCTACCTATTTACTAATTTAAATTTACCTATTAATTTATAAAATTTTATATTAACCTCATATTCCTAAAATGAGTTGTAAATTAAATAAATTGCAAACCGATGAAAGTTTACTTACTTGTACATTCGGTATATTATTGGGTAATAGATGAACAAATAGCTCAATGTATAAAATGAAAATCAATTATATATTTTTACAAAATGATGAGATTATTGATCTTACCTATCTACCTATTTACTAATTTAAATTTACCTATTAATTTATAAAATTTTATATTAACCTCATATTCCTAAAATGAGTTGTAAATTAAATAAATTGCAAACCGATGAAAGTTTACTTACTTGTACATTCGGTATATTATTGGGTAATAAGTGAACAGATAGTTCAATGTATAAAATGAAAATCAATAAGATATTTTTACAAAATGATGAGATTATTGACCTTATCTATCTACCTATTTACTAATTTAAATTTACCTATTAATTTATAAAATTTTATATTAACCTCATATTCCTAAAATGAGTTGTAAATTAAATAAATTGTAAACCGATGAAAGTTTACTTACTTGTACATTCGGTATATTATTGAGTAATAGATGAACAAATAGCTCAATGTATAAAATGAAAATCAATAAGATATTTTTACAAAATTATGAGATTATTGACCTTATCTATCTACCTATTTACTAATTTAAATTTACCTATTAATTTATAAAATTTTATATTAACCTCATATTCCTAAAATGAGTTGTAAATTAAATAAATTGCAAACCGATGAAAGTTTACTTACTTGTACATTCGGTATATTATTTAGTAATAGATGAACATATAGTTCTATGTATAAAATGAAAATCAATAAGATATTTTTACAAAATTATGAGATTATTGAACTTATATATCTACCTATTTACTAATTTAAATTTACCTATTAATTTATAAAATTTTATATTAACCTCATATTCCTAAAATGAGTTGTAAATGAAATAATTTGCAAACCGATGAAAGTTTACTTGTACATTCGGTATATTATTGGGTAATAGATGAACAGATAGTTCAATATATAAAATGAAAATCAATTAGATATTTTTACAAAATGATGAGATTATTGATCTTACCTATCTACCTATTTACTAATTTAAACTTACCTATTAATTTATTAAATTTTATATTAACCTCATATTCCTAAAATGAGTTGTAAATTAAATAAATTGCAAACCGATGAAAGTTTACTTGTACATTCGGTATATTATTGGGTAATAGATGAACAAATAGCTCAATGTATAAAATGAAAATCAATAAGATATTTTTACAAAATGATGAGATTATTGACCTTATCTATCTACCTATTTACTAATTTAAATTTACCTATTAATTTATAAAATTTTATATTAACCTCATATTCCTAAAATGAGTTGTAAATTAAATAAATTGTAAACCGATGAAAGTTTACTTACTTGTACATTCGGTATATTATTGGGTAATAGATGAACAAATAGCTCAATGTATAAAATGAAAATCAATAAGATATTTTTACAAAATGATGAGATTATTGACCTTATCTATCTACCTATTTACTAATTTAAATTTACCTATTAATTTATAAAATTTTATATTAACCTCATATTCCTAAAATGAGTTGTAAATTAAATAAATTGCAAACCGATGAAAGTTTACTTACTTGTACATTCGGTATATTATTTAGTAATAGATGAACATATAGTTCTATGTATAAAATGAAAATCAATAAGATATTTTTACAAAATGATGAGATTATTGAACTTATATATCTACCTATTTACTAATTTAAATTTACCTATTAATTTATAAAATTTTATATTAACCTCATATTCCTAAAATGAGTTGTAAATGAAATAATTTGCAAACCGATGAAAGTTTACTTGTACATTCGGTATATTATTGGGTAATAGATGAACAGATAGTTCAATATATAAAATGAAAATCAATTAGATATTTTTACAAAATGATGAGATTATTGATCTTACCTATCTACCTATTTACTAATTTAAACTTACCTATTAATTTATTAAATTTTATATTAACCTCATATTCCTAAAATGAGTTGCAAATTAAATAAATTGCAAACCGATGAAAGTTTACTTACTTGTACATTCGGTATATTATTGGGTAATAGATGAACAAATAGCTCAATGTATAAAATGAAAATCAATAAGATATTTTTACAAAATGATGAGATTATTGACCTTATCTATCTACCTATTTACTAATTTAAATTTACCTATTAATTTATAAAATTTTATATTAACCTCATATTCCTAAAATGAGTTGTAAATGAAATAATTTGCAAACCGATGAAAGTTTACTTGTACATTCGGTATATTATTGGGTAATAGATGAACAGATAGTTCAATATATAAAATGAAAATCAATTAGATATTTTTACAAAATGATGAGATTATTGATCTTACCTATCTACCTATTTACTAATTTAAACTTACCTATTAATTTATTAAATTTTATATTAACCTCATATTCCTAAAATGAGTTGCAAATTAAATAAATTGCAAACCGATGAAAGTTTACTTACTTGTACATTCGGTATATTATTGGGTAATAGATGAACAAATAGCTCAATGTATAAAATGAAAATCAATAAGATATTTTTACAAAATGATGAGATTATTGACCTTATCTATCTACCTATTTACTAATTTAAATTTACCTATTAATTTATAAAATTTTATATTAACCTCATATTCCTAAAATGAGTTGTAAATTAAATAAATTGTAAACCGATGAAAGTTTACTTACTTGTACATTCGGTATATTATTGGGTAATAGATGAACAAATAGCTCAATGTATAAAATGAAAATCAATAAGATATTTTTACAAAATGATGAGATTATTGACCTTATCTATCTACCTATTTACTAATTTAAATTTACCTATTAATTTATAAAATTTTATATTAACCTCATATTCCTAAAATGAGTTGTAAATTAAATAAATTGCAAACCGATGAAAGTTTACTTACTTGTACATTCGGTATATTATTTAGTAATAGATGAACATATAGTTCTATGTATAAAATGAAAATCAATAAGATATTTTTACAAAATGATGAGATTATTGAACTTATATATCTACCTATTTACTAATTTAAATTTACCTATTAATTTATAAAATTTTATATTAACCTCATATTCCTAAAATGAGTTGTAAATGAAATAATTTGCAAACCGATGAAAGTTTACTTGTACATTCGGTATATTATTGGGTAATAGATGAACAGATAGTTCAATATATAAAATGAAAATCAATAAGATATTTTTACAAAATGATGAGATTATTGATCTTACCTATCTACCTATTTACTAATTTAAACTTGCATATTAATTTATTAAATTTTATATTAACCTCATATTCCTAAAATGAGTTGTAAATTAAATAAATTGTAAACCGATGAAAGTTTACTTACTTGTACATTCGGTATATTATTGGGTAATAGATGAACAAATAGCTCAATGTATAAAATGAAAATCAATAAGATATTTTTACAAAATGATGAGATTATTGACCTTATCTATCTACCTATTTACTAATTTAAATTTACCTATTAATTTATAAAATTTTATATTAACCTCATATTCCTAAAATGAGTTGTAAATTAAATAAATTGTAAACCGATGAAAGTTTACTTACTTGTACATTCGGTATATTATTGGGTAATAGATGAACAAATAGCTCAATGTATAAAATGAAAATCAATAAGATATTTTTACAAAATGATGAGATTATTGACCTTATCTATCTACCTATTTACTAATTTAAATTTACCTATTAATTTATAAAATTTTATAATAACCTCATATTCCTAAAATGAGTTGTAAATTAAATAAATTGCAAACCGATGAAAGTTTACTTACTTGTACATTCGGTATATTATTTAGTAATAGATGAACATATAGTTCTATGTATAAAATGAAAATCAATAAGATATTTTTACAAAATGATGAGATTATTGAACTTATATATCTACCTATTTACTAATTTGAATTTACCTATTAATTTATAAAATTTTATATTAACCTCATATTCCTAAAATGAGTTGTAAATGAAATAATTTGCAAACCGATGAAAGTTTACTTGTACATTCGGTATATTATTGGGTAATAGATGAACAGATAGTTCAATATATAAAATGAAAATCAATTAGATATTTTTACAAAATGATGAGATTATTGATCTTACCTATCTACCTATTTACTAATTTAAACTTACCTATTAATTTATTAAATTTTATATTAACCTCATATTCCTAAAATGAGTTGCAAATTAAATAAATTGCAAACCGATGAAAGTTTACTTACTTGTACATTCGGTATATTATTGGGTAATAGATGAACAAATAGCTCAATGTATAAAATGAAAATCAATAAGATATTTTTACAAAATGATGAGATTATTGACCTTATCTATCTACCTATTTACTAATTTAAATTTACCTATTAATTTATAAAATTTTATATTAACCTCATATTCCTAAAATGAGTTGTAAATGAAATAATTTGCAAACCGATGAAAGTTTACTTGTACATTCGGTATATTATTGGGTAATAGATGAACAGATAGTTCAATATATAAAATGAAAATCAATTAGATATTTTTACAAAATGATGAGATTATTGATCTTACCTATCTACCTATTTACTAATTTAAACTTACCTATTAATTTATTAAATTTTATATTAACCTCATATTCCTAAAATGAGTTGCAAATTAAATAAATTGCAAACCGATGAAAGTTTACTTACTTGTACATTCGGTATATTATTGGGTAATAGATGAACAAATAGCTCAATGTATAAAATGAAAATCAATAAGATATTTTTACAAAATGATGAGATTATTGACCTTATCTATCTACCTATTTACTAATTTAAATTTACCTATTAATTTATAAAATTTTATATTAACCTCATATTCCTAAAATGAGTTGTAAATTAAATAAATTGTAAACCGATGAAAGTTTACTTACTTGTACATTCGGTATATTATTGGGTAATAGATGAACAAATAGCTCAATGTATAAAATGAAAATCAATAAGATATTTTTACAAAATGATGAGATTATTGACCTTATCTATCTACCTATTTACTAATTTAAATTTACCTATTAATTTATAAAATTTTATATTAACCTCATATTCCTAAAATGAGTTGTAAATTAAATAAATTGCAAACCGATGAAAGTTTACTTACTTGTACATTCGGTATATTATTTAGTAATAGATGAACATATAGTTCTATGTATAAAATGAAAATCAATAAGATATTTTTACAAAATGATGAGATTATTGAACTTATATATCTACCTATTTACTAATTTAAATTTACCTATTAATTTATAAAATTTTATATTAACCTCATATTCCTAAAATGAGTTGTAAATGAAATAATTTGCAAACCGATGAAAGTTTACTTGTACATTCGGTATATTATTGGGTAATAGATGAACAGATAGTTCAATATATAAAATGAAAATCAATAAGATATTTTTACAAAATGATGAGATTATTGATCTTACCTATCTACCTATTTACTAATTTAAACTTGCATATTAATTTATTAAATTTTATATAAATCGTTATTTTTGTGAAAGAGCGAATAACTTTTCAATAAAATAATAATTTGCTAATACTATGTGCATAGAGCAATGAGAACGAAGTGAATTACATCTACATAACAAAATTGCCTGTGAACATATTATACACCCATCTTCATTGTACATTTTTGAAAGTTTTCACCTTACTAAAAGGAAATGCTTATGTTCAAAGCTGCTATACGGATTTTATCTCGATAAAAGCATTTTTAAAACAATGGACAAAATCTCCTACGGTCCCGGACAAAGCCGGGTTTCGATCACTTTACGTAATAAATATCTAATCAATAATTTCCATTCATTAATTCAAACTATCCACATTAAACGTCGAATAACAGTTACATCTTAACGAGCAATAAAAGTTGATATAAAATTGCCAATTACATGCCATTCTTTTTCAATCGAGAAATTCAAAACAATAATTGATTAGTAGTAGCAAAACTCACGATCATCCAGTGTAAGATACGTTGGAACTGAAAAATCGAAGTAAGAAAACAATGATCCTCAAATTGTTAATCGTTACAATTATAAGCTGCCAAAATCAAATGTTCGCAACACCAGCGAGGGATGCAAAATTATTCGACACGCTCGCACAATTCATACAGATATCGCCACATTTGTACAACTTTGAACCTTTCAAACTTCTGTACACAAAACCGCCACCTGAAGATGATTTTTCTGAGGATGACATGAATAATGGAAGTTCCAATGTGACTCTCGATGATATTTCCAATGGGTCTTCCGATGGGATTTCCAATGATACTACCGTTGGGATTTCCAATGAGAGTTCCGTTGGGACTACCGATGGAATTTCCGATGTGACCAGCACAGATTCAGGAAGTTCTACTGACGACAGCAGTGGAGAAAGTGGAGAAAGTGGAGACGATGCCTCAACTACAACTGAGTTGGCAACAACATGAAAAATTCAATATTAATTTCTTTAATATTTTGCCTTAGATGTACTACGTTTTAGAGTTCTGTACTTCAAATGGTAAAAATAAACCTTGATATCATCATTTGTTTTCGTTCATGGTTCTGGTTTCGTTCACGGTTCATGGATCGTGGTTTCGTTCATAGTATATCATATTTTACGAACAATCCCAATTTACTAGAAATTTGAAATAGCATTATCACTTGAAATTTGAAATGGCATTATCACTTGAAATTTTAAATGGCATTACCACTTGAAATTTGAAATGGCTTTATTACTTTAAATTTGAAATGGCATTATCACTTGAAATTTGAAATATAAATACACAAATATAAATTAAATATTTTTTTTCTTTCACACGACATTGATGTTATTTTGAAAATACATTATTTCATGGCTTTAAAAAAGGTTACTTATCTAGCACAAATCGTAAAGAAATACTTGTAAATATCTGTTTATACTTTAATTTCAAAATTTATCACTTTAAAATAGTATGCATATCTATAAGTTTAATTGAAACACCGTTAGCATGGGCTTTATAACTACAGTGAAATCAGATGAATGACCACACTGAGTAAATAAATGTAGGGTACTACATACGATATTTGCCCTTAATAAACTGTTCATATGCATACAATAATTTAAATTACCTAGTTAATAAATAAACCTTACCGCTGTGACAAGTAACGAGTATCATTATATTTTTTTTATTATAATAAGGAGTGTAATATGCGATATTACATGGAGAAGTATTTTTTTTAATTAAATATAATTAATGTTTTTTTTAATAATGGAGTATAGTATATTTCTTTTCTCAAATATCGTAAAAACATGATGTAAATTTAAATGTAAATAAAATATTAATATTTGATGGTTCCACGAATTTTGATATTTTCGTATGTCCTTAAGGTACCATAAACGTTGTCGTCGCCGTGGTGTGTTGGGTTGATCACAAGGCATACGGCCTTTGATAATGCGACGCACCGCGGCGACCCGGGTTCGATTCCCGGCCGTTCGTCGAACGGAGCTGGACTGGTGTTATGGTTGGCTGTAAGAGATTGGTCTTGTAGCAATAAGTTCGCCATATGTATCAATTAGATACATTAAAGTAGATAAATAAATAAATAATAAATGAATATTTTAGACTTTCCCGTCGGTAATTTTGTTTTCTGTTTCTGTGGAACATGTAAACACTTCTTGTGTATTGCAACAGTTATATAAAGCGAATGAGTAAAATAATTTTAAATTAAACTCAAGTCTAACTTAGCCCAAATGTATATTTATAACTAATGCACATTCAAAAAGAATATTTTCTTTCTCACCCATGTATACGTATCTATATGAAGTTGTACTCGATTTTCTCAGAAACTGCTGAATCGATTTTGATAATTTTCATATGTCCTTAAGATACCATAAACGAATATTTTAGACGTTCCCGTCGGTAATTTTGTTTTCTGTTTCTGTGGAACATGTAAACACTTCTTGTGTATTGTAACAGTTATATAAAGCGAATGAGTAAAATAATTTTAAATTAAACTCAAGTCTAACTTAGCCCAAATGTATATTTATAACTAATGCATATTCAAAAAGAATATTTTCTTTCTCACCTATGTATACTTATCTATATGATTTACGTTCTCAACACTTATTAAGTAACAAGTTATTGGCGTCACATATAAGTCCAAATGAGAAGGACATTAAATTATATAATTTTTTCTCCCCAAACTGATTTTGCATAATATAACTTAAAATTAGCAAAGAAAGTCTGATGAGAAATTCGCCTACAAAATTAATTTAAATAAAAAAATACAACAACAAAAAATAAATTTATGTATATGAAGAATTATAAATATTATTCACAAACCTGCAAAATGATTATTTGCCGAATATATTCAATATTTATACATATTTGTCTCTATCACCAGGGTTAATGCAATATTTGTATATAAAATGTTACTTAAAACTATTAAGAGTTACTGTAAAACAAACATGTTTTAGTAACTGAAATAAATATTGACAAATGAGAAGAAATTCTTGCGTAAATCTTTAAAAATATAAAGTTGTAAGAAACAATATTTTCACAACTTATCCCACTAATAAATATAAATGCGAAAGTTTGAATCTTTGAATGTTGTAAATGTTTGAATGTTTGTCACACAAAACAGCTAGACTGATTTTCATAGAATTTGGTATAGATATATTTTACGTTGATAATTAACATATTTTCTATTTTCAACCCGCAAAATGGCTTAATGTCTGTAGCATGAAACTTGGTATTTTTCACTCAGTGTTACAAAAATCAGTACCGTTAATATGCCAATAGATGGAGTGATGTGTTTTGAGAGAATACGACAAAACGTTTTATATTATAACTGTTTGCGCACTTCGTTATCGTGGATTCGTTATAAGTAAAGTTAGTAAATATACTTTTTTTCTCAGAGCTCTATGAGCATAAAGTTTACTAAAACCGCTAATAGATGGCTTTAGCAGTACCATATCGTAATATATTTATGGGTATAAAGTTTACTAAGAACAATAATATATGACGTTGGCAGTACCGATATCGCAATATTCACCAAGTCAGGGTATTTCTTATATCTGTAATATCAGATAAAAGTATCCTATATGTTACTCGAGGATGTAAACAATTACTATACCAAATTTCACAAAATTTCATCCGTGCAGTCGATTTCGCGTAATTGAAGAACAAATTAACAAACAAACAGACAAGCAAGACAAAGGTTTTTTAGCTTCCACTATTATTCTAAACGTTTAATCAATCACTATCTAAAATATTGTCCACGTACGGAATTCACTCTGTTATAATTTTATTGTATTTACAAATTTATACCAAAAACCCACTCGGGCGTGGATGCTAGCTAATACCAGTATTAGCTTGCATCATCATAATTCCTTTGTTTGTTTATGATTGATGCTTTCAAAAATTGGCAACACATTACATACAAAAGATAAATTAATGTTACATACGGTTTTACTTTTATTTTCACTTTCTTTCATTTTTATTTTCTTATATTCACTAGATTTCATCGCTAATTACCTTCACTTGCCTTCATTACTATATTATCTTAATTTCCATATTTTTGAAGTTAGTTTTGTGTTTTTTGCTACCATTTTCCTTCAAATTTTACGTCTATTCGTGTTACCGCCGTCGTATAATGTCGTCGCCGTGGTGTGTTGGGTTGATCACAAGGCATACGGCCTTTGACGATGCGACGCACCGCGGCGACCCGGGTTCGATTTACGGCCGTTCGCCGAACGGGGCTGGACTGATGTTGTGGTTGGCTGTAAGAGATTGCTCTTCTAGCAATAAGTCCACCATATGTATCAATTAGATACATTAAAGTAGATAAATAAATAAATAAATAAAAATAAAGTAAACGCAAAATGAAACCGCATACCCAAAGTTATATATTTATTGTTCAAAAGTAAATGAAATTAACTTAAATTTACTATGGAAATATTAGGTCAAGTGAGATGCATCTAGTTCTTTATTCCTCTTTCTTAGTGAGCATTTTAGGATCTAGATTTCAGTATGTCTGAGTACCACCAATTCTATGCCATAATAATTTGTTACAAGTGAAAATAGGTTTTCTGTCATTTTCACCATTTTATATATTTGGCTCTGTTTATTCTTTCCCCCATCAGTTAAGGTGTTGATGAAATTACTAAAAATATTGCACCAACTTTCGTCTGTGAAATTTTTTCTCCATTTGAATGAACACCTTAAATCTTTAATAGTAACTGAGAACCCAAAATATTTCCATATATTACATAAACATTAAATAAAATCTGCGCAAAATATATACTAAATTTATTGTTTTAATTATAAATAATACCTCGTGATATTTTGTTAGTATAATACCTACTCTATATCCTAATTTTAAAAATCACTTAATATACAACAACTAATCGAATTACAAAAGAAAAATTATAACATACATAAATTATAACAGAACTTAAAAATTACGAATATTTATGAAGTACTTTCAAAGTAAGTGAATAAATACAATTTCGATATAATTTGCTAACCTAAACAAATAAATTATATGATCTAAAGGTATATTACGATATATATATACATATATATATATATACACATATATATACATATATATATATATATATATATATATATATATGTATATATATATATATATATATATATATATATTTATATATACATAAAAATAAAGAACGATAAACAAAGTTTTAAACGCATTTTATTTTCCTAGCAAAATGTATCCCTGAATAAATAATTAATTGTAGGAACATGGCTAATTTTAAGCACTTCTGAGTTTTGTTTATCTCCCTAATATATTTTATTTTGTATATTATATATAAAGCCGCGCACAGGGCATTACAATATTATTCACAATAAAATTGAGTCATTTATTAATTGCCGGATATAACTTTTTTATAAACTATAAAAATGTGACCATCCCAGTAATTCGACCAAAAAAGTAACAAAATTCATTTAAAGGTAACAGAAAAAGAAAGACAAATAATATTACAGAAAAATTAAAGTAAATGTGCCTAAAGCAAAAAACGGTCTTAGCGCAAAAATTGAAAAAAAAAATTAATTCCTCTGTAAAGTTATTAAACTGATGAGGTAAAGAAATTTATCTCGTCAGAAGAATGCTGGCTGAAAATTAGGCAAACATATAGGCTGACATTGTCACGTTCTCAATAGAACAAATAATGTTTGCAACAACGAATACTGTAATATGTGTAAAAAATATCATAACCAGCCACTTAGGAATTGGCAAATTAAAGTTCCATACCGTAAAAAACGAATAAAAACTGTCGAACTATGTTTGGATAAAAAATGAAATAGGCTTGGACGTAAATAGTATTGCAAATAACATTTGAGTTGATGTTTCCAAGTACTTCCTTTCAAAAACTTTTCAATCATTTCTCGCAACTAAATAACTAAAATTAACATTCCAGCGTTAGTGCAAATATAAACATCACGGTTTGCAATAAAAAATAACCAATTTCACGCGCGTTGAAAAAATAACCATCAAAATTATATGTACATTCATTTTTCTGTACATTTACCAATAAAAGTTAAAGTAAAACAAACCGCGGATCAATACGGCGAAATGTTAAAAATATTACTTGTATTTCAATTAATAGTATTACGCAAAATTCTTGGCGAAGTGGATGTGACTGAATATAACATTTTTGATAAAAACAATTCTCTCCTTTGTCAAAATAATACTGAGGAAAATATTTCCACAACAAATTATGGAGAAAAAGTAGATTTGGTTCATCCACCAACCGCATGTTGCGACAACGTAATGAGACCTATCGAATATTTGATAAAATATATACGCATAAAACGAGCTAATAAAAGATCAGGCATGACGAAAAGCAACGATTCCGTCACCGATTCTGAGACAGATTTAACAGAATCTAAGTCAACTAACAATGAAACAAAAGTAGAAATGCAAGGACGCCGGAAAATAGGAACAAAGGACATCAAAATAAATCACATGATTGTGGAAGATAGAAATATAACAATGACTACAGACATAACAATGACCACAAGCGAAGATAACGAAATAACAAACACAGAAAGTACAAGTATGAATATAACAATAATTAGAAATAAAAATCAAACTACAACAATGACGGCTGGTACAACTAAAACGACGGCTAGTACAACTAAAACGACGGCTAGTACAACTAAAACGACGGCTAGTACAGCTACAACGACGGCTAGAACAAATACAACGACGGCTAGTACAACTACAACGAAGGCTAGTACAGCTACAACGACGGCTAGTACAACTAAAACGACGGCTAGTACAACTAGAATGCCGTTCCTTGCATCAAGAATACAGATACGTGAAAATATGACATATTACCATATAGGGTCGCTGATTGACTTATAAGAATATGCGTTTCTTTTTAAATTTATTTCTTAAATTTGTCAATTAGATAATTAGTTATACTGTAAGCATGTAAGATATATGTTGTAAAAGCAAATAGAAGAGCATAAGAAATATTAGCATAGTAGGTCCAAAAGAACCCAGCCTACCCACTTTAAAATAACCACTGATCGACAGTTTTATTACCACTCAGTTAAAAACTAACAAACGTTATAAATTTGTCTCATTTGCACTGATAGATATTGTTTAACAAACAGAAGCGAGTGCAGTACAAAATTAAATCACATAAAATTATGTATCGTGCAACAATGAAATTCCTTATTAAAGGTGATGCGGATTGAACGACGCCTAAATGTTTTTTTATGACAACCCTTCGATTTTCTTCTCCATTCTAAAAAATGGACTAAAGTTGAGCCCCGATTAGGACTGCCATTAGCCAAGGAAAATATCAAGCTAGAATAAAAAAAAACATTGAAAGCCAGACATTTAAAATTGAAGCATTAGCAGCAAGAATTAAATTTAAAAATGACATTATTGAAAATTTTATATTTATCATCGTTTGGGAATAAATACGATTATAACAATGTGGTGTCTGAAATTCTTTTCATGTATTCAATAAAACCGACGTGTGAAATTCGTATTAAGTTTTATCCCTTTGTGAAAATTGAAAAAAGTTTCCCAACTTTATTTTTATAGAAGACGGAACTGTAATTCTTTATCATGATCTCTGTTGAAAATAGAATCATTGGAGTGGAAAAAGCTGGGATCTTCGACTACAATCTCTAAAATAAAAATTATGACAAGAACTTTTTGAGAATCTCACGAAATTTTGAATTTCAAGAAGTCCATTCACATAGTAAATATTACGCTTCGCTACTACACTCATAGAGGATGTCAGCAAAGAAAAGCATTGAGGAAAGCTGTCTTGAAACGATGCTGCCGGATACAGAGAGAGCGCAAGGGATGGTAACGGTGGCGGTGAAGTTACTGCCCCTGGTAACGGCAAATGCTACCATTACGTCGATTTATAAGGACATTTTATTAATTTTTCTGAATGTATAGTATTGAAGTTTTCTTACATAAATTTAGTATAATCTATGAATTTACACTTGGTATATTCTTTATCTCTCTACTATAATCTTATAAGTCGAGGTTTATATAGCCAAGAAGTTTCACTTCTATCATGTGTACTGAGTTCCACGTGATTTTTTTTCAACAAAATTTCTATGTCTTTATTAAAGATATGTTTTTATTATAAACTAATTTTAATACCCACGGTGTGGTATCGTATCTTTATTATTTTACCGTTCTCCATACCCACGAAGCCTCACCGCCATTTACCGAAAAAATCTCGAAAAGTGTAATAGAAAACCAATTTTTTACCAAAAATTGTATGACCTCGATTTTTTAGATAAAAATAAT
This sequence comes from Druceiella hillmani, assembly GCA_039881145.1. Lineage (NCBI taxonomy): Eukaryota > Metazoa > Arthropoda > Insecta > Lepidoptera > Hepialidae > Druceiella > Druceiella hillmani. Next base: position 11,591,980 of record JAYKKI010000071.1, on the reverse strand, counting down.
AAGGTATTTGGCATTTAAAGACCTAAAAAAACACCACATTTAAAAATAATTTCGGCCCGAAATGGCGATTTTTAATAGTACTTAAAATTAGCGAAGAAAGTCTGACGAGAAAATCGTTAATAAATGAATTAATAAATTAAAAAAAGGACACAAAAAATTCTGCATATTAGCTCCGACGCGCCACTAGAATTTACTCCTTAATTATGATTGTCTTGGAATGTATAAAATAGATAACACTTGTATATAAATATCATCTATCAATATATCTCTTACCGTTGAGGCAAAACGTTTACGTTGCAAAACTGGTCTCCATGAAAAAAAAATTAACGAGATAATATACAACCTATATCCATCCTGAAGATTTTTTTTAAATATTGGTGAAAGAATTTTTGTAATCGGGTGAGTAGTTTCGGAGATTACCTCCGACATACAAACTTACAAAATTTAACTTTTTTATAATATATGAAATCATTTTAACGCGAGAAGATACAACTAAGATACAACTATGTCCATCCTGAAGGCCCTTTTTAAGTACTGGTGAAAGAATGTTTGAAATCGGATATATAGTATCGGAGTTTATCCCCTACATCCTACTTTACAAATTTTACTTTTTTATAATATATGAAAATAAAAATTTTACGGGATAATATACAATCTATTTCCGTCCTGAAGATCCTTTCTAAATATTGGTGAAAGAATTTTTGAAATCGGATGAGTAGTTTCGGAGATTACCTCCTACATCCGAACTTACAAACCGTTACTTTTTTTAACGCTCTGAACTTCTGATTTTACTCCTCATAAAACTTTATACCGGGCGCTATATATGAAAATCGATTCGGAGTGTGTAAACTCTAAAAAACAACTTACATTCAAAAAGTATTATCAACTGTCTACCCTTACTATAATATAATAACTAAATTAGAACTGTTCACACACCTAGGAAAATATCGTGTACAATTTTTATTTAAAGTCTGTATATATTTAATACAATGATGGTCACCAAAGTTACTGTAATAGCTGTCTATAAAATGTTACTTAAAAAGTATTAAGAGTTATTGTAAAACAGAAGCTACGTGATATCCAAAAATGATGAATGATAGCAGGAAATTGGTAAGTAAGGCTTTAAAAAAATAAATATATGAAAAACCGTTGGTTCACAACTTATCGCGCTAATAACATAAATACAAATATTTTAATGTTTGTCGTCAATCTGATACTGGACATACTTTCATAAAACTTGGTAGATTTAGTTTATGATTTGAATTAAAATACACACTATTTTCAACCCACGAAGTGACATAGTTGCCATAATATTAAATTCTGTCGCTCTTATTCATGAAAAAATACTAACTTATGTTTAAAATCTAAGTTGGCCAAAACATTCATTAAGCCTAACGGTCTGTTATAAACCACTATTAAAAATGTTTAATCATAATCATTATTTAAACCTCTATTAACTAACTGAATGTTAAAACATAGTTAAATACCTCATTTGGAAATACCATAGACAAAATCAAAAAATACACCAAAAATATCTATGACAGCAATCTGTCAAACATGAACTGTAAATCTGGCATTAAAATAAACTGAAATTATTCCTCGTTTCGAAGCGTTTTACACGTTAACAAAGTATTTTATAAGAAAAAGTGCTGTTCTAATTATTTCGGGGGACGTAACAGCGCCTCTTGTACCTTTCACAAGATCACTGTCAATTCAATTTATGATTTCCCGAATGGTTTCTTTGTTAAATCTATGTTTAAGTTTAAAATTTAAATCGCGAAGATCGAAAGGTTTTGTGCGCTGGCGTTAAATTTTTGTTCACAGCTATCACTTTATAGTGTCCTTGTTTTCAACATTTGCACAATGTGGTGTCCCTGTTTTCAACAACTTGCATTTACAGTTCTAATAGCATTCATTTTTAAAACATGTAACATATGTCAATCAAAGGTAGGTTAAAATTGGTTCAATAAGGCTTTAAAGAAGGCCTGAGCTCTAATTAATTTTAAAACACTGATAACATAGGTTTTAACTTATTGGAGGTTTATGAATAATGATTTTTAACCATCTAAGCACAAACATTTCAATACAAATTCAGTACCAAATTCAGTCAATATTAAAAAGTTCATGACAACAGATGGCGCGATGGGTTCCGAGAGATATGTCGAAACGTTTCATATTATATTTTATACAAAGGTGTTGCGATAGATTAAGGATATATCCTGGCGCCTTAATCAAAAATAATATTACAAAATTCAGTACAATTTCAGTACAAAATGAAATCAATATTACAAAGTTCATGCCAATAGATTGCACAACGTGAATATGACAAAACGTTTCATTTTATTATTTATAAAAAGGTATCGCAATAGATCAAGGATACATCCTGGCGCCTTAATAAAAAAAAATAATACAAAATTTAGTCAATATTACAAAGTTCATGCCAATAGATGGCGCAATGTGTTCCGAGAGATATGTCGAAACGTTTCATATTATAATGTATAAAAAGGTGTTGCGATAGATCAAGGATATATCCTGGCGCCTTAATCAAAAATAATATTACAAAATTCAGTACAAATTCAGTACAAAATTCAGTCAATATTACAAAGTTCATTCCAAAAGATTGCGCAACGTGAATATGATGAAACATTTCATAGTATTACCTATAAAAAGGTGTCGTGATAGATCAGGGATATATCCTGGCGCCTTAATCAGAAATAATATTACAAAATTCAGCATAAATTCAGTACAAAATTCAGTCAATATTACAAAGTTCATGCCAATAGATTGAGCAACGTGAATATGACGAAACGTTTCAAATCATTATTTATTAAAAGGTGTCGCAATTAATCGAAAATAATATTACAAAATTCAGTCAATATTACAAAGTTCATGCCAATATATGGCGCAACGTGTTCCAAGAGAATATGACGAAACGTTTCATATTATTATTTATAAAAAGGTGTTGCGATAGATCAAGGATATATCCTGACGCCTAAATCAAAAATAATATTACAAAATTCAGTACAAAATTCAGCCAAAATTACAAACTTCATGCCAATAGGTGGCGCAACGTGTTCCGAGAGAATATGACGGAACGTTTCATATTATAATTTATAAAAAGGTGTTGCAATAGATCAAGAATATATCCTGACGCCTTAATCAAAAATTCACTAGGGCGGGGACGCTAGTTAATAGTAGTTAAACATAAATTATATGAAAAACAGTTCATTTGTTCGCGATCGATGATTTCAGAAATAAATAATACATTATATACAAAGGGCAAATGAATTTTATACACAGCATTACTTTCATATTCATTTAAATTTTATAAATGTAACTTAAAAACATAGCAAATTCGAGATGAACCCGTATACCCTGAGTTATGTATTTACTTTTCCAAAAATAAATTAAATAAATTTTAAATTTACTAGAGAAACGTTAGATTAAATGAAATGCATCTAATTCCTTGTTATTCTTTTTAAGTTAGCAATCTAGGACCTAGATTTAAATATATCTGAGCGTGGCCAATGGTGGATATCATAACAATTTATTTATTTTTTTTACATTTTTTATTAAAACTAGTTATATAACTAACGATTAATTTGTTTCTAAATTAATATACTATGTGCTATCTAAACTAAGATTTTCATTTGAATCACTTAGTGTTCTAATGTCTAACAAGCTCAAAAGGTTCTATTCTTTTGAGTCTTCTAATAATATTTTGCACAATTCAGAGTCTGGACACTTCTGTATTCATATGGTTTTGAAGTATCTTTTGGTGAGAACTAGCAAATCTAATAGTATCGTCTACCATCTCAATCTCAAGACCGCGATGGAGATCACAGTTATGGACATACCAAGGCGCGTTAACTATACACTTAAGCACTTTGTTTTGGAATCTTTGTATCACTTGGATATTAGACTTACTGATGCAGCCCCACAATTGTATTCCATAACTCCAAATTGGGCGTAGGATTCTACCTTTATCTTTGATTATATAGCGTTCGTTCTCTCCAGAGAGAACCTTTGCCAATGTCAAGTGTGGGAAAAAAGGCTATGCAACACTAATTAAATCATATTTCGGATATTTGTCATTGTTGCTTGTTAACAAAAAAATAAAAGAAGACAATGACATTATAATACAGAGAGACTACAAAATAAGTATATACAAACAAACATAAGAACAAAAATAAACATAAATATAAATGTGAAAAATTATATATCTTGATGTCGTACTTTCTTATGAACTGAATGATTAATCCTAAATGGGTTTGTTGGCAATAAATAAAAGTGATCTTATATTGATGGGCAATTGAATTTTATATTTTAATAATTTGGAAATAAACGAAAGAAATCTATTATTCAATGGACATGAAAAAATGAGATGGTTTAGATCGCCTTCTCCAAGCCCACAATCGCAAATTGGAGATTCTCTAACCCGCAAAACGGGTAGGAATAAAACAATGACCCAAACGAATGCGAGATACCACAGAGGATTCCTTTCGAAAGAAATAAATGTTGAGAACCAAGGTTTTGTGGGTATAAAAGGTTGGATCTGGAAATATCCCGCACCCGTGATCTGGGATGATCTTTCGCACGCACTATGCTACTCAGATGTCATCCAGAAACGAGTCATGGGAAGGAGATCCTCAATGAAATTAATAGTGAAACATGGATCCCCGTTCACGATGGCAAACCAAGCTTTTGTGTCGACTATTTCATTACCTACTATGCCACAATGACTAGGGATCCGTGCAATAATGATATCGAATCCTGATCTCTCCAAATCAAGCGTAAGTTGCTTGATCCGGAGAATCAGGAAGCCACAGTTCGAAGAAAATGGATTAGCGAGAAGGGATTGTAAACAATTTAAGGAGTCAGAGAAAATAAGGAGCCTGCGAATTTTTTGAGTAGATAATAATTCAAGGCCTCCACAATAGCATGGCATTCCTCGGAGAATACCAAACACTCCTTAGGAAGGCGAAAGTATGCTGAATGGGCGGTGGGTGGAGAGTAAAATGACTCCTACCTAGTCATCTCTAAGGGTTTTTGATACACCTTTGTATATTCGTGTCCAATTCATCCAAAAAGAATTCAAGATAGAATTGAACAGCGAATTCGCATTTCTGGACTCTTTGTCAACTTCAAAACACAAATTTATATTTGGCCTGAGAAATACCGAGTCAAATGGAAAACTGTAGAGAGGAAGAGAAGAATTTTTATAAACGGGGTTAGTGAGGGATTTAAATTTTTGAAAACTAACGACAAGAAGAGGTCGAGACTTAGAACGCCAAAAAGGAGCATGCTCAATAAACCTAGAGAGGAGGGTGATTTTTGTAAAAATAGGGTGAGTAGAAAACTTAGTAGCCTTCAGTAAATAACGATCGGCTTGGTATTGTTGCCGGAGATTTAAAGGAGGATCAACACATTCTACTTGTAGGACATTTATGGGACTGGATTTCATAGCACCCGCTATGATCCTCAGAGTTTGAGGCCGAATACAGGTCAATTTATTCGTATTGGATTTGGAAATAGGATCAAGTAGAAATGAACCATATTCTTGATGACTACGGACTAGAGAGTTATATATTAACTTTAATGTGGAAGGGCGAGAGCCCCACCATACTCCAGAAAGAGCGCGGAGAATATTCATATTAGCCTGGCATTGGGAGATGACATATTCAATGTGAATGTTCTAGGATAATTTTGAGTCTAGCAACATACCTAAGAATTTGGTATTGGAAAGAACTGGGATCAAAGAGGAATCATAAGAAATAGATAACGATGGAATAATTCTCCTTCTCGAGAAGAACACCATAGCGCTTTTGGAAGGGGATAAATCCATACTTTGAAAGTTTACCCATTTGTTTAGGTTAACAAGGGCAGAGTGCAAAGTATTTTCGGCAACCATTATTGACTTATCAAAGAATATAAAAGCAGGTCATTGGCATATTGCAAAACACTACAGAAGGGATTTACTGTTGAGTGGATCATATAGGAGTAAATATTGAAAAGTAATGGACTTAAAACAGAGCCTTGGGGAAGTCCCATCCATATATTTCTTGTTAAGGGGGAGGATCCGGGGGATCTAAGAATAATTGAGGAGAAAATTTATAAACTTGATCGGAATCCCAAGATTATGAAGATTTTTTTGGAAGATTGGAAGGTTTACGTTATCTTAGGCTGAAGAAAAATCTGAAAAAGTAGCAACGAGGAACTCTTGTCGAGAGAAGGAAAGTCTGATGTCAGTGGTGTGATGCTGAGATTGTCCGTCATACTTTTAGCTCTTCTAAAGCCAAATTGGTTACTTGAAAAAAAAGAGTGGTGTTCTGAAAACCATTCCAAACGATTCTTAATTAGATATTCCGTAATCTTCGCTAAAACAGGAGAAAGGGCTATGGGTCTGTAGGATGAACCTACATAGGCATCTTTATGAGGTTTAATAATGGGAATTATTATTTGAGTTTTCCAAGACCTTGGAATAGAACCTGATTTGAACATACAATTAATGAGGGATAGAAGATACCAACGGGTAGATGGTACAGTATTTTTCACAATTAAATATGACATTCCATCAATATCAGGGGAAGAATCCTTAAGATGATGTAAGATGAAATCCAATTCATTAATTGAGAAATCTACTTCTAAAAAATGATTGGCGTTAGTAAAATTATACCTGAAAGCTAATTCATCTAAATTTGGGACGGATGGGGGAGCAAGGTTATTTAAAAATTGATCAACACAATTCCCGTGTACAGATTTTGGAAGATCAGGCTGAAAAATAGACCGAAAGCATTTTATATTAGACCAGACGAAGTCTCCGAGATGGCAGCCACTGATGGAGAATATAGAAAGGAGGAAAAGGATAAGGAGGTGACGAAGATCTGCTTCGTTCCTCTTTTCGCAACTAATGGCGAAGCCATTAGAAAGAAGAGATTGAAGGGAAGTAAGAATAGAGGAGGCAACGTTGGACGATATTTGATTAGGTGAACTAAGAATTTTGACGAAGGTGGTCAAAAGAAATTGAATAATACTCATAGAAGAAGGAGTATTATCTGAAGGTTGTTGACTAAAATCGCAATCATTTTCAGGTTGAGGAATTCGGAAGTCTGCCCAGGCATTTCTGGAGCCGAACGGTCATAGCCCTAGTTGGAACTAGTCGAAGAGTGGGACCGGGGTTTCAGTGTAATAATTTTTTTGTGAGAATAATTGATAGGAAGAGACGGAGAAAGCAAACTTTGGAAAGAAATTGGAGAAGGAAGAGTTAGAGGGGAATGAGCTGCAACTGAGGTGTATGATTTTTTCGCAGAAGAGACCATTTTGGACACATCCGCATAAGAAATATCTCTTTCCGACATTTCAAATTAGATTTTTTTTGTTTTTCCAATTCTGAACAAATTCTGTCAGTGGAATCATAATTTTCATTGCAAAAGATACATTTTGTTTTATCAAGAGGAAGTGGGCAGTTTCTCCCAACGTGACCTTGATCACGCTCGGAACAACGCTCGGAAGATCGGCATTTTTCAGCTACATGTCCAACCTACAACACTTGGAGCACTGTATTGCAGTGAATTTATATTTTGAAATTGGAAGCTATGAGTAAGCCATATATAAGATGAACTTGGCCATAAAAGGTAATGACCATTGTCTCAGACGGAAAATATTTACGCTGGCCATCAATTGTTTTTTTTTTAAATTAAGCGGCGGACTTTAATAACCTTACCGCACCGTTCGGGTACTTCTGTGTTGCGTAAAACTTCCTCGTCAGACCAATCGACTGGAACATTGCGAACAATGTCCATGCGACTGACGGTAAAGGAGAGGATGAACAATTGGTTCTGTCCCGTGAAGGCAGAGTGGTTAACGAAGCGGTTGACGGCATCAGCAGATAAAAATTTCACCGCAATACTGTTCCTGCCAATTTATTTCACTCCATCTCGAATAATTCCATCAACATGATAATTTTTTAAAGTGGAACCAAATTTAGAATCCGGAATTAGGCTGGGGTTCTTTTCTCTGAACGTGGACAATAAATGGTTCAACATCACCAGAGACGTATAAACGGTCCTCAAAAGAATTCGGAGGGTGGGAGGGAGGAGATGAGGTCGGAGTTGAAGGAAGCAGTTTCGAATTTGCTTCTGAAAGAGGAGTGCGAGGGGTCTTGCGAGGGATTGTATCCTCTGTTTCGGTGCAGGAAGAATCAAACGGAAGGAGAGAGGGAGTATTTTTAGACTTGTTTTTTTACAATTTGTTCTTTTACAATGTTTGTTTTTTCGTTTTAATTCCTGTTGAAAGTGCGTAACGGTAACAAAACTGGCAAAGGAGGTTAGAGAAGCAAATTCATTATTATAAATAGGTGACTTAGAAGGGTTTGGAGGTTTACACAGCATAAATTATATTAAATGACTTGCGGCATTTTATCAATATAATATTTGGTTTACATTCTACTGTTTAAAGGCGGTTAATATATAATGGCTAGTCGGATAAAAAACGAAAAATATACTTTTTATTGCCATTTTCTTATTTTTGTGAGTAAAAATTGTAAATGATGAGTGTTCATGAATTACTTTCCACGTGAGTCAAAAAATACTAGTTATATAAAATATACTACTCACTAAGGAACAAAATTAATTATGTTAAAATACATTAGGATATAGTTTATATAAAAAATAAAAAATTCATGAAAATGGGTTTTTTATTGACTCCTTTTTTTTCTCATCAAAATATATTAACCACCGCAAATTAAAAAATAAATTTTAGAAACATGACATTTTAAGCACATTTTAATTTAGTTCATCTTCGTAATATGTCTTATATTATATACTTACGCATATAGAAATGCTCAATATTATTTACAATACAACAGAGTAATTTATTATGTACCATATATTATGTTTCTATAAATTATATTCCACAAATTTGACCGAACTTAAAAAAAAATTTATAAAATTCATTTTAAGGCGATAGATAGAAAAAGAAAGACAAAAATTACAGAAAAATAAAAGTAAACGTGTCTAAGGCGTTCAAACATTTGAATAAAAATTTGTATTTCCTGTATAAGTTGGTGTTAGTTGTGAGATAAAGAAAATTATTTCGTCAGAAGAATGAAGGTTGAATATTAGGTAAATCTGTATCTAACATTGTGATATTTTCAATAAATGTGAGAAATAATATTTGTGAATGACAAATTTAGCTATATGCATAAAAATATTATGACCAGTCTAGCTCATAGCAGAAACAAGCAACTTAAGGTTCCGTATCCTCAAAACGAAAAAATTATATAAATTCGTTTAGATGAGAAATGAAATGAGATTGGAAATAAATAAAATTGCAAAAATGTTCAAATTGTTGTTGTCAAGCACCTCTTTTAAAAATCCTTTAAATCAGTTCTCGGAAATAAATAACTAAAATTAACATTCCGGCGTTAGCGTGCAAATGTAAACTTCGTGGTTTGTAATTAAAAAAATAATCCATTGTAAAAACGGTTAACAAAAGTATGTGCACATCCATTTCTCTACATATTTACCAATAACACTTAAAGCAAAACCTACCGTGGGGCAACGCGGCGAGATATTACCAGTATTAATTTTATTTTAATTGTTAATATTACACAAAATCCTTCGTGAAGTGAATCTAATTGAATATGCCATTTTCGATAAAAATAATTATCTTCATATTCAAAATTATATTGAGGAAAGTATTTGCACGACAAATTATGAAGCTAAAACAGATTCGGTTCATTCTCCAACTACGTGTTACGAGAGCGTAATAAGACCTATAGAATATTTGATAAACCATTTAAGCAGGGAACGAGATAATGAAAGAACAAATGTGACGAAAAGCAACGATTCTGCCACCGATTCTGATATAAATTTAAAAGTAACAATGAAGCACAAATAAAAGTACAAGGACGTTGGAATGTAACAGTAAAGAAGGTCGATACAAATCACAAAAGCAAAATAGTGAGGGCAAACGAAGACAAAAATATAACAAAGAACGTAAGTGAAGATAACAATACAACAATGATTGCAAGGGAAGATAACAAAATAATGACAGAAAGTGAAGACAAAAATATAACAACGAATGTAAGTAAAGATAACAGAATGACAATAACAGAAAGTGGAGACAAAAATTATAACAACGAACGTAAGTGAAGATAATAATAAAACAATTATTGCAAGGGAAGATAACAAAATAACAGAGATACAGAGTGAAGACAAAAATATAATAACGAACGTAAGTGAAGACAAAAATATAACAATGAACGGAAGTAAAGATAACAATATAACAATAAAGGCAAGTAAAGATAACAAAATAACAATAACGACAGGTAAATTTATTAATATAGCAATGACTAAAAATGAATATAAAAATAAAACAATAATGCCACAATCAGTATCAAGGCAGATTCAACGAATAAAACCTGAGGATCGTTTAAATTTTACATATTACCATATATGGTCGCTGATCGATGTTTAAGAAGATATGTTTCTTTCTATATGCATTTATTAAAGTTCTCAGTTAGAAAATTAAGTATACCCTGAGCAATTACGCAAGATATTAGTTGTAAAAGAGAATGAGAAATATTAGCGTAGTAGATCCAAAATAATCCAACCTACTCACTTTAAAGTAATCTTTGATCGATAATTTTGTTACTGCTCAGGTAAATATTTAAGTAAAGATTTTAAATTTAACTCGTTCGCTTTGGTAAATACTAAACACAAGCGAGTGATGTAATAATTAAAGTTCACAAAATTAATTATCATGCAACGACTCAATTCCTTAATAAAGAAGTTGGAAATCATGACAATGATAATTCTTGGTTTTTCTTATCCATTCTAAAAAATAGGCAAAATAAGTTTGTTTAAGCAGAGAACCGGTTGAAGGTGAACACAGCTTAGGACTGCCATAAAAAAGATCACTGAGGAAAACATCAAATTGGTGCAAAATTAAGAACTGAAAGCCAGATATTTAAAGACTAAATAATTAGCAGCAACAATTAGGTTTAAAAATAATAGTTTTGTAAATTCTAAATTCCACATTATTTAGGAATAAATAAGTTCATTAGCGTCTGACACTCATTGTATATGTTCAATAAAAGCAATTTGTGAAGTTCGCATTGAGTGTTCATCTTTCTGTGAAAGTCGACGCAAAGAAGTTATCAACTTTATTGTTACAAAACATGAGATCGCAGAATTAAAACTAGTAATAACGTACAGAAGACTCTATTGCGTACTTTACTTCGATATATCGATAAAAATATTATATGTTTAACAGGGCGCACACAATGCTTAAATTGTATTGACAGATCATTCATACATTATGCGCCTGTGTAGTGTCGCAAAGTAGGGTTGACTCGACGATACAATTTGTACATAGAGAGGCAGGTATCGAATTTGTCACTTATCAAACCGTTTAAAATATAATTAAATTGTGATTCTCTTTAATTTAACAATACTGGGGGGTGTTAATTGCAACAATAAGAAAAAAATAATTTGATTAACATTTTTTCTCTTACGAATAATCTTATGAACATAAAATGTTTCACATTTAAATATTTTATTACTCACGAGCAGCTTTACCAAAAACAATTTCTCAAACAAAGGAATGGATGAATTTAAATGATATCACTGCCCTTGCACAGCGTCCACTAAAAATAATATTTTTGAATTCTATTTGTACATTGCCTCTGATTTCGTATGCTGAAGTTCAATATAATTTTCATCTAGGCTCTCTTTGAATAGCGATTATTTTTTTGAAGTTATACTTCTTTAGGCGCCTTATGAAAAAATGATGAGAGTGAAATTTTAAGATTCGTCACACAAAAGTTACAGTATGAAGTTGCAGCGGTTGCAGTCTCGAAACAAAAGCTATTGGCACCATCGTCGCCTCTGTTCACTGTTTTCATATTCATAGTATTTATCCACATGTTTCTAGTGTCTACTTCACACACGTGTTTTAGTTTCATATAAGTACGATTTATATATGTGCTGATAAATTATATTCAGTAGTGATTTCAATTCAATATTTTGATTAATATATTTACTATTCGTAAATATTAGTGAAAAAATTGTGTTTATAGACTTTTTCAAGTGCTCCAATATAATTGAGGTTATCTATCCGTATGTATTATTTAATGATGCCAAAGAAGTATAACTTCTCATGCGTGTACTTATAGTACACGCACCCTTTTTTTAATTAAGCCATCGTTTTAAAAAAAAGTGTGATATTGAATACGAAGTCATACAATTTTGTATAATATATATGATAATCAGAATTCATTCCATAATGCCAACAATAATAACCAAAGCAATTTATGGTTAAAAGCAAAATATAGACTAAATTTAATGTACATTTATAACTAGCATTAATTTTATTTTAATTTTTTAATAAGGTATATACAAGTTTAATTTTTATTATTTAAATCTTTTGCCGCAAGAAATATGAAAAACAATTTAAAAATGTTACATTACATAGATTAAGATCGTGAACGCTTAGTAAAAAAAATCGTGTATAATTCACAAGTATAAAGTATAATTCACAAGTGTATAATTCACAAGTATAAAGTATAATTCACAAGTGTATAATTCACAAGTATAAAGTATAATTCACAAGTGTATAATTCACAAATTCACAAGTTACTAAAGTTTATAAGAGCTTAGGGCGTCCGGAATAAACATTCTGTTAGACCGCTGATGTTCGACAAAATTGTACCTACGAATTTCAGCGTATATTTTATATCACCTATAACAATTTCTTCCTAATATATCGGCTCGTTCTATGAATTACTTAACAATCCAGAAGTTCTGAAAAATTTACGAATAATTTTATGATATTGATTCATTCCGTTAACTCTATGAGATATATACTCTTTGTATATTGCTTTAAAAATATCTATATTTATCAAATTTAAATTTTAGAAATAGAAAAAGTATTTTTACGCGTACGCTGTTTTATTAGTTGCCTAGTATACGCGTATCAGGATGCGGCCAGCCATGCCACCTCATCAACCACTGCATCACCGCCTCTGCTGTTTTATTATACGCGCATCAACGCAGCGCGGCCTCCGTTGTTTTATTATACGCGCGTCAACCCAGCGCGGCCTCTGCTGTTTTATTATACGCGTGTCAACGCAGCGCGGCCTCCGTTGTTTTATTATACGCGCGTCAACGCAGCGCGGCCTCTGCTGTTTTATTATACGCGTGTCAACGCAGCGCGGCCTCTGCTGTTTTATTATATGCGCGTCAACGCAGCGCGGCCTCTGCTGTTTTATTATACGCGTGTCAACGCAGCGCGGCCTCCGTTGTTTTATTATACGCGCGTCAACGCAGCGCGGCCTCTGCTGTTTTATTATACGCGTGTCAACGCAGCGCGGCCTCTGCTGTTTTATTATATGCGCGTCAACGCAGCGCGGCCTCTGCTGTTTTATTATATGCGCGTCAACGCAGCGCGGCCTCTGCTGTTTTATTATATGCGCCCAATTGCTGTTTTATTATACGCGTATGCGGTTTTATTATTTAGTATACGCGTTCCACCGCATCAAGGCAACGCATCCTCTGACAGCTTGCAACTATTATGCTACGTTATTGCACTAGCTAAGGACGACATCAAAGAAAAGCGTCAAAGAAAACTGTCCCGCAGAATGTTTTTGTGTGACAGCGCACCTGAGCACGACTGTGTTTTTCCAAAGCTGCACAGGAGTGTTGCCCAATAGAACTTGATGGCCAACTCTATAACCATCATCTAATAAAGAATATTTGTTATTTGTTCTTCAATTTGAAATCCGATTCGAATGGAAACCAATTCAACATGGATAATAAGTGAAACTTGGGAGCTCATTTGGGAAACAAAATTTCCAATTAATTTTTCAAAATGATAAAAATTGCAATAATCCGTTGTTGAAAGTGTTTTGAAAAACATTTAAATTATATTAAAACAATTAATATTAATTTTATTTTCACTCGTTATACAAAATTCGGAATAATTTTCCTTATTTAATTACAATATAAATATTTTAATTTAAAAACTTTTAACATATCAGAAATATATAATAAAGGAACAAGACACAGAAATTCTATGATAATGGAAATTCTATTGCGCGATCTAAATTAACTTTCGAATAAAGGCATAAAAAGAAAATTTAATTGAAAATAAGTATTATAAGCTATAACCATTATGACTACCACATCACATAATCGTAATCGATGAATTATCGGATGATTATTTTGATGATATATATAATTCTACTGGTCAAAAAGTAAGATTCCTTAAGATTTCTTTTTCATTCAAACTGTGTTTATGATAGTGAAAATGATAGTGAAACCTGTGAACGTTTGGATTGAGAAATGTGTGATTCAAAAGTATAAATAAAACAATATTAATAGTAAACCTTAAGGGATAACATCTAAGATAACTGATACCTTTTATTAATGAACGCCATTTCAAAGAAAGAAACAGTTGTCCAAGCTTTAATTTTTTTTAATTTGACATTACTATTGTACTTTTCTCTGAAAAACTCCATAAAATTACAACATTGCCTCTCCTTTTGCGAGAGGATTATTTTTCAAATTTAAATTAACTGTATATAATATTTATAGCTTGCTATTCAGTTACTTTATTACTGATATAGGATATATAAACAATAGTGTCAAGATTCTGAGAAAAAGAACAAATAAAACACAGAGAGCTTAATATTCAATTTGTTCATACAATGTGAAATTGTCTTAATTGAACAACAAAACATAATAACGAAAGAAATAATAGTAATATTCTACACATTGCTGCATTATCCTATTCATTATTTAAAATAATTATAAAAAAATATTTCCATTAAAAATGTTATAAAAACAAATTGTTTATACTCATAATATACTAGAATAATTATTTATAACAATTCTTTATATTAATAAAAAAAAACTTTCTAAACATTTAGCGAGAAAGCGATTTTTTTTATATCCAAATAAAATAACTGAAAATAAAATAAATACATAAATGTATAGCTTATGATATTCATAACATAATATACCTTAGGACACTCTCCGGATCAAAAAGAATCTAAGGACACCTCATTTGTTGAAATCATTTTAGTAGTTTACTCTATAAGAGGGAACAAACTTACTAACATACATACATATATACATATAAAGCCTGTGAAATTTATAACGTTATATACCTTAGGACACTCTCTAGATCATGATGAAAATAAGAACCCCTCATTTGTTGAAATCACTTTAGTAATTTTTGTCTATACGAGCGAATAAACTTACCCACATAAATAAATATACACATGCAGATATAGCCTGTGAAATTTAGAACGTTATATGTCCTAGAAAACTTAAATAAGTCTATCAAGAATTTAGATTGCTATAACAAAGTTGGAACTGGTTTTTTAAAGTTCATTTCGAATAACATAAAAATTACTTGGTACTTTAGAAGTAACCTGCCTCAAACGTTAACATCAACATATCCCGTTTTCTTACAATATAATGCTTTGCCTACTTATGTGGGTGAATATATAATAGGTAACAGCTTACCTATTATATATTCACCCGCAGGTTACTAAGTCCAATACTTGGAAAATGTTAAGTGCGTACCGATGGTAACGATCATGGGATTAAATGCAGTCATTTTAAAAGAAAAATGATATAGAGGGAAAAATAGGTAACAGCTTACCTATTATATATTCACCCGCAGGTTACTAAGTCCAATACTTGGAAAATTTTGAGTGCGTACCGATGGTAAGGATTATGGGATTAAATGCAGTCATTTAAAAAAAAATGATACAGAGGGAAAAATAGGTAACAGCTTACCTATTATATAATCACCCACAGGTTACTAAATCCAATACTTGGAAAATTTTGAGTGCGTACCGATGGTAAGGATTGTGGGATTAAATGCAGTCATTTTAAAAGAAAAATGAAACAGAGGGAAAAAACGGTACAGTTTGGAAGCAACTTATTGTAACCTACAGTTAAAAACGACGTCTTAGGCATGCATAATGAGTTAATCAACTTACCAAGCTGGGAATCATATAAATTTATTCGGCGATCAACTCAACACACATTACTGTTAAATAATAAAGTGTAGTCTGGTCTTCCTAAAGGTACTTTTATATATGAACTAATATTGTAAACGGCATATAAGTGGTATCCCAAAGAAAAGTAAGTGTTTTATTACTTCTCGCATATCAATTTTATTATTCCTTTAAGTTTAGCGAGACGATCATGTCTTGGTCTGTCTTGTAATAACACCAATTGTTTTAAAATTTAAGCGCGCAGCAAAAGGACAGGCCAAATTATCTCGAAACCGGCCGTCCTTGACATTCATTTGTCTCCATCTTCATCTATATAACGCTTAATATACAGACCTACAATGGCTTTTCAGGCATAACAATACAGGCTATATTACAAAGAATCCAAAATTTCAAGTGTCTCGGTTTAATATAGTAGAACGAGATATGGACCTCCAAAAATCGTAAATTTCGACCCTTACTGACTCATTGAACCCAAACAATCCATCGATAATACCTGATATATATATATATATATATATATATATATATATATATATATATATATATGTATATATATATATATATATATATATATATATATATATATATATTTATATATATATATATATATATATATATATATATATATATATAGAAACTTGGAATTGTCAACACAGGCAATGTTACATATGTACATAACAGGGAAAAAAGGGAAATGAAAATCACGATGAAATTTATGTTCGCGGTTATTTTAAAAGTGTAAAATATTTTCATTATTCAAATACTTATTTACCAACTTGATCTGCAACATATATCAATAAGACTAAGAAAAGTTGCAAATAGAGAATGGGCTCTACGCCTATATATTGCCACCCACGGTACAGACACCAAATTGCGATAAAAAATTGCTCCCAAAATGAAAGAGGGGTCCACATTAAAAAAAACTAGAAAAGTCCTAAAAATATAAAGCCAAACTGAGCTTAAAGAACTGGTCGAGGGCAAGTCGGACTTGCACAGATAGTGCTTCATATCAGCTTTTAAAATATCCATAGTTTTTACTGTTTCAAGTAAATGGTTTTAAACTACCAAGCAAAGCGCGCTGGTCTGCGTTTCTTCAGCGCAAAAAAGCGCATGAAACGCTAACATTTTTCTTTTAATTTCTACTCAATTTTGAAGATAACAGATTCTTTTCAAATTTGTGCAACAATTTTGATCCGGGGACACACAATTTTGAAGGTTTTTATAAAAAAAGTTCAAAAAAGTTTTTAAATACATTTTTAAGAGACAAATTTATCAATTATGTAAGCATACACAAATATATAGAGGCATTACATAATTATATTTCGTACATAATTAATACACTTTCTATTTTTGCCAAAGCTTTGCTGTGATTTATCCTCAATGACAATCTGTCTAAATCTAACAAAGTAAAACCAGATAAGTGTCATCTATCGCTGAGTAGAAATACTCTGTCTCCTTAATAGTATATTTTTACCCGACTAGAGTGAAGACAAAAGAGGTCAATATTATTGAAACATCCGTGTATAAGTAGTTAGTTATATATGTATGTATGTAATCAAATTAATAAAAACAAATATTTAAATGAAGGTCTTGCAGTAAAATATTGTTTCCAAACATGATTAAATTGATAGAACATTGCTAGTATTAGAGGTTTTTGACGTCGGTAAGTAGAAAGTTATGCTTAGATACTATCGATGTCTCACTCCCTTTCTTTTGCGTACACGCACAACACTAACATTTGATGTGATTTTGGCTTAGATCGAAGTAGATTCATTTTCATGTACCAACATCTCTCTACCTCTCTTTCTCACTTAAGAAACAGATAAGCGCCTTTGAATTTGGCACCGTCTTCAAAAATCACTAGGAGCAGCTATATTTTATACATTTATTCTTCACAATTAAATGAAACTACGTGATGTAGTATTATTTCTACTTTCTTTAATTTCTTTACCACGACCTAGATTTACTAATATCCCACCTGAAGATGTTGTAATACAACGAAACCTAGGTCGTGGTAAAGAAAGTAGAAATAATACTACATCACGTAGTTTCATTTAATGTGAATAATGAATTTATACAAAATTAACTCCAAATATATTCAACATTTATTCTTGTTTGAAAACAATTTTTCAATTTTTTTGTTTAATGTATTGGATCATTCAGATGGTTCAATTTTTTGTTAAGAGTTTTATTTTTTTAAGAAATTGGAATATTAAAACACTTATCAAATATGAGCGTAACTTGCTAAATTTAAACTGTAGTGTTAAATCGTAACCATGTTTAGATTTATCTTCATTACATTTTAAATTAGAAGCCTTATACTGAAATGAACTTAGAAAATGTTTAGTTCCAAATATATTGATTTTTTACTGAAAAAACATTGTGCGTGTCAACTCCGACGGTCCATTGGAGTTTACTCCATAAGTACGATTATCTTGGAATGTATAAAATAGGTAACACTGTATATAAATATAAATATTAATATAATCTATCAACACATCTCTTACCTCTACGGCAGCGTTCATAAGAAAAGCATTCACTCGACTGTTTTTTCGTTGACTTACGTTGCAGAACTGGTCTCCAAAAAATTTTATTTTAACTGGATAATATACAATCTACATTCATCCTGCAGGTCCTTTCTAAATATTGGTGAAATAATTTTTGAAATCGGATGACTAGTTTCGGAGTTTAACTCCTCCATCCAACTTACAAAATTTCACTTTTTTATAATATATGAAGAAAAAAAATTAACGGAATAATATACAACCTATGTCCATCATGAAGGTCTTTCTAAATATTATCTTTCTAGATATTGTTTCCAAACATTATTAAATTGATAGAACATTGCTAGTATTAGAGGTTTTTGACGTCGGTAAGTAGAAAGTTATGCTTAGATACTATTGACGTCTCACTCCCTTTCTTTTGCGTACACGCACAACACTAACATTTGATGTGATTTTGGCTTAGATCGAAGTAGATTCATTTCCATGTACCAACATCTACTTCTCTTTCTCACTTACATACTCGCCCATACACAAACAGATAAGCGCCTTTGAATTTGGCACCGTCTTCAAAAATCACTAGGAGCAGCAATATTTTATACATTTATTCTTCACAATTAAATGAAACTACGTGATGTAGTATTATTTCTACTTTCTTTAATTTCTTTACCACGACCTATATTTGCTAATATCCCACCTGAAGATGATGTAATACAACGAAACCTAGGTCGTGGTAAAGAAAGTAGAAATAATACTACATCATAGTTTCATTTAATTGTGAATAATGAATTTATACAAAATTAACGCCAAATATATTCAACATTTATTCTTGTTTGAAAACAATTTTTCAATTTTTTTGTTTAATGTATTGGATCATTCAGATGGTTAAATTTTTTGTAAAGAGTTTTATATTTTTAAGAAATTGGAATATTAAAACACTTATCAAATATGAGCGTAACTTGCTAGATTTAAACTGAAGTGTTAAATCGTAACCATGTTTAGATTTATCTTCATTATATTTTTAATTATACTGAAATGAACTTGGAAAATGTTTAGTTCCAAATATATTGATTTTTTACTGAAAAAACATTGTGCGTGTCAGCTCCGACGGTCCATTGGAGTTTACTCCATAAGTACGATTATCTTGGAATGTATAAAATAGGTAACACTGTATATAAATATAAATATTAATATAATCTATCAACACATCTCTTACCTCTACGGCAGCGTTCATAAGAAAAGCATTCACTCGACTGTTTTTTCGTTGACTTACGTTGCAAAACTGATCTCCAAGAAATTTTGTTTTAACGGGATAATATACAATCTACATTCATTCTGCAGGTCCTTTCTAAATATTGGTGAGATAATTTTTGAAATCAGATGACTAGTTTCGGAGTTTACCTCCTCCATACAAACTTACAAAATTTTACTTTTTTATAATATTTGAAGAAAAAAAATTAACGGAATAATATACAACCTATGTCCATCCTGAAAGTCTTTCTAAATATTGGAGATAGAATTTTTGAAATAGGATCAGCAGTTTCGGAGATTACCTTCTGCATCCAAACTTGCAAACATTTTTTTTGAACTCTGACTCAATTTTACTCCTCATCAAACTTCATACCGAGCGCTATATATGAAAATCGATTGAATCGATTGTAAATTCCAATAATCTGATAACCGGCGCAAAATGCGTGTGCGCAATTCTTCCCAAAAAAGGATGGTTACTTCCTTTCTACCATCTACTTTAAGTCGCACAGTATACCAAATACATAATAGGCCAAAGAAAATATTCTATGCGTGTTTGTATAATCTCATTCAAAGAAGAAACCAGATTACCTATATGATGAAATAATCATAAGCACATATATATGATACGAAGCCGATTATGGAGCTATAAAATACATGGTTACTCGAGGGTAGAATGCAATATTGGCCCAGGTACATAAGACAGAGAATTTCATTATTGATGTAACCACCTTTTGATTGACACTTGTTTTGAGATCTAGGGACAATATACTTTTGCGTGTGCGTAAAATATAACTTAATTAGATTCATAAATAGTTATTGATTGCAACTTCGACAACGTGGTATTGTTTTTCCACTCAAAACTCACAAGGAATAACGTGGTCATGTTTATTGTAAATGTGGCCAAACTGAGACTGAATGGTATAAAATTACCAAATTCCGTTGAAATTCGTCTAGTAGTTTTTGCAGGATACACGCACGAACACCGCCTCATTATTATTTTATAACATTAAAGTTATAAAATTACTAAATTGCAATAAAATTCGTCTAGTAGTTTTTGCATGGTACCCGTGCGGACATCTCCTCCTTATTATTTTATACCACGGAAAGGTATAAAATTACTAAATTCCATTAAAATTCGTCTAGTGATTTTTGCATGATACAAGCACGGACACTGCCTTCTTATTATTTTTTAACATGCAGAGGTATGAAATTACTAAATTCAAATCAAATTCGTCTAGTGGTTTTTGCATGATACACGCACGGACACCGCCTCCTCATTATTTTATAACACGGAAAGGTATAAAATTACTAAATTCCATTAAAATTCGTCTAGTAGTTTTTGCATGATACACGCACGGACACCGCCTCCTCATTATTTTATAACACGGAAAGGTATAAAATTACTAAATTGCATTAAAATTCTTCTAGTAGTTTTTGCATGATACACGCACGGACACCGTCTCCTCATTATTTTATAACACGGAAAGTTATAAAATTACTAAATTCCATTAAATTCGTCTAGTGGTTTTTGCATGATACACGCACGGACACCGCCTCCTCATTATTTTATAACACGGAAAGGTATAAAATTACTAAATTCCATTAAATTCGTCTAGTGGTTTTTGCAGTTATATACCTTTGGAGTAGCATTAAATATCTGTATCAGCATCATTTGCCTAGTGTAATGAAGTGTATCAATCGTTGCGTAAAGCTTGTAGCTTAGATCAAAACATGACTGATGTGGAGTTTTTTTGACTCTTTTTATTCATAAAACAACATAATGATTACTAATGTTAAATACGAATTTTAGTGAAGCGTACTATAATACAAATGATAAAATAAATGTTCTAAGAGAATTAGCAATAAAAGAGGTAACTTTATAGACAAACCTAATATATTTCTTTAAATACAATATTAGCCTTTCGCCCACAATTTCGCTCGCATAGACGATTCGTTTTCTAAGCTTAAATCAAATTTTTAATTAACTTCGAAAATGAGGTTATAAATTCTACCAAAATTCTATAAAAATATTATTAAATATGTTAATATTTTAAGGCTTCTAAACATAAAACAAAAACAAATGCACAAAATTTATGAATATTTGCCTATTTGTTTTTTCACATATTTCTCAGAAGCAACTAATTAGGGTACAATTGTTCTATTTTTATCAGCTTAAGTATCTTTCAACCTAGAGAATAGTGACAATTTTATAAAAATCGGTTTTGTAATTTAAAGTATAAAATAAATAGTTATTTTCATTTTTAATAAATTACTACTTACACTATTGTTAGTTGTTAATACTATTGTTTATTTATACATCAACAAACTCTACAAAGTCTACGTCTACGTAGTCCGTGTCTAGTATTTAACGCAAATAAAGCAGCAGAGAGGAAGTTAGAATTTAATATAGCACTTCCTTGTGTACCACATTGGTGGTTGTACTGTCTGGTGCTAAAATCATGTAAGAAGCAATCCTCCCCTAAGTCAATGCCTACCACATTTTATAACTGACCCTAATATTTATTAATCGACGTTGCGATACAGACTCTAAGGGGAAATTATTGGGAAATTATAGTCCTTTGAATTCAAAAACATAATAATAGTCAGTGCCTAGTAGTTAACGCAAATAAAGCAGCAGAGAGGAAGTTAGAATTTAATATAGCATTTCCTTGTGTACCACATTGGTGGTTATACTGTCTGGTGCTAAAATAATCTAAGAAGCAATCCTCCCCTAAGTCAATGGCTACCACATTTTATAACTGGCCCTAAGATTTATTAATCGACGTTGTGAAACAGACTCTAAGGGGAAATTATTGGGAAATTATAGTCGTTTGAATTCAAAAACATAATAGTCAGTATCTATTAGTTAACGCAAATAAAGCAGCAGAGAGGAAGTTAGAATTTAATACAGCACTTTCTTGTGTACCACATTGGTGGTTGTACTGTCTGGTGCTAAAATCATGTAAGAAGCAATCCTCCCCTAAGTCAATGCCTACCACATTTTATAACTGGCCCTAAGATTTATTAATCGACGTTGCGAAACAGACTCTAAGGGGAAATTATAGTCGTTTGAATTGAAAAACATAATAGGATATAAGCGGTATTAGCGGAATAAAAACCGATCACCACCCCCTCCCCGAGTATAGCTAGTGAACACAGTGGTACTTAAAAAATTACAATAGAAATATTTTTTTCAGTATAAACTTAGCTACCAATTTTCATCCGATTAGAGATTGAATTTCGTAAAATTCTTAAATACTTGTTATATTATTGGTATTGTAAATATTAATACTAAATTTAAGTGAAAATTACTAGAACAATTTTCTTCCCATGAAAATGTAGCAACCACTTTTACCCCCTTAGGGATGAATATCGGAATATGCTTAAATGCTTGTTAAATTATTTGCATTGCAAAACATTAATACAAATTTTTAAGTAAAAATTATCATAACAATTCTCTTGACATACATTTTAATTAACAACTCCTTTTAACTCATTAGGGGTTATATATAGAAATATACTTGAATACTTGTTTCATTTTTTGTATTGAAAAGCATTAATACAAATTTTTAAAGAAAAATTACCATAATAATTTTTCCCATACAAATTTAGCCACCCCTTTTCACCCCCATAGAAGTTGTATCTCGGAAAATCCTAAAATACAAGTAACATTATTTTTTTTTGCATAAACACCGAGTTTTAAGTAAAAATTACCATAAAATATTTATTCTCATACAAACTTACCCACACCCTTAGAAGTTGTATTTCGGAAAACCCTGAAACATGGGTAATATTACTTTTATTAGAGTGCATGAACATTTTTCCCAACGAAACTTAATCACACCGTCTCACACCCTTAGGGGATGAATTTCGAAAAACCCCTTCTTAAACGAATCCTCCATTATAAAATCAACACCCTCTACAAATTTAAACTTTTTACCGTTAGTGGGTTTGGACTGAGCCCAAACCGCCAATGGTAAAAAGCTGTTTGATATGTCAATCAGACATTACAATATATATATATATATATATATATATATATATATATATATATATATATATATATATATTCTTTATTTCTTTTTCGGTCTCGCCTTCCCCCTCACCTTCCCGTTCGCCTTCGCGTCCGCTCTCGCGTTCACCTTTGCGTTCGCGTTCGCTTTCCACTTCCCCTTCGCCTTCCACTAAACCTTCTTATTCTCTTTCCCCACTTCACATCTTCACCTCCCCTTTCCCATCCCTTTTCTTACCCCTTCCCCGTCCTCCCCTCACTCACCCTTTCCCCTCCCTCTTCACACTCTTACCACAACCTTCTCCGTTCCTTCTTCCCCTTCCCCTTTCCCGTCCCTTTCCCTTCACCTTCCCCTCCCCTCCATCTCACCTTCCCCTTCCCTGTCCCCTTCCCTTCCGCTTCCCCGTCCCCTTCCCTTCCGCTCCCCCTTTCCCTTCCCTTCCACTACCCTTACCTTCCCTTCCGCTCCCCTTTCCCTTCCCTTCCGCTCCCCCTTCTCCATCCCTACCGGTTCCCCTTTCCTTCCGGTCCCCCTTCCCTTTCCCTTACGCTCTCCCTTCCCTTCCGCTTCACCTTCCATTTCGGTTCCCCTTCCTCTTCCCTTCCGCTTCCCCTTCCCTTCTGCTCTCCCTTCCCCTTCCCTTCCGGTCCCCTTCCCCTTGCCTTTCCTTTCCCTTACCTTCCACTTCCACTTCACATCCCCCTTCTCCACCCCTCTCACCACCCTCTTCCCCTCGCCTCACCCTTCTCCTCTACTCCCTTTTCCCTTCCCCTCTCCCTCTACTCCCCTTCTACCCCCTATACTCCCCTTCCCCGACCCCTCCCCTTGCCCTCACCCGCCCTTCTCCTTTCTCTCCCCCTATCCTTTCCCTCCCCTCCCTCTCCCCCTCCCCCCCCCTTCACCACACCCCTACCCACACTTACCCTACCCACCCTTCCCCCTTCCCTCTCTTACACCTACCCTCCCCTTCCTCTTCCACTTCCCCTCCCCTTCCAATCCCTCTTTCCACTCTTCTTACAATCCCCATACCCCTCCATTATCATTTCCCAAAATATTCCTAAATGTGATCAGAAATTTAAATCACTTGGCTTGTCACAAAGAAACCATTCCTATAACGCAAATCAATTTCACGCTAATTAAAACAAAACTGAAATTAAATTCTAATTCCAAGATATCAAACTCCGAGGCCATCACTATGAAATACCACTTAAAATACACCGTAGTGCCAATGGAAAAATTATTTCTAGTCTTCGCTATAGCAATACCAATACAAATACACTGTAAAGAACATACACGAAAACATCAACTATTGATTGATTTTAAATGGAAAAATCGAAGTAATTTCTCTTGCCAAGATGGAAATATATCAAATTCTAGAGCAGTTTTTCCTACCGCAGTGAGCAAATATACGGAAAACAAATTTCCATTAAAATCCACAAATTTCAATTTCAAATATACAGAAGAGTCAGTTTCTAGTTATTTACCATCAAGATTGTTACGAAATAAAATCAAAACAGATATTAAAAGGAAAACTAAAAATTCATCTCGAGCAATAAACAAATTACCCAAAAGAAATAAAGCCATTATCAAAAGAGGGTCAAAAATAAAGAAGAAAGAAAAGCGGAAAGCGAAATTAAAAAACAATGTTCAAAATTTAAATTATAAAAAGATTACGAAAGTCACGAAAAAGACCAATGCAACAAAAAAGACTGCGCAACCCACAAAAAGAACTAAATCGACAAAAAGAACTACAAAGGTCATAAAAACAACTAAAGGGATAAAATCGAAACGTTTAACACAAGTCACAATAATCGAAAATATTACGACAACCGCGCAAGTCGTCACGCCACCAAGGAGACCTATAAGAATAGTCGCTAGCAATGTACTTCAAAGACACAGACAAAACTTAACAAAATACCGTATAATGACATTATTAGACTTTTGATGCGAATGGTAACAGATATTTAACTATTAATTAGATATTTTAAATTTAATTCTATTATTAACGTATTTTTAAACATATATCGTACATAATTTAAAAACACCTCATGTAAAAAACTGGTTTTAAATTGATTTTAAAAAAACACCCTTATTATATCGGAACACACATCAAGCAGTATAGATAATGGCCAAGCATTAAGCCATTGTCTATATTGCTTGAAACTATTGATGCAAGTTAATAGCAGCAATGTTAAGAAAAAATTAATTCAAATACTGGTATCGCGAATTGTTTAATATTTTTCAAATTTACGATTGAAAATATAAAGCATTTTCAAACATTACTATCATTTTGAAACTCTTTATTGCTCAAACAGACGTAACAATTAAAAATACTGAATGGAACATAATTTTATCTTGAAAGACCTAATTAATAAAATCTCACTTCAATAAGTGCACGAGAAAAAGTTTTTGTCTCGATTAAATAATATTTTTTTGGCGAAATTTTGTACACATAATTCTAAATCTACGGAATCTATGAGATTTTGATAGACGGAAAGACATGACGAAAGTATAAGCATGCCATGTTTCACTACCAAATTGTAAAAAGGAAATTAATCTGTGTTGTTAAAGAGTATTTTAAAATTAAAATCTAAGTTACTTTTAAAAATTTAAAGTTTTTATTGAAGACCTACTTCACGAATCATATAAGTCAATATTAAAAATCTATATTTTTGTCAAATATTTTTTTATAAATAACAAAAGAATAAATATGATTTAAGACAATTATAATATGTATAGTTTACTGATTTAAGTTCCCGACAGATCCTAGTGAAGTACTCTGACCTTGATCATTGACAGATAATTGATTATAATTTCAGAAGTATTTTTGTACATTTTGTTGCATGTAACTTGCGATAAATATTAATTGAATAAGTTTCATCATATAGGTCAATATTAAAAGTTTATATTTTCATTAATTTTTTTTAGAAATAGCAAAAAAATAAATATAATTTAGGACAATTATAATACGTGTAGTTTAGTGATTTAAGTTCCCGACAGATCCTGATAAAGTACTCTGATCTTGATCATTGTTGAATAATTAATTATAATTTCAGAATTATTTTTGCTACATTTTATTGCATGTAACTTACGATAAATATTAATTTAATAAGTTTCATCACATAGGGTAATATTGAAAGATTATATTTTTATTAAATATTTTCTAGAAATAACAGAAAAAATAAATATGGTTTAGGACAATTATAATATGTATAGTTTAGTGATTTTAGTTCCCGACAGGTCCTAATAAAGTACTCTGAACTTGAACATTGACAGATAATTCATTACAATTTCAGAAGTATTTTTATACATTTTATTGCATGTAACTTGCGATAAAAATTAATTTAACAAGTTTTGTCATATAAGTCAATATTAAAAGTCTTTATTTGTGTTAAATATTTTTTTAGAAATAAAAAAAAAAAATAAATATCATTTAGGATAATTATAATATGTGTAGTTTAGCGATTTAAGTTATCGACAGATCCTAGTAAAGTACTCCGACCTTGACCACTAACAAATAATACATTATAATTTCAGAAGTATTTTTGTACATTTTATTGTATGTAACTTGCAACAAATATTAATTTAATAAGTTCGTCGTATAGGTCAATATTAAAAGTCTATATTTTTATTAAATACTTTTTAGAAATAACAGATAAAATAAATATGATTTAAGACAATTATAATATGTATAGTTCAGTCATTTAAGTTCCCGACAGATCCTAATAACGTAATCTGAACTTGATCATTGACAGATAATTCATTATAATTTCAGAAGTATTTTTGTACATTTTATTGCGTGTAACTTGAGATAAATATTCATTTAACAAGTTTCATCATATAAGTCAATATTAAAAGTCTTTATTTGTATAAAATATTTTTTTAGAAATAACAGAAAAAATAAATATCATTTAGGATAATTATAATATGTATAGTTTAGGGATTTAAGTTCCGGACAGATCCTAATGAAGTATTCTGAACTTGATCATTGACAGATAATTCAATATAATTAAAAAAAAATAAATACAGAAGTATTTTTGTACATTTTATTGTATATAACTTGCAATAAATATGAAATTTAATAAGTTTTTTCGAAGAAAAATATGGCAGTCGCAATTAACTACTTTATTAAATATTCCATTCAAAATAATATGTTAAGTACGAATAGAACTTGAATTACGAGAGTTCGATGCACACTAAGCTACATGAAAAGCTTTTTCATAAATATTACAAATTATTTCTATATCAATTTGCCTAAAATATCTTTAACAGGCGTAAATATATCGAATGTTTTTCAAAAACACTAAGCTCTAGGATAATTGCTATAATTTTTCTTTAATATTCTACGCAGCTTCTACAATCTCGGTTTTTTTTTCATGATTTTGTTTTCAGTAATAATTTCAAAAATATGCTCTGTTTTCGCACATCATGTACAATACTTTTTTAAATATGTGATTTAAAATTATGAGAATACTTTTGTACTACTCATAATAAGACCTTTAAAATAATACCCTGCATGATTTAAAAAAATTTAAAAAAACAATTCTTTAATACTTTTTTTTACCTTTTACTTATTTCTTATATAAATATATTTCAAAAACTTTGTATAATATGTGGATTAATAAAATATAATACTACACTAAATTTCAAATTTCTACCTCGCATAATTTCTGAGAAACGACAGACTGACAGACCAGTAAGTGATCTTATAAGAGTTTCGATTTTCCTTTGGAGATAAGAAACCATAAAAAACGTGAAACAAATGTTTTTTTATTATAAATAAATGGACTCTCCTCCAGGGTAATATTAGTTTCCAAGAGCTATAATTTTGGCTGAGATACAATCTAATAATGAAACGATTATATAATACAAAATCGAAGCAATCGATTAATTTCAATTGTATAATTAAGTTGCGAAATTACTTTCGATCGATATCAGGTAACAAGATAGTTATTAGCACTTAAGAAGAAACTTTGCAACCGCACTTTTCTCCTACTATTAATCATCAGCTATGTGATAAAACATACTTATAAACACACTAACATACTCAGGAAGCTTTACTAACATGTACCCTCGTATACTATATTATATTGACCTGATATTATATGAAAGATATGCATCAAATCGTTAATATAATACCTCTTAAAACCTTTAAAAAACATTTTAGTTTCATATAACGATGCCACGTTGTTACAAAACAATCCGTACTATAGGTAAGTCTAAAAAAAATCATGTATTTCGTATGTCCTAAAAATTTCCATACAGTTTTTTAAAAGTGTCGTTACTGCAAATGGAACAAGTTAATATAGCAAATTACATGGTTTTGCGTCAAAAGCTGTTTGAAGAAGCCGGCTGCGACAGACAGACAGATATGTGAGTGAGATTAAAAGAGTTTTGTTTTTCCCTTTAAGGTAAGAATCCTAAAAATATATAGATATTAAAATGTAGATATTAAAGATGTTTAAGTATTTTATAAAATAAATACAAAACTTTTTGATAAAAAACAATACAATATATAGCAAAATAAATATACTTTTTTGTGGGAAAACGCATAACTATGTATGCGTATATATATATATATATATATATATATATATATATATATATATATATATATATATATATATATATATATATATATATATATATATATATATATATATATATATATATATATATATATATATATATATATATATATATATATATATATATATATATATATATATATATATATATATATATATATATATATATATATATATATATATATATATATATATATATATATATATATATATATATATATATATATATATATATATATATATATATATATATATATATATATATATATATATATATATATATATATATATATATATATATATATATATATATATATATATATATATATATATATATATATATATATATATATATATATATATATATATATATATATATATATATATATATATATATATATATATATATATATATATATATATATATATATATATATATATATATATATATATATATATATATATATATATATATATATATATATATATATATATATATATATATATATATATATATATATATATATATATATATATATATATATATATATATATATATATATATATATATATATATATATATATATATATATATATATATATATATATATATATATATATATATATATATATATATATATATATATATATATATATATATATATATATATACGTACTTATATTAAATCAATCGATTAAATCGATATCATATCCAATAATCTAATACAAATGATTATGTTAATTGTTTATTTTATATTTTAACTGTTATAAAATTTTGCAAGTTTCAAGACATAGAAGTCTAACAAATCACTCTCATCAAATTAAATTCGATTTGTGACAGAAAACAGTCTTAACCGATTCAATTAAAATTGTCAACAAACGATTATTTTTAAAATAACCATACATTTATTATTGCTCTAAAATAATTGAAATTAATAAATGAATAGCCCAATGTGGGTACTCACGGATCAGTGGCTCTACGTTTGGCAGCGCCCTCCAGGGGTATCTGTCCGGATGGCCCACTGGCAAAGATGTCAGTGGCTTCTCCACCATACGGCGACTCGAAGATGAGCTGCTCATGGCATCTGATATATTGTAGAGGCGTCTGGAGAAGGCAATTTTAAATTAAATAAAATGTGTTATATTAAAAAACAAATTGAATAACTCAATTCAATTAAACTTTGGAAAAGGTTGAGATATCATGAAATCACTTTTATTGCTAATAAAATATTTGTTAATTTTTTATAATGACTTATGTTATATGACGATATAGGACTTAAGTCCGTAATAATTTTAATTTATCGTCCATCATAGCTAATTACATCATAAACCTTTAAAAACACAGACAAACCTTACAAAATACCGCATATTGAGATTAGTTGAAGTTTAATGCGAATAGTAACATATATTTAACTATTGAATAGATATTTTTATTTCATTTAATTATTAGCATATTTTTAAACAGTATATTGTACATAATTTGATAACACCTAATGTAAAAAAAAACTGGGCGGTTTTTAATAAAACACCTTTATTATGTGGGAACAAACATAATGTAAAGTTCGGTCATTGTCCATAATATTTGAAACTATTGATGCAAGTTAACTGCAACAATTTTAAAGAAAAATTTTAATAAAATATTAGTAACGGGTATTTTTTAATAATTTTCAAATTTATAGTTGAAAATTTTCCGGAGTATTTTCCGACAATGCCGTCATTTTGAATTTCATTGGTATTTCTCAAACGGACTTAACAACGATAATATTCAATGGAACCTAATTTTATTTGGAAAGACCTATTTAATATTATAAGTGAGACCGGCGAAAATAGCCTGGTAGTAAAATATAAATTTAAAAAAAGATGATATTTTTTAGAATAAATAACATCAAACAATTCTGAAGATAGCTTTTTACAAAAGGAAACCTAATTTTATTTGGAAAGACCTATTTAATATTATAAGTGAGACTAGGGAAAATAGCCTGGCATTACAGAAATAAAATATAAATTTTAAAAAAGATGGTTTTTTTAGAATAAACAAAATCAAACAAGTCTGAAGATAGCTTTTACAAAAGAAAAAACTATCTTCTTAAATGCGAATATATTTTGTTTTTAACATATCAAGAATTATTAATAAGGAACAAACAACAATGAAAATATAGTGAAGTACACAACTTTTCAGAAAGGATTAGGAGAATACCGATTGCAATTTTTTAATTTAAAATATTCTCTAGATATTTTAAATAGTTTAGGCAATGCCTGCAAATTAAAAAAAGGCAATCGGTATTCTATTTCTATTGCCTAAATTATTTAAAAATATCCTCTATATATTTTTAAACACTTTAGGCAATGGCTGTAAATTAAAAAAGGCAGTCGGTATTTTATTTCTATTGCCTAAATTATTTAAAAATATCCTCTATATATTTTTAAACACTTTAGGCAATGGCTGTAAATTAAAAAAAGCAGTCGGTATTTTATTTCTATTGCCTAAATTATTTTAAAATATCTAGAGTATATTTTTAAATAATTTAGGGAATAGAAATAGAATACTGATTATATATAGCCTTTTTTTAATTTAAAATTTTCTCTAGATATTTTTAAATAGTTTAGGCAATGGCTGCAAATTAAAAAAAGGCAATCGGTATTCTATTTATATTGCCTAAATTAAAAAAGGCAGTCAGTATTCTTTTTCTATTGCCTAAATTATTTAAAAATATTATCTTTAAATTCATTTTGTTGTTGTCAGAATGAATGCCTTTTTTGCTCATCTTACAGGTTTTTTTGACAATATTGTCGAGCGTCAAGTTCATAGATCAATATGTTAAATCTGGGTATGGAGGTTACAACGAGGCATAATCTGCACTTTTTATTTTATCATTTCGCTTTTACAAAGGATTGTGAAAAAACTGACTTCATAAAAAATACAAGACTTTTTATTCGTCTTACTGAGGATTTAAATATGTTTTTATTTTAAGGAGCTTATTTTTTTCATTGTTTTGTATTATGTGGCAAAATTGCCCAAAATGGAACACTAATCGAATCACTTCGGTGCCATCCGTCTGTCACAGGCGATTTTCTCGGCAACTAATAGACATAAAAATTGGAAATTTAGCTCATGGATAGAATATAGTACCCCAATTATTGACATAGAGTTTAACTTTGGATTCTATGTGTTAATTTCAAGGGTTAAAACGGGAAATTAAAAAAAATTCTAAATTTAAAAGATAATTGTGTAGGATTAAAAAATTATTTCAAGATAATCGTATAGGAAAAATAATTGAAACACGAATTCATATCATGTATTTTTTTACAAATTTGTTTAAACATTTTTCTAGAAAAACGGTTAAAAACTCCTCTATCGAATTTGATTAAACATTTTACAAGATAACACTTTTATCTATAAAAGAATCGCCCGGAAAAACTCGGAAAACCAGTAAAAACTAGTATAGACTGAATAAAAATGTATCTGGATTGAAAAATTCCAGCGCAATGAATTATTATAAATAATTTAATAGTTTATTTCCTTACAACTGCTGCACAAGTGATTTTAGAGAAGTTTTTGGCCAAAAATATATAAAGAACCACAAGTACCCATATAAAAACAGCTTTCGTTTTACAAGTTTTTCAAAGTTTTTAATTTGGCTCCATCAAAAAGATTCTCACTCAGCTCTGCGCATACATGATGCAATACGGTATTGGTGCGCTTTTTGAGCAAATAATGCATAAACAGTGCGTAACTATTAATATTTAAGTGCAAGTGTAGGTGGCACCTGACCGGTTTTAATACTATTCAATAGGATAATTTTTACACATGAGCCAGACACTTTATGGAATTTTGTCTGTCTCCTTTATGAGTTATTATCTCTTCTTAACTTATTTACATAAATTATCCTAATTTGAACTTTACAGTTAAACAAAATTTAATATTTTGTAAATAGAAAGATTTGTAATTAAAAATAATTTACTTTGAATAAACCAGTACTATGCAAAATAATTATGTATTCATTGGATGGATTCCTTAGAGCTTAGCCTACAGAAAAACTGGTTGAAATCGAATTCGTGAAACAAGTGTTTTGTCAGAAATTTAATTATGAATTTACTGTGTTAATTAATTCTTTTTGACGTTAATTTTTTTTGTAAAAAAAACGTATGCTTTTCACATTTTCTTGTATAGTTTTTAGTTTTCCGTACCTCAAAAGGAAAAAAAGGAACTCTTCTAGGATCACTTCGTTGTTCGTCTGCCTGTCTGTAAATACCTTTTTTCTGAGTAACGCGTGGAGATAACAAGTTGAAATTAATATCAAATACTTTGGTATGCGATCACTGGAAGCTGTAAAAAAATCAAGCTTCGAAGTCAACGCAATTAAGGAGAAACCTACAAATATGGCCATTTATGCCGTATATTTTGACACTCGCAAATAAATCAAACCTATAGGGTACTGCCCGTTTATCATCCCTATATGGTATTAAGGGCATCAAATTTATAGGGCAGTTCCCCAATCATAAAATTTGGCAAAAAGCAAGGTTTCACAGCATAAATAAAGGAAAAAGATCCGAAAGTTTTAAATTTGTAATTTTATCTCATATTTCTTTTAAATACGCCTGTGAAACTTACAGTAGGCAATATGTCTAAATAGGAATATTATGTACCATTAAATGTTTACAAATGCCTAAACATGTACAGAGCGCGCGTTCCGCTATGTTTGAGAGGTTTTCTCTCTTTTATCAGACAAAAATTTGGAAATATTACAGCAGCAATAAAACACCTGTTTATGTCAGCATTACCAGACCTCTGGCATTTTGCGGGCCAACTCATATTTTAGCCACATTTCCTATCAGGCCATACAAAACTAGCCTATCAAGACAATAAGTGACCTGCATTCCCGGAATGTATGTAGCGATCGAGATAGTATACGTACCAAGTAAGAAAATTGTAACATATAAGTATCATCTGTTGCGCGCTGACAAAAAAAGCTGGCAATCCTAATGATTACAAAAATAATCCAAAAAATGACTGAATAAAAAAATATTTTCCCATATTGAATTATGAAATCTTATATTTATTTTGCTTTTTTATCATCTGTGCCATACTGATAAAAATGCTGGCAATCCTAATTACAAATGTATACGTATCATCTGTCCGGCACAGACAAAAGCAGCTAGCAATCCTAATGTTCGTACGTATACGTATTATTTGTCTTGCACTGACAGAAAAAGCTGGTAATCTTAATGTACGTACGTATACGTATCATCTGCCCGGCACTGACAAAAGCAGCTAGCAAACAACGTTCGTACATATACGTATCATTTGTCTCGCACTGATAGAAAAAGCTGGTAATCTTAATGTACGTACGTATACGTATCATCTGTCCGGCACTGACAATAGCAGCTAGCAAACATAATGTTCGTACGTATACGTATCATTTGTCTCGCACTGACAGAAAAAGTTGGTAATCTTAATGTACGTACGTATACGTATCATCTGTCCGGCACTGACGAAAGCAGCTAGCAAACATAATGTTCGTACATATACGTATCATTTGTCTCGCACTGATAGAAAAAGCTGGCAATCTTGAAGTACGTAAATATATACCTACATTTGTCCCGCACTGACAAAAACATCTAACAAACCTAATGTACGCACGTATACGTATCATTTGTCTCGGCCTTGCAAAAAAACTAGCATATCTAATGTACGTACGTGTACGTGTCATTTGTCCCGAACTATCGAAAAGGCTGGCAATCCTAATGTACGCATATATATCTACGAGGACTTAAGGCTTTCAACCTTTGAAAGGTGTTCGCATTAGTTTTATTTTTACACCAATATTCACTTTCTATATTCATGACATAACCGTTTCTGTATTCAAAAACATAAACACATTGAAAAAGACACCCCAAAATTTTAAACTTATGTTCTGTTAAAACTTGAGAAGAAGTTTTTCATGCTCATTTAAGTGATTATTGATTTGGGAAAAACTCAATAGACTAGTTTCAGAGATCTAACGAAAAAACAGGATTTTTTAGCAGGTACTCACAGTTACTGCCCGGTTTGCAGTCATCAGAATAGAAACCATAAGTGTGCGCGGGGTAAATGGTGGCTATCACATTGCTGTCGTTGTTATGGTTAGTGGTTGCTTAGTTTAGATTTGGGTATTCATTTTTGGGTGTTTGGTCATTGTGTTGAGAAATAGTCCTCTGTATTTAGTTTTTGCTTGGGATTAAATAACTTACAAAAATTAATTTTAACCTTAAAATGTAAAATCTGTATTTTGAGAACCCGAAGCGATGAAAAATTATGTGGTAATATGAAGAAAATATGAATTATTTGAAAAACTTATAGCACTTTTTTCTATTTGTCTTTTAACTCTTATCATCAGTGCATCTCACTTTGATTGAATTTTTCTGTGTTACTCGTTTAATTAAAAGAAAATAATTTTAACGATCAAATTTTCATTGCAAAAATAACATTGCAAATTGATCGATTGTTTATTATCAAATAAAAAGTAATAAGTACTACACAGTGGAGTCGAAAAAAAACTTTTTTTAGTCGTGGTACATAAGATACCACAAAATTTGGTGAAGTTTTGAATTAAATACTTGTACATGACAAGAAATATTTATTTATATTAATATTTCCATATAACTGTCACGATAAACTCACCTGCTTGGAGTGCCTGGCAGCAGCGAGTAAGTCCCGTTGGGCCAACGGAACCAAAGCACGGAGAAAGGGTGGCACAGAGGCGCGCAAGGGATAGTTAGTGGTCTCCTGGAGCAGGCTCTGGAACTCTTCGACGCTCATACTCCCTGTCTGTGGAGGAATAGTTTTGTTGATAATTTATACTATTAACCAAAGCAAACAGTAATAAAAAAGTAGGATTTTGTCTGCTACTCTGCGAATTTGGGATAAACGGTATTCGTTCATATGTGTTAAGTTATATAATTTTCCTTACAGACAAATACTGCGTAATCAAATAAGAAATTAATGAACACCATAAAAGATGGACACTGTGTCTCGGGAACGTCTTCAAATTTTGTACTAACTGATTTTGATTATAACCGACAGAATAGTTATGAAAATCTAAAGAAAAATGTAAAGAAAAAAGATGATTTTCCGATTACTCGCAGTCACCGGTCGATTCTTGCCAAAAGAATAGAAATTATGAGTGTGCAATAAAAAATGGCTGTCGCATTGCTGGCGTTGTTATGGTTACATAATTTGAAAGTTCAAATTTGTATGTTAGTTTTTTGTTATATGATTATTTTGGTGAGATGTTTTTACCCTCTGCCTTTAGTTGTTGTTTTGGATTTAGTCAAGTTATAAAATTAACTATAATATTAAAATTAATTTCCCAAATTAAAACTTTAACCTTTTCAATTTTAACTAAAATTAATTGAAAAAATGTAGTGGGTTTGACTTCAAAAAAACTTAAATTCTAATCCCGGAGATAACGAATTCGTATTCTAAATTTCGTTAAATCCGTTCAGAAATTACGGAGTTATACAGTAAAAAACATCAGTTAACCTATCCAAATGTTCCTATTTATAACATCATTTATAATTTAGTGTACTAAATATTATTCATTGTATCTTTAATTTCGTAACCGACATAAATAAATTTTGATTGATACTCGTAAATCAAAAGCAGTACATCTACAAAAAAATATAACTAAGAAAATAAAAAATAAACAATTATCATTACTTTCCATTTAGTCCATTAAAAAAAATTGAGAACTAAACAAGCATAGATAAATTGTTTATCATAATTATAAACAAGTTTTTGCCCGCGGTATCGCCCGCATAAATTTTTGATTAAGATGACACAATTTTTCCCCAATGAGATTATCACATCACCTCTATAAATAATACCAAGGTGTTAATATATAATTGTACCCCAAATTTTTACAAATTTTAGTTCAAAATTTTTACTATTGAGTAAAAAATTCTAGGTTTGAGGATAATCTTATATTTGTTACTTAAACCGAATCATAAACTATATACGTGATAATTTTTCTAAAAGTCTGCTTAATTTTTAATACGGGATTAAGTAACAAACATCCAAACATTTCGCTTGCATTTACTATACGAGACAAATCCGCCACATCAACTAAAAACATGTCAAATTTAGTAGAGATTCGTTGGTTGCTTGCAGTGTACTCAGATAACAAACAAAAGCTAAGTGAACGTAAAATTAACGAGGATAATAAAAAGTAACAACTACCATCACTTAATTTCTAATTTATTTTGTTACTGTTAATTTTAATTCAAAAATTTACTGTTAATTTAAAAAAAGTTAATTTACGCGAGTACATAATAATTGCAATGAGTTAGGTATTAAAAATTGTTTTGTATAGGAAAATTCAAAATAATAGTTTTCCGTGAAAAGTGTTATTATGATATTAACTAATATTTTATATATTATTACACCATCCTTCAGACGGAAATTGTTTTCTTTGAACTCAACTTCTATTCTCTATGTACTTGGATAGGTGGAACCAATCACTTCGATACCACTATATATCATTGTCGTATAAAAATCTTTTTTTTTGTACAATCAATACTTGGATTAAAAATTTATTTATGTTTGTGTCTATTCAATACATAATTTAATGTTGAAATGTCCTTTTTCACTAGATTTCATGCAACTCCTACGATACATACTTTTCCAGGAACTTTTCTTTTTGGAATTGAACACAAGGGATTTAAAATTATTTTGCTGTTGCTAGCTCTGTCCCAGTTTGTGTAAGAGACACTTTCTTTGTTTTCCTTCTGTTCACTATAATCAGATGTGTTTGTTTTTAGGTTCATAAGTTTCAGAATTAAAACCGTTCAACCAATAATGCGTTACATATTCATTAATTGTGTTTCTTTGATATCGCACGTCACGTGCATTATTTTACTTCCAAGACATACAGCAGTGTACGAGTTAGGATATATCTGATGAAAACAAGTATTTTTTTAAGTAGGTATCTGATTGTATTCATCTTATATTCATATTGTAGATTAAATTCTTGTAAAGTACTTTAACTTTTTTTTTTACTTACGATCCTAAAAACAAACAGTTCGATTATAATATATGCTCCTTTCTATTTTTCATCATCTCGAAAAACTTTGTTCTTAATAATAACTAGCATATTC
This sequence comes from Druceiella hillmani, assembly GCA_039881145.1. Lineage (NCBI taxonomy): Eukaryota > Metazoa > Arthropoda > Insecta > Lepidoptera > Hepialidae > Druceiella > Druceiella hillmani. The sequence goes on along the minus strand of JAYKKI010000071.1, from coordinate 11,553,459 downwards.
TAGAACATCGGCAGAATTTATAGGAAGCTCAACTCTTCCGGTGTTGCCTTTCTAATTGGTACGAAGCAATCAATTAATAATATTACTAAGTTGTATGTTGAATTAAATTGGAGCAATGCAAATATTTCAATTTAGGTATTTTTTATATTTTTAAAGTGTAGCGTTTTCAGCCAGTGTGGATAAAAAATATAAGACAAAGACTTACTGATGACAGTTCTATTTCTTTCGCGATATCTTTACTGTACAACGCGGTAAAAGTGGCGCGGCGTAGCAAGTAAAGCGAGCAAAAGAGAGTGGGGAAAGCACCTCCTCGTACGTCACGTTATTTCTTCAATGTTATCGTTTTTTAATTGAAAAATAAACTAATATTTTAAACAGTAATGGAGAAAGTCATGTGAATATTGTAAGGAAAGAAGTCAATCTAAAAAAATTACAATTTTAAAAGTTATGTGAAAGTTCACTGCATACAAAGGTATAATTTAATAAAATAGCTGCGAAATAATTCAAAATTAAGAGAAATATCCATATATATACTCGTGTGTGTATATATATATATATATATATACACACATATATACATGTATCTAATAAGCAAGCTGTCAATAATCACCCTCAGAGAGAACACCGTCAATCAATGAAAAGTGAGGCGCTAGTTCCGTCATTTTAATTATACAAATAAGAGCCTGGAAGACGAGACTCACTTAAAGACAATCAATGGAGCTGACTAATAAAGATCTGTCTGACAAGCTACATCTAATCCGGATGCGAGAACCTATACACCGTACGAAAACTATCGCTAGTATTTTGCTGTAGTTACGAAATCTATGAGTGTAAACAAGATGCATATCTCACCAATAGACTTCTGCCGACTGGGCTGTCCAGCCTGTCCAGGTTATGGATCAGATCCATATATGGCTTTCTGAATCATCTCGTGAATAGCAACAATAGCTGTGATTGTGTCATGACGGAGATTTCTGCTGTCCGTTTCCAAATTATAAAGATATGAAATGGCATTTCGCTAAGTACGAGGCAGTATACCAAATTAATTTATCCGTACTAGAATAATTGATACAAGGACATTAATAAGATGTTTATATATATATATATATATATATATATATATATATATGTATATATATATATACATATAGACATATATATATATATATATATATACACATATAATATATATATATATATATATATATATATATATATATATAAATCCAATCAAGGGTTTCCTAAATTTTAGGAGTTGATCAAATATCTATCCTAATAACTCAGCCCATTAAGACTAGTTAATACTTATCAATATTTAGCATTTACTGAATGTTTGCCCGCTAATAATTAACGTAACCATAAACAATATTACAATTAAGATAATTTAACACCATATTGTAATCTAAGTGCACAGTAGTGCGCTGAGTAATTTATCAAAACACCAGCTGCTCGCACACACGGCACTATTTACACGAACCATTTCGAGCCACTTAGGCCCATCTGTAGCTGAGTTCCTATTTAAGATAAATATGTGAAATTATTATTTTTCAAATATTTCAATAGGATTATTTTTCAACTTGTCCTCGTAAAGATTTTGTTCTCAACCTGAGATATTAACCTAGGAAAATACTTAAAGTTGGCACTCAATTACTAATTCACGCACCAACAGGTCCTTAAGACTTTAGGTATTTAATTAATACCTAAAGTCTTAAGGACCTTGGTAATTCTTGTAATTAATAATTTTGGCACCACAATATTTGGTACACAGAGAGTATTATATGAAAGTGAAATTTATAGGTTTTCGTACTGCATCAAAATTTATAGTATATTTAAAACGTAATTGTCACCAGGAAAAGCTGGAAGGCATATATTTGATAGCATTTTCGTTTTACCACATTTCAAGTTTGGCGTAGGGAGAAATGCTTTTTAACTTAGCATTGCTTTGAATTTAAATATTTTTTTAGTGCAGCAATTGAATATTCCTCAAAGATAACTACTTGTTTTGGACTTTTTAACTTTTGTGCTTTTTTATACGATGACGACTTTCATAAAAGACTTGTAGGGTCAGAAAATAAATACTTAAATACTGGTACTGATGCTGAAATTTACTTTTCTCATAAAAATTACTCTCATATCGTAAAGAAAATATTAGGCGTTATCGATGAAAAAAAATACAAACAAGATATTTGTTTATTTCTTAAAAAGACCATGTCTAATTTATAGGTTGGCCGTACGTAAAAATAGACATTGATTTAAATTTAACATAAAAAAAATTAATTATCAGTTATGAACTATCAAGGAACTCCATAATGATATTCATAAAGCGATCAATGAGACGCTTCTCGCAATACCGTATTAGTCAACGTAACTACGTAAAAAACATCTAAGGCATCCAGGATGTTCGTGCGTGCTCTAGGCAGATGAAATAAACTATGTCTCTCGTGTAACCTTAGGTCATCAAGATAATTATGTTATAATTTAAAAAATGACTTGATAAACGCAATTCCCGTCAGAGCTGGAGAGAATTATGTTTGATTATACCCATTATGGAATCTGAACAAAGTAAACATACTTTCTAACATACCATCTATTCATTTTTTCAATATTTTCTCCCACATGAGTATATAACATAATTATTTCAAACGGAGACCAGATGACTGGTATACATTTATCATACAGGAAACTAAATTTGTACCAAAACAATATCTAATTTCAGTGTTTAAGAATATTCTGCATACTTGTTTCGTGCATTATAGATTTGTTGTTTTCGCCGGGTTTAATACCCGATGGGTCTAAAGGTATATTAGGAGATTCTAACTTCAAAATAAAATATAACAGGGATTTGAAACTGACACATAATATGTAGTTCATTAGCACAAAACAAAAAATCGGAGTTACTAATGGTATATTATTTTATATCAAGACGGAACCTTATATACAAAAGGGTTATAAAAATTATGTAAATTTGTATGGTAGCACTGAAAAAAGTTTTTGGGTAGACTACAAATCTTATGTGTATATACAAAGAGGTCACAAAAAATTATGTAAATTTGTATGGTAGCACTGAAAAAAGTTTTTGGGTAGACTACAAATCTTATGTGTATATACAAAGAGGTCACAAAAAATTATGTAAATTTGTATGGTAGCACTGAAAAAAGTTTTTGGGTAGACTACAAATCTTATGTGTATATACAAAGAGGTCACAAAAAATTATGTAAATTTGTATGGTAGCACTGAAAAAAGTTTTTGGGTAGACTACAAATCTTATGTGTATATACAAAGAGGTCACAAGAAATTATTTAAATTTGTAAATTATCACTCAAAAAAAACATTTTGGGTGGAAATCAAATTTTATGTGTATATATAAAGAGGTAATGAAAATTATGTAAATTTGTAGAGTATCATTGAAAAAAGTTTTTTGGAAAGTATAAGGTATTTTTAAAAAAAATATTTTCGATAAAAAAACGTTACGAGAAGACATCAAGAATTTTTATATTTATTTAATTTGTTTATTTACATACAATTACGGAAAAGTTTCAGTACCTCTGTGTTTCAATAAATTTAATTCACACCACAAAAAGTTTACTCTCACTACAAGGATTTTTAAACCTACTTCAAAAAAGGAAGTTCTCTGTCTCATATATATATATATATATATATATATATATATATATATATATATATATATATATATATATATATATATATATGTCAACACCGTGGTGTGTTGGGTTGATCACAATGCCTTTGACGATGCGGAGCACCGCGGGGATTCGGATTCGTTTCGTCGAACGGGGCTGGACAAGTGTTATGGTTGGCTGTAAGAGATTACTCTCGTAGCAATAAGTCCGCCATATGTATAATATTAAAGTAGATAAATAAATAAATAAAAATATATATGTAAAGGAGTTAAATATACATTCCTTTGGGCACTTTTTCGATATTCTCAAAAGCTAATAAACCGATTTTGTTGACTTTCACCCCTAGAAAGTTTATAATTAAGGGTATGGATATATATAGTTATGGTTCAAAAATTGGCCGAGGGTGTACTAATCGATTTATTCAATACACTTCATTATCATTGGTTATTTGAAGGCGGCTAAATTATTTTTTAAAGTTTTATTAACTAATTTGTTATCGGGTTTATGTTGATAACTTCTGTATTTTATCACACGGAATAGTTTTTTCCAAAATTACAATATTAGTTTAAACCACAAATACTAAGATTAGGTTTAACTTAATAACTATATCTTAAGAACTTTTAATAAATCCGTAAATTAGGAATAAAATTAACTTTTTATAAAGGAAAGTAGTAAATTTTGCCATATATATTCAAGTTTAAAAAGTACACATCTGTTATATCAAAGTGTATGTGAATTAAGACAATCTGGTAGAGAACCCTCTTAGTACGGACTAATACCAACTGGGTTTTTTTTAATGTTTCTGTGCTTATATAAATAATGTGTAGTGTATTCTTTTCTTAGAAACCTTCATTTGAACCAAAACATGGCGAGGAAATAAGTGAATATAGTAGATTGCGAGTTCATTATCAGTTCGTTTCGAGGAGTATCAAAGACCAGGGCCTAAACTCACCAGAAAACTGTTTATGGGCGAGTGCACGCGTTCTCCAGTCTCGGCGCCGATGTCGGCTACGAACTGTGCGACTATCGAAGATCAGGGCATATACGAGTGTCAAATACCAGGGCATATACTCACCAGAAGACTATGTATGAGCGAGCGCACGCGTTCTCCAGTCTCGGCGCCGATGTCGGCTGCGAACTGTGCCAGAGTGGACAGGAAGCGGCGGAGGCGTGCGAGGGGCGAGCGGGGACCAGACTCGGGGAGTGGTGGGCTCAATGAATCTTTAAAAATTAAATTACACTTTATACGATTTGTTTTACCTTTATACGATTTGTTTTTGTTAAAATTTTTCGATTAAGTAAAATGTTATAAATATTACGCAAATATGAAAAAAATCAGTTTATCGGTATTACTCGTTCGTTTATATTAGTCACTTTTCTCAGTTAAAATAAAATTGTGTAAGGAATTTGTTTAAATATTTTAGAAAAAACAATTTAAAGGTAAGACCAGTATTTTAAGGTCCCATCAATAAACAGGAGAAATGGTTTAAAAACATGAACACTTAAAGATTATTGTTCAAAAATTTCCAATTATATAGTTCTTGTTATCCTTACACAATTATTTTCAAAATTGCGTCAATAATAAAAAAACATTAGAATTGAGTTAGTATACTGAGAGGATTATAGCAGCGTATTTTCCTACCGTTGTGTTTTACATTATATTATATTATATTATATTATATTATATTATATTATATTATATTATATTATATTATATTATATTATATTATATTATATTATATTATATTATATTATATTATATTATATTATATTATATTATATTATATTATATTATATTATATTATATTATATTATATTATATTATATTATATTATATTATATTATATTATATTATATTATATTATATTATATTATATTATATTACATTATATTATATTATATTATATTATATTATATTGTAGCCATTTACTTCCTTAATAATTAAACATCTACACATTTCTTTCTTAATGACGATCTAATTTTAAATATTATTTTAAGTATAATTTATGTAATTTCATTACATATTAAGAATTAATAAACTTACTTATTAAATAATTACATTAAAAAGAAAAAATTATTAAGGACCTTTCGACGCGTTTAGGCCTCCGCCATTTTTTTCCACTTTTTTCCTGCCTTTTGCTATTATTACCTAATGCTTTCCAACAATCTTATTATTTTCATCTGACCATATTTCCAGCAGCCTACCTCTTTTCCTTTTTCCGTGGGGACCAGCTCGAGTAGTAACTGACTTAGTCCATTTTGCATTGTTCGTTCGTGCGACATGACCCGCCCTTTTCCACGTTAATTTTTTGTAATGTTTTAAAAAATATATAAAAAAAATAAATTAGAATTGAGTCAGTATACCAAAATGATCATGGCAGCATATTTTCATACCTTTATATTACATGTTATCTAGTTATAATTACAACGAAAAAATGCAAAGTTTATTTTCAATAATAAATTATTTAGTAATGTAAACATTTTTTTTACTCTCCCGTATTTGCGCACGAACTAACCACATGTCATAACGTCTCTTTATAACGTTTAACTGTAATTGGTTCCTTTTTTAAAGTCACTAATACCTTTTTAGAGAATCGTGACGTAATTCAGACAATTAATTAATTAATACAAATGTTACACTTTATTAAGTTAATATAAATTAATTAAGTCTATATACGTTATTTAAGTCTATATAAATTAAAGAAGTCTATATAAGTTAATTAAGTCAATGTTAAGTATTATGTTGTGTTTTGTTTTTATAATTATTAAGTATTTTGTAAGTTTTGGAGACATTTAAAAACGTACATTTCTAAAGAAAATATTACTATTTACTTGATATATTATAAAACGGCACGTGACACATTAATCGTGATTATTTTCGCTAGAAAAAGACTTATCAAATGTCCATTAAGGACCAAATGGGTATCCCATACGTCATGCCTTCACTCAATAGCGGTCTTTTACTACCAGCAACGGTAGTCTGGGATTTAAATGATTTAATCAGAACACCTCCTTAATCCGTCGATTGACGACTGATCAAATTTAAGCTTACATTCAAATGATAACTAACTTAATCATTTTAATTAAGCATACGATGGTAATATACCTGAATGGTAATTTCAGTTGGGTTTTTACCCTAAAAGCAAAAAAAAACTAAATAAGGATCAAAAAGGAACAGGAACTTATATTATTTCTGCCGCAAAGCTAATCTATTCGACACAATTTTCAAAAATACTTAATGACTGTTTGCGTCTACACATATGGAAATTAAACCAACCGAAACATGAAGACTATGGTTTAAACTCTTGAATCAAAATATCAAAACTCACAGAACTGAAAATATTACTGTGCACAATTTACGCCATCAGCCATTTTCAGCAATGCAGATGAAGTAATATAACCCAGTTTGGAACTATGGGTGAATATTTTTTAATAATATTGTTAGCATAGATATACACAATTAAATGAAACTACGTGATGTAGTATTATTTCTACTTTGTTTAAGTTCTTTACTATGACCTAGGTTTCATTGTATTACAACATCTTCAGTTGGGCTATCAGCAAATATTTACTTTGGTAATATAAACTATGCTAATACCCCACCTTATATTTGGTCCTTAATGGATATTCGATACGATAAGATAACCTTTGCTAATAATCCACCTGAAGATGTTGTAATACAACAAAACCTAGGTCGTGGTAAAAACTTAAAGAAATTAAAAATAATGCTACATAACGTAGTTTCATTTAATTCTGAATAATGAATTTCTACAAAATATATTCAATATTCAACATATACTTCGAAAGATTACGTGTAGATTTACAGAATACGTTTCAGATAAATATTTAAGCAATTATGTGAATTAATCTTCGAACTAGGGGTACTAAAAGCAGTCATACATTTCTTACGTTTGTTTGTGAGTGAATTTCTAAAATAACACTAGATATTGTTTGGTCTATTCACGAAATCGCTCCCGGACAGTTTCAGATTTTCATATTATTTTTATTATACAAGCCGGACTTACCCAGATTTCCATTGTTGTTTGCGGGACTGACCGATCCGTTTCCGGCAACCGCCGTTGAGGAAGGCGACCTCGGCTCCTCTGTTTCTGGTGAACGACGCTCCTTAGATGATGCATCTGGGAAAAACAGAACAATGTTTCGTGATTAAAATCTATTTATATATTAATTATATATTATACCTATAAATTATATGTAATGATAATGAGAGAAATAACCACCCAAAAAAACAGAGTTATAAAAAATTTTCCTATCGCAAGTACGTTTAAACAGTTGTGTGTTAAAAAATGAAACAATTTTTTTTGATACAAAAATATCAGATGGTTCTGAAACATAATTCAAACAATTTTCGAATAAATAAATCGAAATACACGTATCGTTTTCACGGGGGATTCGTATCGTACTATGACTCTTATGACGCACTTAAAACTATTCCTCTTTCTAAACTAGTGAATTTTTTAAATTGATTTTTGGTGTACGGTTGAGAAACACCATCTAGTATATGACGATTCGTTTAATGTCGTACGGTTGAATCCACATTGTATACCCCAATTCCAACCGAACAAAAAAAAATTATAAATAGATATACTGAACAAACAAATCTTTGTCCATTAATTTTACAATGGAAATAGGATAATAAATTATAATAAACAATTAGTACTTTGAATATTATGTTCATTATGTTAAACCCAGCTGGTTTAATTTAATGAACATAAATCATATCTAATAACTATATTTAATATAGAAAAAAAACCATTAACGATATTCTGTATTGAGGAGTACAGGAAGAAATGTCCACCCATTATTCCATGTAACCAAAGCGCATACACGTATTCCATAGCACTCTCATTTCGTGCACTTCAATTGCTTAACCTATGTTTCATTTTATATACTATTGGATATTTAAGATCTGAGTATAGGTCCTGGAGGACTAATGATTGGCGATAAACAAATTTGGCTATTTGTGATCATTATATTTTTTTTCGTTGATTCCATTATATAGTTAGCTACTTAGTTAGTTACAGATTGATACAATAAAAGCGTGTTAATTAACCCATACACGCTTTTGTAACATTATTTTCGAAAAAAATCTTAAAAAAACTACTGATAATGACATTTAATTTTTGGATGGAGAAGTAATTTAATACAATCACAAATTTAATGTATTATGTGGCATTATAGAGAAATATATACTTATATCACTTATATCACTTATATCACTATATACTTATATCAGAGCTTAAAAGAGATTACAGAATCAGAAAAATTAAAAAACAGTTTTGTATCACTATTTTCATTGAATTTGTATTTACGAGGGTCGTTACATAATTACCCTGTACTGATATTTCAACAAAGCTCTTAACTATTCACTTTGAGAAGCTCACTAACAGTGTGAATACCAAGATTTACAATTATCGAATCACCAGTCTAACTTCAATCAACAACGCAACACAGATGCTATAAACGACTTTGTCTCAATCAAGAAACTCGAGCACAGGACAATAGTTCAATTCTTGTCCAAAAGGGCATATTTAAACAACTCAAATAAATTTTGAACAATTTTTTTCAACACAAGCTTTTAGTACACATTTAATTAAACATAAAAATTTGAACATGTAAAAATGCATACTAATTCTGTTACTCTATTTACAAATATTATTTATTTTTTTTATCTGATTACAAACCCACCCTCACCCAATTTCTTTTTGCAAAATTTGAAATGGGTTATAGATTTACAGATTTAGTGCAAATGTTTCCTCAGTGAATTTCGTTTGGAAATCTAAAAAGGAGGTTCAAGGAAAGCAATTTGATAACAAAGATTCATTAAATGAGAAAAATTTAAGACGAACATCAATCATATCCACAATTAAATGAAACTACGTGAAGTAGTATTATTTCCACTTTCTTTAATTTCTTTACCACGAACTAGGTTTCGTTGTATTACAACATCTTCAGGTGGGACATTAACAAAGATGTTGTAATACACCTGAAGATGTAAATAAGGATGTTAATGTTACAGAGATGATAAGACAAAATTACTTGTGTTGGTATGGACACGTTATGAGTCGCAATGAAGACCATATGACCAGAACAGTGATAAAAATAGAAGAAGAGAAGAGAGGCTGAGAATAATAGCATCACGTGTTTTTTGACCTACCTTCCACCCCATTCCACAAATTTTTTATTTTTAATGTATACAGTAAATAATTCTGTACAGAATACCATTCTGTGCTTAGTATCCTAGAACAGGTTATAGCCTAGCATGCATTATGATTATGCGAAGAAAATGATGGCAATAGTAAGTTGTGGGGTACAAGGAAAGAAGACGGTGCTGGCTTAGTGACTTGCTCTCTGCTGCTGACTGCACATTTGTTTATTTTTTTTTGTTTTTAACTGATTTTACCTATGATTTGGCTATTTTTAACGGACTTGCGTGATATCCTGTGATTGATGACTCATTTTTTTTTCATGTTTTCCTGAAGTGAAACATAATGTCCACGCCTTATACTGATTACGAGTATGCAGAAATATATTTTCTTTATGATTTATGTAATGGGTACACTTAACGCGCAGCGAGAGAATCACCAGATAATGCATTTGTTCTAGGTTGCCAAATCATCTTCTTCTGGTCGGTTTTGATAATGGACATCCGAGTTAGGAGTAGCCTTTCTCACTTCGGTACCGTGAGTCAAATGTAAATGTAACGAAAATTGAAACGAGCTAGGTTTATATTATTGGTGGTGTGGATTGTTTAATTTACATCTTCAGGTTAATGTAATCAGGATGTTAATGGAATAGAAAGTAAATAGGGATTATGTTGGAACATAAAAAAATATATATTTATAGGTGTTTTTTTATTTTCAAATTTATACCTAAAATTTACTGGAGGCATCTTGTATAAGTTATGTCATTTAACACTAATGTTTCGAGCAATCAAAGCTGTATTAGCTGTGTGTAGATGTATGCTGCTGATTAAGTAGGAGAGATTGTCTATACCTCTTGAAATTAATGTTGTAAGTTAACCAAAATAATTTTAATCCCACATTTAAAGTTCATGTAGGAAATTTGCTCAATGACATCCCATTTGACATGACAAAGTTGTAACCGTGTATATCTTTATGTCCAACTTTTAAGCTTGTTTTTTAAATTATTTTGGTTGCTTCCATCTCTTTTATCTATTTATATAATTAAGTCTGTTCCACAGAAGTAAACTAAGGTTAACTTTCTTGTTATTAACCAGGATTTGATTTAACGAGCTAAGGCAGTATACATTTTATCATTCACTATCTGTTGCTATTTTCTATTTATCTAGACCTTCTCCAAAATAATTTTCAATGAATAAAATCCCTTTTATCCATTCTTTCTTAAGCTGACAACTGATAAATGAGCCATTTGGAGCGCATCTATCACATCTACCACATGTAGCAAAATTCCAAATGGATGCGCGAATATTATCGACTATGTTCATTTCGCTCCATCAAATCATACCTCTTGTCATAGGATCATAGGTGCACTTACTATCATTGTGCAATGACGTAATTTAATTCAGAAAAGAAATTCAGGAAAGGAATTTTTGCTTGCGGCAACTATTGGTTGCATTTATATGAAATAGCTAAATTAAAAAAGGTGAATAACCGAATAGCTGATGGAAAGATATACTTACATTCTTACGAAATTGTTTAATGAATTTATTATCGAAAAAAAAAATAGAAAAAATAGATGGAAATGGAGCAATAGAAAAACTGGAGCAACTAATTCAAAACCTGTGGTTCGAAGAAAAATGATAAAGTATTGTTGACCGTCTACTTGGAATATGAACTACTACTGTACCCACTTTTCCCGTGACCTAGTTGCCAAATGTAAAATATTGCAATCGGAAAATTTCTGACAGATTCTCAAACGTGTTATTAAAGACATTATTTCCTAGATATAAACTACTTCTAAAAGAAGATAAATTATTTCATTAATTTAAATTTTGCATATAGATCTTTCAATTTGAACTATGAACTATGTTAACAGGTCTTTTTTATTTTTATCGTTATAACCTTCATTAGTTAAAGTCGATGCCAGCACTGTCGACAAACTTATACAAATGTTTGATTTGGTTTAATATATAATGTAAATTTAAAATGTACTCACAATACGAAATAGACACAGAATGGATGTATTTATAATATAAAATTTCACATTTGTATAAGTCGATCAATGAATTGTATAAGTTGATAAAAAATAAGTAACTTGGTTATTTATTGCGAATAAATAAGTATCTATTTTGAGTTAATTATTATAATTATTTTTAGTATCTACTATTTTGAGGTAGTTTTTTAAAAGATATTGCATTATAGAATTTTTAGTGATTAATAATATTAATCATCGATATCGATTAATATTATTAATCATAAGTAATATTCCGTTATTTTCTTACTTAGAATATTATTAATCATATTATTAATATTATTAATCATAAGTAATATTCCGTTATTTTCTTCCTTAGAATATTATTAATCATATTATTTCATAAGTAATTTCCGTTATTTTCTTCCTTAGAATATTATTAATATTATTAATCATAAGTAATATTCCGTTATTTTCTTCCTTAGAATATTGTACAATTATTAAAAGTTACGGGCATAAGCTTGTATACAAATAATTTACCTTTATCTAAAATTGGTTATCAACAACACATAGAAACGAAAGTAAAAGACTACCATTTGAAGAGTTCCGTTCTCCATATCCGAAATTCAATATCATATTTTGCGAAATAATAACTAAGTAACAACTAATCAGTAACAAATATATTGAACCGCGATTGATTTATTACCATCCGTAAAGGAGTTGCATTATTCGTTTTCGGAACTTATCTCAGTCCCTAACCTGGTCAATGGTGTAGTTATTTTGCAAAGTAAATACTACCAGTTTACCATGAACGAAAAAATCAAATGAATTTTTCAATTGGCAGAGTTAATACCAGCAGTACGCATAAACACAAGTCAAAGCGGCACCTCATGGCACCCGTTTCATCGCTCCACGTCGATAGCGCCATTTGGTATGGACCGTTGGAATTTCATAATATTAAATTATATGGCGCCCCACCAATTGTTTGAAATTGTGAACAATTTTTACATTCACGAGGGAATTTCGGCCTACATCCGCACCATTTAGAATGTTAAACTATTCACCAGTGGCTTTACAAAAAAATGTAGGCGATTTTAATATCCACGAGACTATATCGACTTGCGATCGTGCCATTTGGAATGTTGGACTGTTCTTAAGCGGCCACATTTAATCTAAACAGAATTATTTTAGGGTATTTAGAGTACCTAAAAGTTTTGTGCTCGCTAATGACCACAACTCTTTTTAAGTACCGAAAGCTTTGTTTTAACCTAAAATTTCTCCACCACATTCACTTACATCGCACTATGTCCCACACTACGGTCGCCCCCCTCACAACGCTAAGGGGGTCACCGCCAACAGAAAGACCCGCTTGGCTATCTATGTAAACAGGGCCAGGCGCGCGGTTCCCAGCGCCCGCTCAATTATTGGTAGGGGCGGGCGGGGGGCAGAGTAGACAGGTATGTGGTTTCCAAACTGTAAGAGTTATTGAGAAAATTCGATATTTTTGGTGTTTCGCAATCGAAATATTTCTCACATAATTCATTATCGCGGGTTTTATCTATCGAAGGTAATATTCGATGGAACATTATAATAAGTGTTTTATTATTTTTCCTGCATTTTGTACATTCGGGTTTATCTACATCCGTTATTTCCTTTAATTTTTCTTTGCCTTATGAGCCAGAAAGCGTTATATCTTAAAAAAAACACCGAACCGTCATGGGATGACTGGCAGTTGTGAAACATCTAAATTTTATAAATATTCACCAGGCCCAAATAAACCCGACAGTAGCGTAAACATAGATTTGAACCATGCAATCAGTATAGCGCCAGCTATTGAAAAATATTACCAAAAATATTTCATAGTTAAAAATAATTTTATTTAAAAAAATAAGCTTTTCCATGAATATCAAAATGTCAAGAACCACAACAACGGCTCGTTGTTCAGGAATATGATTTTCGCTTAGGGTGCGAAAGATCAAATCCCGGATGAATCCAAATTAATTTACGTAACACTTTCACTATATAAATGAGCTGGCCGGATTAAGTCAAAAAGAACCGACAAGACGCGAAGCTGATATAATGGCAGACAAGACGCAAAGCTGGCCGAATTAATTCGGAAAAAGCCGACAATGCACGAACCTGGGCGAATGGTAAGGCGCGTCTTGCCATCTGAATATTTATTTATTCACATTAAAATATATCATAATACGTCTGTACTTTTCCGGGAATATTTTTCTTAATATATTCAATATCTTTCTTAGGATTGCAATAGAGATAGTTATACCATTCTCTATCGATTCAGGACCATTAGTATGTCGCTTCGACTAATATATTTATGTAATATAAAGGTCTCTAGTTGCTACACTGTGTGTGCGAGGGTAACAAAAAGGAGTAAAACCACTATGAAAGTGATTTCATGAAGTGACTAAATATTTCTCAGATTTCCTTGAGGCCAGAGCACTTTTTGTGGTGGAGTGGTAGCGAGTGAAAGTACATTTTTTCATGGCTCAATAACTGATCAATATTTATGGTGGCAAGGCAAGAAAATATAATTTTCAATTACAGATCGTTGATTACAAGATCCATACTAGAGAAAAATACATATTAGCGACGAATGCGCCATGTGAATCTAACCAACCTCCAGTACAAAGTAAAATCTACTAGCTTCTCTAAATGTCTCGAAATACATTTTCAAAAAGACACTGGTAATCATTGCAAAAACGTTTACTTTCCGCCGCTTTACAAAATGCTTCCTGAGAGTTTATTTATGTTTTCCTAAGGAAGAGTTTAAGAACGATAAACGAGATATACTCGTAAATCCATTCGACTTGCAATCGTCATCATGTTTAGTGTAGGTTTCTGCAAAATATACTGGAAATATACAACTAGAAGAGTAAAATCCTGAAAATTAAATATTTCTTCTTCTTCTTTAATGGCTTGACAGCCCAGGATGGGCCCCTGCCTTCCACAGAATCAACTCCCAAGCTCTCCTGTTCTTGGCCAGAGATATGCAGTTCGTTACACTTAGGATTTTAAAGTCTTTTTTTCAGGCAGTCGAGCCCCCTAAGTTTAGGTCTTCTTCTTTTTTGAGAGTCCAGTGGTCTGGCTGAAAAGATCTTTTTTGTTGCCCGACTGTCGTCCATTCTGCTCAAGTGCCCTGCCCATTTTATTCTCTGAATTGCGATGTATTTGACCACATCTGATTCTTTAAATAATTTGTAAAGTTCAAAGTTAGTTTTTTTTTAAAGTGAAATAGATATAATATAATTTAAAATAAATAGAGATTTTAAGTTACAATAACAAAGAGTATTTGATTGTTAAACTAACCGTTCCTTCATTTACAAGAGAAAACAGTACGCCATATGGAAGATTTTTCGTCCTTTGTTCCATAATGCTCTTTTAAGGTACATTTTCAGGATACTAAAAATCGACGCAGTAAAGACCGAGATTTAAATTCAAATATATTTACTGAAGAACAAATAACTAATATAGCTTCTAAAAGAACTATATAGTTACTAAAGTATAAAAGTTACTAATTATAGCGTATCTGAATCTCTTAAAGAAAGAAGATATTTATTTAAAAGATCTTAAACGATTTTAAAAAAATCATGCAAATTTGTAAATACATCTCTGAACGAATTATCCACTAATTAAACTTTCTTCCTACACTCAAACTACTTTGGTTCTAGATTGTTATTGTATATAAATTCTTTTCCATACCGATACATATATAAAACAAAACATTATGTATATATACATACCGAAAAAACTACTATAGGAAAAGACGACTTAACGTTTAATTATATATATATATATATATATATATATATATATATATATATATATATCATCATTTATATTAATACGCTAAGGTTAAGATGTTACATTCCCTTTTTAGAAAAAACCTCACAACTAATCCACATAAATTATATATCATTTTATAGATAATTGCTTGCTCTACCGGCATCCAAAACTAAAAAATTTATTATTGCTATTGTTTTTGCAAATTAATTAGTTATTAAAATTATATACACAAAACAGCAATGCTGCCATCTAACGGCTCAACGTCAATAGGATTGACGGTCGGTAAAATTTTTGTTTAATTTCAAATCCACTCACGTATAAATAAAGTGGCGCTTTAGCTCAATGCTTTTGATACTTGCGCCTCTATATGTCAATTTTAGTAAAATATTTGTTTGATCTGTCATCTGAGCTTCATAATGG
Organism: Druceiella hillmani; assembly: GCA_039881145.1. Lineage (NCBI taxonomy): Eukaryota > Metazoa > Arthropoda > Insecta > Lepidoptera > Hepialidae > Druceiella > Druceiella hillmani. The sequence continues at coordinate 11,537,458 of JAYKKI010000071.1, read as the reverse complement.
AATAAATAATGCGAAGACTTCGCACGGGTCACGCTAGTATATATATATATATATATATAGCCACTATAATTATTCACCTAGATTAGGTTCAATGGTTTTTCAGGATTATAAATGTAGTCGGAAAATAGGGAAATTGTCGTAATATTTAGTAGCCCAATAATAAGACTAGTAACAATAGTTCAATAACAAGTGCAGTGACTTTTCTTCACTTTTAAAATTTCGCATACAATTTCTTTTTATTTCCTTAAATGTACTCAAATATTTATATTTATTTGTTACATAAACTATGAAGTTGTAACATTTCAAATTAAATAACAGTATTTGAACTAGTAACTCAAATCCAATAATCCTCAAGTTATTTCGCGTGCTCGGCAAAACAAGGAAATATTATAATCTTGCCACGTTCATCGACCGAAGCCTCGCAGTTCCCATATTCATAGAATAAAAAAAATTATTAGAATTTCTTTTTCTCTCATATGTTGTTTTTGAGTATAAACTATTACCATATCAAATTTTATAAAAATACATCCAGTAGATTTTGCGTGATTGACGAACAAATTAACATACAAAAATACTAAAAATAGGTTTTCGTGGTTTCTATTATCATTCTTTATTCTAAAACAATTACTCTTTTTAAAATATTTTTCATAAGAGAATTCATTCTGTTACAATTTTCTTGTTAATAATAACTAGCTGACCTGTGTGAAGTCTTCGCACTATATCGCCATCTAGCGTGTTCCAAGTATACAATTCGGCTAAGATATTTGATGTGTCGCCCACAGATGGCGCTCATGCCAATTGTTATAAAAAATAATTTTTTTATTAACAAAAAGATTTTTTTCGAATTTTTTTATATTTTTCGCCCAAAGTAGAAAACATAAACTTTAAGTGGGTATTTTTTTATTTTTTTTGGTGCAGTAGTTAAAGAGATCGAGCCGCTCGACCAAAAAATACCTTTTAGAAATAATATATTTAGATATTAATAATATCATTTATTTAGGGATATAAAATACAATAGGTAAAATAATATAAATGTACAGAAATTTTCTTAGAGCTAATGACAAAATAAAAATTAAAAATTAAGTTACACGACTTAACTTTAAATTTTTCAATATTTTATCCACAAAAAGGTAACTAGGTCTGTTTGTACAGTTATGCTGTAAGCATCACTGACACGCCGGTTTACAGCTAGTACCTGTTGACATACACACACACACGCGCACACACACACACACATGCATACACAAATATATACTCATACTTACATATATACATGTATAAAATACATATGTACATATACATACATACATATACACACATACGTACACATACACATTATTATCCGTAGAGGAAACATAGCACAAAGAAAAGAAGACACTAATAATAAATATAATTTAAATCAAATAATTTCAAAGAGCCTATATTTTCCTTTCATTCCGTTTGCATTTGCTGGGTCAAAAGCCACTTACGGATTGACCTTTTAAAAGTAGTCATGGATATTAATAGTATAAAGATGCTGCTAGTTGTTGCTACATATGTAGATCACCATTATGATGCAGCAAAGTATTATGTTTAGGATTATAAAACTCAAAAAAAAATTTAAGCGAGTAGCTACTAACTATTTGTTATACCTAATGCGATGCGATGTATTGTAATAGAAGTCCAGTTAGCGAGTACTGAATTAATTGTATTGATTTCGACACACCTTTTATACACCAAAATTAAGGTCAATACTAGAGACGGGAATACACAGAACTTGAGACAGTGCATCGCGATAGAGATGGATGATCGCCGACCGAGACAGTGCAAACCCCGTAAACCTCGCCACCGCGGGCAGAATAAAACAGCAGGTACGCTTCACAATTAGCCGCAGACCGTCATAGAATACGAAGAAGTAGCTCCCCGCGCCGCGCGAGGTGATGGTTTCGTCGCATGAACCGAGGCATTGCGATGCGCGGGTTGCAGGCTTCCCATTTCGCCGCCGAAAATGCTACGCCGAGTGATACTTCCACTGCTTGAATCGCGAAGTTGCAATGCGCGGACTGCAGCCATTGTTTACTGCGTTCTGGCTGTTATTTGGTATTGACTTATTTAATTATTTGAGATCGTCTTCCGTGCTTAACAATGTGTGGCCCTCGCCGTTTGGTGAATACAGCTACAAGATGACTCACGCGTCCATAGCCATTGTTCTCAGGAACTACTAAAAATAAATTTTAACATAGCAATAAAGCATATATATATATATATATATATATATATATATATATATATATGTATATATATATATATATATATATGTATATATATATATATATATATATATATATATATATATATATAGATATCAATACATAGCAATAAAGCATATATATATATCTGCTCATATCTCAATAAGTAATACCCAAAAATTTTCTAAATTAATTACGGGATTTTTTTTAATTCCATATGTAATGTAGGATGTCGTTTGAAAAGACTAATTATGAGGGTCTCAAAACATTTTTTTTTATAAATTTGGATAACATATCTTCACAAATATACCGAAAAACATGCAAAATTATGTATGAAACCATAAAACTTAAAAATATTACAAAGTTTTGAAAGACTTAAACAAAGTATTTATAAAGATAATTTTAGATAGTTTTTGAAATATTTACGACAATAAAAACGTTTCATCTACTTAATTATATTAAATATATATTAAGCTATGACGTTCATATTAGTGACAAATTATGTTTTCACTTCAAACGATATACAGAACCTTCGATGCGCGAACCAGACTCGCACTTGGCATTTTTCAATCACGACCTTAAAAAAACTGAAAAGCATTAGATACTAGCATTTGATTAGAAAATATAGATATATTATTAAACCTTTATTGTATTTATATTTATATATATATATATATATATATATATATATATATATATATATATATATGAGTATATATATAGGAGTGTCCTATCCCTACCCCTCCCCATTTAACTTTTCAACTAATGTAAAATTCTGAAAAAAACTTGTAGAACTTAAAATAAACTTTCAATGAAATTGATTTGAATAAGATATGTGATGTAGTTTTCGAGATTTGATGTGTAGTTTTTTCAGTACCGACCACAGCAATAACTTTGTTTACCGTAGTATCTATGAGAAATAAAAACTATAATTTCAATATTGTTTGGTGCTGCGGATGACTTCGTACGCGAGTCCGACTCGCACTTGGCCGGTTTTATTTTTATCTCAATTCATTATTTTGAATCAATAAACCAGGTAACGTAACCCTTGTAACCATTGTTCGTGCCCAGCAAACATTTACCGCTTTATAAATAAAACGAATACACTTTGAGAACTGCTCCAAAGCGACACAAACTAGACGTAAGCGATTCGGATTCACCCCGCGGCGCGCCTTTCACGTCTATCATGCACGATTAGCAACACATACACGAAAGAATTTACCCCAGATCTGACCCAACGAACCACATAAGTCCGACATTCGTTTTTATTTTTGATGTTAATCAAGGTATTTTGGATCTATTGTGATGAAATTTCTAAGAGTGGAACGTTTCAAATCTTGGTAGTGCCATAAATATTATTCTCCTTCTACTTGGCTTTATAGCCTAGAATAGACCAGTGCCGTCTTAATGAGCTTTTTCCATTGGAGTCTGTGGGTTATTAGAAAGTGATTTAAAGCCCAATCTGAAGAGCTTGGCTAAAAGTTAAATCCGTCCTATTAAGAGAAGGAAAAAGAAGTTTTATTGTTTCTAGAAAAACTTTAAATGTCTGATTTTTTAAATTTTTTCTAAAGTAATTTATTAATTTTCATTTAACAAGCTTCGTAGATAAGATTTTTCCATATGTTTTAGTCATAAATATGAAAATGTGTGGTTTAAAGTGAAAACCAAAAAAGAAATGTGGGTACCGAGCGCTATCTATATATTAATATATATGTATATATATATATATATATTATACTATATATATATATATATATATATATATATATTTATATATATATATATATATATATATTAATTTTAAAAGAAATTGTACCGACATAAATATCGAAATACTTCCGTTGCCACTTAGTTTTCATGATCGGTCGAGAACTAGTGTTAATGTAGTGATGTTTCGTGTTTTTATTACACTCGATTGATTAACTAATAACGTTAACTGAACGTTACAAAATCCTACTTATACAGCAGTGGACTTTTCAAATTGTGGAAGCAATCTTCCCTCAGAACATATTTTATAGTTAATGGATTTGAAAAATAAGCTTATTGTCACTGAGTGCATGTTGAATTGAGTTCGTTTATTGCCTCCCAATCCAATCCAATCAAATTTATTTCAATCTACAATTACTTTGAACAAAAAAATTAAATATTGCTATTTGGAAGAAAAGTTATGTCTTTAGCTGGATGTCAGCCTTGTAGCACTATCTTTGATATAGAACATCAAATACAATACGGTAATTCATGTAGAAAAGAAGAAATACACTGGTAAATTAAGAAAAATATGAAGTAAAAGCAAAGATATGTGAAAAGCGAAGACATTTCTGGATGAAATAATTGAGAAAATTGAAACGGTCGAAGGAATATTGGGTTCCAGGCAAGTAGCTTCACATTCAGTCGGAATAAAGTAGATTGTGGAGACTGTTGAAGAAAACTGTCTCGAAATATCCCTACTGAGATGCAGAGGCTGCTCCAGTATTTGAGATAGCTCCGGTATTTGATATTTGAGGAGCTCCGGTATTTGGTGTTTATATATCTGTAACAGTTTCGTATTAGGACAATTTTATTAGTTGCTATGTGTACAAAGTGTATATATAAATGCAGTTATTCGTGTGATGATATCGCATAATGCAACTTCAACCATATCAAGTGGCTGCAAATATTGCACAAGTGGAAAACGATTATTCATAGGAAATCTCGTCTACAGAGTTAAATATTAAGATTTGGATCACAAATTATAATTATCACACAGTATTAGAGTAACGATAAAAAACATTAATCAAGAACAATTAGAGTCGAGAACAGGCGGTGTTCTCAACATACGCGTGCGATTTTCCCTCTGTTCGGCCCTATTTGTGCCGTCTGCCCGCACGAACTGTCAGCTGTCAACCATCTGTCACTAGCTTCACACTGCACGCCGATTACTCCAAACGCAATGAAGTTTGTAACTATTTTCGTGCGCATTTAACTTTGTAACTATGTTCATAATTGACTGCGCTCGACGTTTCTCAACTTTCGTGTCATGAATCCTCATATAACGTCTCTGAAATAAGACGAAACAACAAGAGTAATTCCACTGGGTTATCCTAACCCAAAAGTGAGATTTAAAACTTCATTATAATTTGGGATTTGATTACAAGAAAACTAAAACTTTACTCTTTATAATACAATAAAGATTAATTATCGAAACGATTGAAAACCAAATACTTCATCTCTCTAAAAGTATTGATTGCTTTAGTCAAATACTATATCTCTACAAAGTATCGCTTCCTAGCGGTCAGCAACTAGCGCATAGCTAGTGATAGTAAAATAGCTTGTGCATAACTAGCACTTTCCGACAGCAAAATAATAGCGCTTACCCTACGCTCTATAACTAAGGCTTAACCAGCGATAGCAAAACAACTAGTACTTAGCCTTTACTCTGCAATTGCCATTCAATCAGCGACAACAAAATAATGAATGAAAATAAACAAAATAATGAATAAAAATAAACAAAATAATGAATAAAAAAATACTTGAACACTCGTCCATAATTAGAGTAAAAGAGAAAATGCTGCTGCGAGAAGCTACACTCTGCAATCCCAAGCCCGTCTGTCGGCGTTGCGACTATGGGCATTACCTCCACTGATTCGGGCATGCTGTTATATCTCTGAACCACTAAAGCTAAAATTATGAAGAAAAACAATTTTCAGAAGACTACACAAAAGTTGTAGGAAAATTAAAGCGATGATTCTAGATGTCATATTTTCTGCGATATTCATCATAACATAGACATATGTCTTGCCCTACTTAATAACATTTGGTATTATAAAACAGTTATTGTACTAGACACTATATTAGTAATGACTTATGATGAAGTAATTTTGCTTCAAGCGACATACATAACTAGTATATTTTGATCAAACGATCAAAATCAAAAACAATGCGTTAAAATTACTAATAATATAATTATATTTGGTATTATAAAACAGTTATTGCACTAGAAACCATATTAGTAATGACCTATGATGAATTCGCTTCTAGATAGGGAAGATCATTATTTTTTCATTCAAGCGAGATACATAACTAGTATAATTCGATTATCAAACGGAAAACGGATCATTACAAACAATGCTTTAGAATTACTAATAATGTAATTATATTTGGTATTATAAAACAGTTATTGCGCTAGAAACTATATTAATAATGACCTGTGATGAAGTAATTTCGCTTCAAGCGAGATACGTAACTAGTAAAGTTCGATTATCAAACGGAAAACGGATTATTACAAACAATGCGTTAAAATTGCTAATAATATAATTAATAATAAACGGTATAAATTGTTGATTGTTGAAGTGAAAACTTCTTTAAGCACACCTGCGCACTTTCGAATATAAAAACGGAAAACCTATCATTACAAACAATGCGTAATAATTACTAGTAATTTAATTAATAATAAACGGTATATATCGTTGATTTTTGAAGTGAAAACCTTTTTCACACCTGCGCACTTTCTAATATAAAAACGGAAAACGGATCATTACAAACAATGCGTTATAATTACTAACATACATAAGTAATAATAAACGGCATATATCGTTGATTTTTGAAGTGGAAACTTCTCTAGGCGTACCTTTGCACTTTACACACTAGGGCACTTTTTCTGAGCAGTGAGCGAAACTAAGTCGTAACGCTCGGTTCGGTGACGTTAAGCCGTAAGATTAGACGTTGAGCAAGGGACGGTGACGCTAAATGCAGTAAACTAAGCTTCCTTCGGCATCGACCAAATGAACTACTTTTTAGGCGCACCATGTGTACTTTTTTATTAATATTTTATTTAAATATAATTTAACACAATACAGGAATATTTTAGTATATAATCAGTATAATAAATCAAGTGTATACAGTTATTGTTTAATATTTTTTTGCCGGTAGTCTAATATACATAATACGAGTGCGTTATTGTATTTTTGTAGATGTTAACGTTGTCAACAGTCATAAATGATTGAAATGTAGCTATATTGAAGTAAAAATTTAACTAATGACACGATACACTTTGACGCTCTTTACTTTAACTCAAAGTGACACGATACACTTTGACGCTCTTTACTTTAATTCAAAGTGACACGACACACTTTGACGCTCTTTACTTTTACTCAAAGTGACACGATACACTTTGACGCTCTTTACTTTAACTCAAAGTGACACGACACACTTTGACGCTCTTTACTTTAGCTCAAAGTGACACGATACACTTTGACGCTCTTTACTTTAACTCAAAGTGACACGACTCACTTTGACGCTCTTTACTTTAACTCAAATTGACACGACTCACTTTGACGCTCTTTACTTTAACTCAAAGTGACACGATACACTTTGACGCTCTTTACTTTAACTCAAAGTGACACGACACACTTTGACGCTCTTTACTTTAGCTCAAAGTGACACGATACACTTTGACGCTCTTTACTTTAACTCAAAGTGACACGACTCACTTTGACGCTCTTTACTTTAACTCAAAGTGACACGACTCACTTTGACGCTCTTTACTTTAACTCAAAGTGACACGATACACTTTGACGCTCTTTACTTTAACTCAAAGTGACACGACACACTTTGACGCTCTTTACTTTTACTCAAAGTGACACGATACACTTTGACGCTCTTTACTTTAACTCAAAGTGACACGACACACTTTGACGCTCTTTACTTTAGCTCAAAGTGACACGATACACTTTGACGCTCTTTACTTTAACTCAAAGTGACACGACTCACTTTGACGCTCTTTACTTTAACTCAAAGTGACACGACTCACTTTGACGCTCTTTACTTTAACTCAAAGTGACACGATACACTTTGACGCTCTTTACTTTAACTCAAAGTGACACGACACACTTTGACGCTCTTTACTTTAGCTCAAAGTGACACGATACACTTTGACGCTCTTTACTTTAACTCAAAGTGACCCGACTCACTTTGACGCTCTTTACTTTAACTCAAAGTGACACGACTCACTTTGACGCTCTTTACTTTAACTCAAAGTGACACGATACACTTTGACGGTCTTTACTTTAACTCAAAGTGACACGACACACTTTGACGCTCTTTACTTTTACTCAAAGTGACGCGATACACTTTGACGCTCTTTACTTTAACTCTAAGTGACACGACACACTTTGACGCTCTTTACTTTAACTCAAAGTGACACGACTCACTTTGACGCTCTTTACTTTAACTCAAAGTGACACGACTCACTTTGACGCTCTTTACTTTAACTCAAAGTGACACGACTCACTTTGACGCTCTTTACTTTAACTCAAAGTGACACGATACACTTTGACGCTCTTTACTTTAACTCAAAGTGACACGACACACTTTGACGCTCTTTACTTTAGCTCAAAGTGACACGATACACTTTGACGCTCTTTACTTTAACTCAAAGTGACACGACTCACTTTGACGCTCTTTACTTTAACTCAAAGTGACACGACTCACTTTGACGCTCTTTACTTTAACTCAAAGTGACACGATACACTTTGACGCTCTTTACTTTAACTCAAAGTGACACGACACACTTTGACGCTCTTTACTTTAGCTCAAAGTGACACGATACACTTTGACGCTCTTTACTTTAACTCAAAGTGACACTATACACTTTGACGCTCTTTACTTTAACTCAAAGTGACACGACACACTTTGACGCTCTTTACTTTAACTCAAAGCGACACGACTCACTTTGACGCTCTTTACTTTAACTCAAAGTGACACGATACACTTTGACGCTCTTTACTTTAACTCAAAGTGATACGATAGACTTTGACGCTCTTTACTTTAACTCAAAGTGACACGATACACTTTGACGCTCTTTACTTTAACTCAAAGTGACACGATACACTTTGACTCTTTTTACTTTAGTCGTTATTGCTCATTACTTAATCGATCTGAAAAGATATTGCATACCCTGTATTTATTTGGATACAAAAATATATACAAAAGTGAAAGATCCACAGTCAGATGAACTTTTCATTCTAAATCTTAATAAAAAACGAAGAACAACTTGTACTTTTACAAAGAATTCAGTCGTGACATTACTCCATGGCCTGGCAGACCCAGTCCACGGTACTATACCTCATAATTTGAGAACACTTTCACAAAGCCGGCCTTCGCACATGTAATACCTGACTATTACAGCATATATTATTGAATCGTGTGGATTATAGTCAGAAATGATGGTCTTTATCTACCTCTGAAATCATAATACACAAATAGAAAAATGCTCGTCGGAATACAGAAAGTGGAATAGAACACGTGAAATATTTGTGTACTCGTTTTTAAAGGTTACGTGTGTGTTCTACCTTCTGGGAACGATTGAAATTTTAATGGTGGAAAGACAATCAAAATTCTTTAACTGCGTTGTGGAATATATTTTTATGTAAGAAATATCTTATCTTTTGATATTTAAAAGACCGTTAACTGTAAAAGGCTCAATGAATTTGGGGCACAAAATTAAAGAGATAATATGAATAATATTATTGATAAATGATAATAATAAACTTTATGAAAAAAATACAATTTTATAAATTGAAAAATAATGATCTTCCCTATCGTTTTCTATAACCGTTATCTGGCAACCTATTATTTTTCAAAATTTTAAATTTTACGATTCAATATATAGTCTAGAAGTAAAGAGCAGTTTTGGTTCATTTTAATCAATTGTCGCTTAAAAATGTTATTGAAAAACGTAAAAATATTCACCACTAAAATATTGCGTAATATCAGTCAGACACTTAACAATATTATTTTTTCAAAATGAAAAATAAAGAAATATTTTCTTTTTGAAATCACTCTTTATGGCTGGTCTTCGTTCTGACCGTTCTGGAAAATTTTCATTTTCATTTTAATATTTCGCTTCGGAAAATTTTAGCGAAATATTCGGTCAACCGATAATCATGCAAATAACATTTTCCATAGACTGACAGGATACGTTGGCAATTATACGACTTATTATCTTAGATTCCGTTTTGTATTTTGAAATATGAACAGTTACGGTTTAATAAACTACGTAAAAATCCTTAAGAAACTAAAGGTTAACACAAGTTTTAAAACACAAAATTGCCAAAGGTAAGCTTAACTTAGAAAGGAGAAATTCATAGAATTGTTATTTAGCAATTTAGAATACAGACATTTTCAAGGAAAATTATTATGGGAAACAGTGCATAAAGGGCAAATACTTTTCATTTAAATTATCCAAATATCGATTTATTAATTAAGGCTTTAATATGTAAAACAATTCGGTGAAGATATTTTTGGAAAATCACTTTATTATTACATAATCTAATTGACTTCCAGCAGATATTTAATAAGGGATAATTTTATTGTAAGTCGTCATCTGCATAGCTAGCCATGCCATACAAGAATAAATAAATACTGCACCAGCATACAGAAATGACGTTGTATTGAAACGCCACCGGTGTCATGGGCGTATAGGCTGAAATATATTTCAGGACATTAATCCTTTTTCAGAAAAGTGAAAAAAAAAAACAGAAAAAGTTAAACGGAACATCTCTGTTTTTTAAAGAAAGAATTTAAGAAGTATTTCTGGTAGGCTAAAATGTAACAATATCTAGAGAAGAAGAACAAACTCTGAACTGTACAAATGATTTAAAGAACCGGATGTAGTCAAACACATCGCAATTCAGAGAATAAAATGGGTAGGGCACTCGAACAGAATGGACGACAGTCGGGCAACAAAAAAGATCTTCTCAACCAGACCATTGGGCTTCCGAAAAAGAGGAAGACCTAAACTTAGGTGGTTCGACTGCCTGGAAAAAGACTTTCAAATCCTAAATGTAATGAAATGGCTCTCCCGCCAAGAACAAGAGAGCTTGGCAGTTGATTCAAGCCATTGAAGGAGAAGAAGAAAGCAAAAAATGTTTGCATTTTAAAATTTTTCTCAACTGTGTATTATACATGTACTTGCATAACTAGAGAAATTTTGTTTTTTTTTTTAAATTTTAAATCGGCGCCTTTTCGAAACGATTAGACACATTATTTCCATCTACGAACTTAACCCAGATTTTATCTAAGCGATTTCTGTACCAAATTTCATTCCGATCTAATAACAAATGTGGTTTCCAGAGCGTATAAAACATACCTGTGTGAATGTATGCGTGTGTATATAAATAATAAATGTTAATATCATCTCTGTCGCAAACATTTATTTCATTACACTTCTTAAATAGATTTTAAATAAACTCACTCGTCGGAAGGGAGATAACCAACTAATAAAAGGTATTTCAAAAATAATATTTAACGTATATCTAAAGTAAATCTAAATGAGGTCTTTACAACGAGATGTACTAGCTTATAAATCAACGGGTTCTGAAGGACAAACACTGAACATAAAAGTCACAACGTCACCAGCTATGAAAATAAAAGGATTTTCAAAGACATAATTTAATATATACGTTACGTAAATCTAAATGAGGTCTTTACAACAAGATGTACTAGCTTATAAATCAACGGGTTCTGAACGACAAACACTGAACATAAAAGTCACAACGTCACCAGCTATGAAAATAAAAGGATTTTCAAAGATATCATTTAATATATACGTTACGTAAATCTAAGTCAGGTGTTTACAACAAGACATACTAGCTTATAAATCAACGGGCTCTGAACGACAACACTGAACATAAAAGTCACAACGTCACCAGCTATAAAAATAAAAGGATTTTCAAAGATATCATTTAGTATATACATTACGTAAATCTAAACCTAGTCTTTACAACAAGACGTACTAGCTTATAAATCAAAGGGCTCTGAACAACAACACTGAACATAAAAGTCCCAACGTCACCAGCTATAAAAATAACAGCATTTCCAAAGATATAATTTAATATATACGTTACGTAAATCTAAATCAGGTCTTTACAACAAGACGTACTAGCTTATAAAAATTACGGGCTCTGAACTACAAACACTGAACATAAAAGTCCCAACGTCACCAGCTATAAAAATAAAAGCATTTTCAAAGATACATCATTTAATATATACGTTACGTAAATCTAAATCCAGTCTTGACAACAAGACGTACTAGCTTATAAATCAACGGGTTCTGAACGACAAACACTAAAAATCACGTCACCAGCTAACAGCCGTTGACCAGGAAAGTATGTATCGAATTTACCTTCAGGTACTCGTGGTACCAAACTGAATGTCAAGACTTTAAAAGAAGGTCTATGCAAAAGTAAATGCTGAAATGTTTAATTTGGTTCCTTTCAATATTATTAGAAGTATATATATCTAATATTGTAAATGTTTTTCTCATCTTGTAAGAATTTGGTTCAGCTTTCCTTTGGTTTAAATTTGGGTGGCACTACGATTCAAAATAAATTAAATATAACATAGTGTTAAAAGGATATTTAAAACTAAATGTATCTAATTTATCTCTTACCAGTTTCAAAACGGCATCAAACACTTGGTTCAAAATTTTTTTCTGAATGTTTTTTAAACAATATGATAAGAAACGTAAAAACCTGTTAAATTATAATATAAGTCGCACTACGAAAGTTCCATACACATTTGGGTACATATAAAAATCTCAATATCTAACAAATATTATTTTATTAAATTAATTACAAATATTATCGTTTCTTACTATCTAAATATATTGCCTGAAATATATTCCATAAAGAAATAATAAATACTATTTCAAAAATTGGCTATCTACGCTTTTTAAAATTTTTATTTCATTTACTTTAGAAGACAAAGAAAGGACATTAAATTTTCTCATATCATCGGAAGCCACAAGCTCAAATTACAATTGAACAACTTAACCAAATATTTTTGAGCTCTTTTGAAAATATTTTTATAAAATTAAAAAAAAAATGATTTCAATAACCATAGTAAGCAATAAAAATTGCATTTAGTACAAATAAATACAGACTTTTATTCCAAGAGAAAATCTGTTAGAGATATGAATGTAAGCATAATGTCTCACTGGTAGTTACAACAGGAACGCATTTTTCTTTTGTACAGAGTAAATCATCTGACAGTATCTGAATGTATGAACGCTGAATATTAGAGAAATTGTATAAAAAATGTTAGGAAATAAAAATATTTTGTTGACTTTTTCTGAAGATGAATACTATGCGATTACGCAATTAAATTTAATATTACGCAATTAAATTTAATATTACGCAATTTATACTTTTTTTTGTTCCGTACATCAAAAATAAAAAGGAAGCCATATAGGATTACTTCGTTGTCCGTATATCGGTCCGTCAAGACTTTTTTTCGCAGGAACGCGTAGTACCTCCAAGTTGAAATGAATATCAAATACTTAGGTTTACGGTCTATTGGAGCTTTAAAAAACCAAACTTCTAAGTCAACACAAACAATAAGAACCCTAAAAATACGACCATTTATACCGCATATTTTGACACTTGCAAAAAAATCAAAACCTGTAGGGTACTTTCCGTTGACCTAGAATCATGAAATTTGACAAAAAGCAATATAATATATAATATAAGTATAAGTAAAGGTAAAAATCCGAAAATCGTTAATTTGTAGTTATGTCACATGAAAAAAAAATTTTTTTTTAAAATGCACCTCTGAAAGATAGATTAGGCAATATTTTTTTATCCTAAAAAATTAAAATTTTGAAAATAGTTTAATAGGAATATGATATGCCATTAAACATTTATAAATGCCTAAATGTGTACAGAATTCTCGTAATGCGAGTTCGACTCGTGCTTGGCAGGCTTTTATTTTCTTTGACGAAGTTTGCATGTACGTTATCGTAAACGTCCCAAAATTATAAAAATGGTAAATACACTTTATATTGCAATTTTAATGATATTTTTGGTTTTTTTTTGTAATTCACGTCATTCGATTATCATTTTTATTATTAAAATGGCTGAAACATCAGAAAATGCAAACATCAAAAAGAATCCAAGAGTCTTGCAAACGCTTAATGCGAATTACGTAATATACTATTTCAAAAACCGATATCAGACGAAGAAAAATACAAATGCTAAAAAAACCCCTAAAACATGAAAACATAACTCGAGGAAGTTATAAACCTTGAATCAAAATGATACAAATACTTTTATACAATGGCGGTTTACGATAATAATAATACTATAGAAAGATATCGCCTATTTCATATAAAGAGGGAATTTCACTAGAAACCCAACCCAATATTCAGCAATCACAATATTTAGCAATAAGGTATCACAATATTTAGCAATAAGTTGTCACAATATTCAGCTATAAGGTGTCGCAATGTTCAGCAATAAGGTGTCATAATATTCAGCAATAAGTTGTCACAATAATAATCAACAAGGTGTCACAATATTTAGCAAAAAGTTGTCACAATATTTAGCAATAAGTTGTTACAATATTTAGCAATAAGGTGGCGCAATATTTAGCTATAAGTTGTCACAATATTCAGCAATAAGTTGTCACAATAACTATCAACAAGGTGTCACAATATTTAGCAAAAAGGTGTCACAATATCTAGTAATAATTTGTCATAATATTTAGCAATAAAGTGACACAATATTTAGTTATAAGGTGTCACAATATTCAGCTATAAGTTGTCACAATATTTAGCAATAAGTTATCACAATATTCAGCGATAAGGTGTCACAAGATTTAGCAATAAGTTGTCACAATATTTGACAATAAGTTGTCACAATATTTAGCAATAGGGAGTCACAATATTTAGCAACAAGATTTCACAATATTTAGCAATAAGATGTCATAATATTCAGTAATAAGGTGTCACAAATACTTAGCAAAAAGTGCCACAATATTCAGCAATTAGTTGTTGCAGTACAGTAATGCTAATCACAATTTTAATAGCAAATAAACAAACGAACATGTATCGTCTTATACTTTCTAAACATCATCAAATTCAAATCAAATAATAAATATATCAGAGTCTGAAACATATGTACATAAAGTTTGACGTATTATGACGAAGTGTTTCCTCGAATTTTCTCCCATAATTATCGTTGCAATTACCGACCGATTTTGATATTAGTTTAAATAAGTTCTGTACTAAACTCTGACGTAGCCGCCGATCGCTGACTTACTTTCCAAGAAATTGGGTAATTCAGTCAGCATTATTCATTTTAATTTTCACATTTTCTTTTCCTTCATCGATTTCCAGGTACTAAACACCCGTGTTCTCAATCTGTTCTAATTAACTCTGAAAACTTTTGGGCAAATATTTATTACACTTTGTTAAGAAAAAATTAATGCTTAATTAAAAAGTAACAATGGTTAAGCAATAAATTAATACTTTCTAAAAATATTCTTTAATCTGCACGATAGCTTTGCTTCGATTGTTTAGCAATGAGACCAGATATATAATAAATAAAAACTGAATCATTGTAATCATCATACTGAATCATTGTTTATAGGTTTACTTGTTTGTTTGTCCAAACGTCAGTCCATTTAAGCCCTTTTTCCCAAAAATGGCTTGAGATAGCAAGTTGAAATTAATACCTCATACTAAGGCCTATAGCCTTGCTTTGCTCTATAAAGTGTTTTGTTCACGCAATGAAAATATTATGAAAACCTATAGCATCTTATTCTCTGATCGTGAAAACCTATAGCGTACTTTTGATCAACGTACAATCTTGAAAATCAGTATATTTGGAGGTCATATAGCGCAAGTAAAAGTAAAAATCTAAAAACCATTGATTTCTAATTCTAGGTGGAATTATACATTTTTATAACTAGTTTGTTTTTTTGTCTGTGAAAGATGTAGTAGTCAATATGTCAACGTTGTAAAAAATCAATACTTTTAAATATGTTAAATAGAAATGTTATTTATGCTTAAATGTACATTTATGTGTCAGTAACCCTTGCAGTTCCGGCTCTACTCGTGCCTGACTTTTTTTTATGTAGTTACATTTATAAGATACTTTCTAAGTATGGCAAAGATAAAAATTCGAATTTCTAAATTGTCTTTACATTGCTTTTGTTTGATTCTCGAAATAGCTTTACAATTTTATATTTTCAAGCGTCCTTGTAATTTGATATTTGTTATTTTTGTGTTCTGGCTTTCTTATCGCCGTTATTAATTATAAGATTATCTTTTAAATTATGTACTACTAAATAAGACAAAACCGACCTTGTTTGAAGTAAAATTACTTCGTTTATCGGAAACCATCACTAATATGAGCTTCCCAGCGCAATAAATACTTAATAATAATTAATATTCTTAAGTAGAGAATACATATATAATAAATATTTAATAATAATTAATATTCTTAAGAAGAAGAAACATTTATATTATACTGTTTATCAAAAAAAACTATGACATTAAAAACATTATAGTTTAACTACAATTTTTGTACAGGGTTTTAGAAACCTTATTTTCTTTTTTCATGATTTTACATTCAGTGATTTCGGAAATAGGAGCGGGAGGAAACATTTTTTTGCTAATTTTTCAGTATCTCTCTGAAAACATACTACCTAAAATTATGAAAAAGACATTTTTGAGACCCTTGTAACTTGTTCTGTTAAACGATAGCTTCAGACTATAGGTGAAACAATAATTGTTTTCTCGAGTACTTAATTTGTTTTTAGAGTTTACTCCTTAAGAATCGATTTTCATATATAGTGCCCGGTATGAAGTTTTATAAAGTATAAAATCAGAATTTCAATGCGTACGAAGTCCAGAGCGTTAAATAATTGTAAGTACGAAGTTCAGAGCGTTGAAACAAATGTGCCGTTACGAAGCCTCTCCGCGCAACATATTTGCGCGGAGACACCACCTAACGGTACACTTGTTCAACGCTGCTTTTATTTAGAGTGAGATATCAATATGTTTATTTAGCATTTTCTTATTACGTAATCGCAATGACGGAATGTGACACACATAGTTTAATATAGTTCGCTTATATCAAAATGTAATCATTACATGTCATTATGTGTGAATATTTGGTGTCTTCTATAATACAAAATTTAAAAGTTTATTTTAATTTTAACTTCTCAGTCTGACGTTACTAAATGATTTTAATTTTGTTGCATAAATTTGATCTTGTTCATTTGTGTTTAAATTAAAAATAATTATATTGTCAGCATTTTTTTATTAAAGAATTTTCCATTTACATTTAATGATATTGATGTTTGTATAGAGTATTACATGTTATACACATTCCAAAACAATCGTACTTAAGGAGTAAACTAAAGTCGGGCGTCGTAGCTGACAAGCACAATTTTTTCCCCTAAAATTTCCATATAAATATTTTTATAAGGGTCGTACCTTTTTTTCTTTTCGAGGTACGGAGTCCTAATTATAAATATAGTATTAATTTAGGCTTGAGAATAGAAATATGAGAAGGCAAGAGGAATCAAAAAAATATAAGCGAGACTAATAATAAAATAATTTGTTTTATTTTATAAATATAATCACACCTTTTTCAATTAAAACACCTTTCCAGGCCACTTTAGTATATGTCCAACTATTAATTTTTGGTATTGCTTGAGGATAGAGAAACATATTCTGGGATACTTTGAAATAAATTCTTCATCTTGAAAATGTTCCGAAAAAATTGCGCTTCACTCTAAAGAATACTACTTTTTGCGGTAGCGAGTTATTTTGCGAATTTTAAGAACTAAAAATTTCAATTACCATTAGTTCAAGTAAAAACATTTATCATTACTACTTTAAACTAATAAAGTGACTATTTCTCAGCTAGAGAATTAACAACACAGCGCATATATTTTTTTATTTTCCCATCAGATCTCGAGTTACTAAAATATAGTTGAAATATATAAAATATAAAAACATAGGTACAGCTTTAGCTACTAAAGTATCGATATGGAGCAACCCTGTTCTGCATCTTCATTGAACATGGGATGTATAAATATAAAAGTTAACTTTAATATCGAAATAAATTTGATAAATCATCATAAATATGGAAGATTTTCTTTAGCAAAATTTGCGTACGATTTCATTTTTACTCGATACAATGACATAGTAGTGTATATATTTGTTTCTTTAAGAACAATAACAAAACAAATCTTATGTCATTGCAAAGGGCGAACTAACGTAAACGAGATACGATTTACTTTAACATAAGCAGAGCTCTGCTTACTTGTGGCACGCTCATCAAACTCACACGATATTTCTATTTTACTCTTTGTTCTGTAGTTTGCAAACTTTTGTGGAAGGTAAGTTCCTGGTACGGTAAATTCCTGGTATAAGTATATACAATTTCTTTACTAAAAAAATGTAGTTTCTTTTTTCTTCCAATCCTGAACTGAATACTCTAGACTATAAGAATTTTTTAAGATATTCAAGTGAAAAATAAGCATTGAAACATTGCATTACTCCAAGCCTGGGTTCAGAAATATGGTAATATTTCATTTAGAAAAATAAATAAAGGGTAAAGTACAGGGTGGGCCATAAGGATGTTACAGATTTTAATCTTTAATTTATCGGACGCTTGCGGCGCGGGGTGGCGGGGGTATATTGCTAGACGCGTCGTTTCCTGAAAATTTAATCGCTATGAAAATAACATATCTATGATTACTGTGCGACGGTTGTATCAACAGGAATACGGTCTACGAGACATTTGTGAAGGTCCTAGCGCCAATGTGATACGGAAATGGATCAGAATGTTCGAAACAACCGGGTTGACTATAACAATAATGGATCGCGGACGTCCAGTCACTGCGAGAACGCCTGACATAGTGGAGCGTGTTCATGTCTCTGTTCAGCAAAATCCGCAACAGTCAACTCATAAGAGAAGCCAGGCTTTGGACGTCAAGAGAACAATTTTGAGGCAAATTTTGAAACGTGACTTGCATCTTAAAGCCTATAAAATCCAGCTTGTGCAAGAATTTAACCCGAATGATGCTGGTAACCGCTTTAACTTTGTTAATGAAATGCTCAAGCGCTTTAACAACTTTTTCAGCGTAATGTTTAGTGAGGAAGCCAACTTTCATCTTAAGGGCCACGTTAATAAACAAAACTGTCGATTCTGGTCCGAGACTAATCCCCGACGACTTCATGAACGTCCACTTCACAGCCCTAAGCTTGTCGTTTGGGCTGCAATATTGGCAAACGGTATTATCGGGCCATACTTTTTCGATGACGAAAGAGGTAGCGTTGTGACGGTAAGAGCCCACAATTATTGCGATATGATAAGAGAGTTCTTGATTCCGGCATTGCAAGAACATCAAGGGAATACGTTCAGAATATGGTTCCAACAAGATGGTGCCACATGCCATACTACCAGGGTCTCCATAGCCCTTTTGAATGAAATTTTCCCGGTTAAATCTCATTTCACAAAGGGGGAATATTGAATGGCCCCCACGTAGCCCAGATCTCACTCCATGTGATTATTTTTTATGGGGCTACCTTAAATCTGTACGACAACAGTCCAACAACTTTACAACAACTCAAGTGAAACATTATCCGGGAAATTAACAATATTCCGAGGATAACGTTTCGACGGTTGTTCCACAATGTGCGACTTCGTTTTCAAGAAGCTGAGGAGCGTCATTTAAACAACATTATTTTAAAGTCATGAAAATGCCATTACTTCTATTTTGTAAAAATACAATTAAAAATGTTGTACGAATTTTAGTTGTTTTTAAATTTCACTTTGAAACCCCCAACACACTTTTGGCCCACCCTGTAATTATGGAGGTGTCCTAATTTATCCAAGCATTTTTTTATTGAAATCAGATTGCCCTACGTCTCTAAGTCGAGTAAAGCTAAAAGGAGGATTTGATAAAGAAAATTATGACTTAAGAAACTAAAATAAAAACATACAATAGCAAAATGAAGTAAAAAATAATCTTTAAAAATAAATATTTTGGTCAAGAGCGACATGATGTCTCATAACTTGGTGTAACTTAATTTTTTGAATAAGTTTATAATAAGAATAGTGATTGAAAAAAATTAACTTTAATGAAAAAAACGTATAGTGCTTGATACCAGTTGTGAATTGAATACGTTTTTTTAATTATTTCTAAGCATTTTGTGTCATTTTGTATCTAATATTATTTGATAGCACTTTGTATCTAATATGATTTGGTAGCATTTTGTATTTAATATGATTTGATAGCATTTTGTATCTAATATGATTTGATAGCATTTTGTATTATTTTGCATCTAATATTATTTGATAGTATATTGTATTATTTTGTATCTAATATGATTTGATAGCATTTTATATCAGTTTGTATCTAATATTATTTGATAGCATTTTGTATTATTTTGCATCTAATATTATTTGATAGTATATTGTATTATTTTGTATCTATTATTATTTGATAGTATTTTGTATCATTTTGTATATAATATTATTTGATAGTATTTTGTACCCTTTTATATCTAATATTATTTTGTATCATTATGTATTGTTTTTCATGCAAATTGGAATAAAATGCAAAAATTTTGCTCCCATATTACTCCCTATCCTCATTTATGAAAGTGGGAGCAGCAAAAATCCGGTAGGTATCATAAAAGCTGGCATCATGCCAATAATTGCTAAACAAGATGTGAATTGGACGAAAAACGTTGTGGTTTTTTACTATAATTAAAAAATTATTTAACAAATGTATTAATCAAAACTTTTGTACACAAGAGGGAACTAATAATTAGCAGAAATAAGCGATTTGAAATATAACATAGTTATTAAACTTATTTTCACATTATCTCATTCATTAACTTTATTGTCTTTTAAATCCAATTAATATCAATAGATCTCAATATACGGAAAAATAAGTGAAGGTAGATTGTATACATGATCATAAAATACAGCAACTTCTTCAAACTAGAAAATAAAATCCGCAGGCACTAAAAACAGAACAAGACCGAAAATCACTTAAGATCACAGTGACCTCGAATAGATAGAGATAACTGAAAACGTTAGTTTTTAAAATTTAATTTCAAATTTTGTCTAAAGTTTGGAAATGAGTCATATTTTTCAAACCTAAATTGCCATTGCAATGCTATTCGGTAGTTTGACATAACTATATCATAGTCTCTTCAAATGTGATCTACTGCATCTACATTCGCATAAAAATTGGTTTATTCATGGTTAATTCACTGAAGATATGGGGTAATAAATAAACCACCAAAATTTAATTATGTAGAAAAAGAAGGCCGTACAAATGAGATCTCTTTTCAAAGGCTACACCGAGAAGAATTTTCCATTTTCCTACTTCACCCGTTCATATAATTAATTAAATAAATAAATAATGTCCCCGCGTAAGGATCTGTTTCTTCAATTAAATCACAGTTAAAACTCTCCAAACCCAGTCCTCACTTCACCACGTCCAAAAGCCTCTTTTCTATACACAAACAAGTCTACCTACAAACGTAGAGACGTTTTCCAAGCGCGAGTATTGAAAAAGTGTTCGCCGAGGGCGGGAGGCTGTCAGGCACAGATGAGGGTGACGTCAGATGCAGGAGGCTGGCTCGAACAGGACGGTGGAACAAACGCGGAGTGGTGTACTTCAGTTTGTAGTATATCGAGGTGGTTGCAGAGCGAGCTGATTGGAATTTTGCGGTTAATTTACTAGAGTGAATTGTGAATTGAATTGAATTAAATTATACAGTAGTTTATTTGTGTCATGGTATTGCTAGCAATTTTCTCGTGAGAGAATTATGTTATTTTATATTAATATTGGCTTTAATAATATGTATAAGGTGAAGACACTTCTTATTTAAAAAGATATGGGGAGCGTCGTGTCTGGTTCAATTGTCAATGTTTCAAAGTGGTAGAAAATGGGTTTTTCTATTGTTCTATATCATCCCAGGACTTTACCATTTTCAGTCATATGAGAGTTGCGACAGCGCCGAAAAGAAAATTTATTTTTTATTTTATTTTATAAAAATGACGATGAAACTGACCCATCGGATATACGAGTACAGTATCCAGCGACAATCCCTGCTATACTACAGAATAGTATGTATGTATATATATATATATATATATGTATATATATATGTGTGTGTGTGTGTATATACATATAGTATACTATAGAGTACTATTGTATTTAAGAGATCGGTAATTAATTACATATTAATATGAAACTTTTATTAATGATTTTATCCTGACATTTTCACGAAAACTGTACGGCGCGGCCCCTGCTCCTTTCAGTTCCGGTTCGGTTTCGCTCTGTTTTCGTGCTCCTTTCGGTTCAAAGTGTTCTTTTCGGTTTTTATTTTAAGTTTTCGATCATAGAATTACATATTACATATGGATTTCAAGTTTTTGTCTCAGTTCAGAAGTTAAAAGTGTCTGATAGACAGTCATATTAACGGGCAGATGGATGACGTTACCACAATAATATTGTCCAGTAAAAATGAAAATATTAAAAATTTAAAGAAAAAAAAACAAATATTAAAAGCCAAGTTATAAGGGTCAACGAACTAAAAATGAAATACGTCGTATGTATCGATTAAAAGCAACACCTCAGTAAAACACAACTACTGCGAAATCAGGTGACAATGTCTGGTATCGATTTTGTGTGTTTCACAAATTTTAAACTAACACATTTCTTAGAGACGGTAGACTCGTGACTCAAATTAAAACGAAAAATGCATGAGTCCGAACAGTTCCTTGCGTTAAATTTAACAGGAAAAATAAAAATTGGCAATGCAATTATATTTTAAGATTGAAGAATGTAACATGATGTTAACGAGGTTTTAATTTTAAACTTTGACATTTCTGTGAGAATTTTCAAATTAATAAAATACAAATTCATTAATAAAAATTGGAGCGCATACAACTCAGTACACATGACAGAAGTTAAACTTCTTTAGCAATCTAAACCTCGATTTTTAAGTTATATATTAAGGGGTAGAGGGGCAAAGAATAAGAGCGAGAGAAAGAGGAGAATATATTAAAAGACTTATAGTATTTATGGGATATAAGATTAGTATTAAAGGATGAAGATGAGAATAATATGGACAGAATATCAGTTATATTTCTTAATTTATTTCATCGATATTCATAATATTATCTTGTGATGTTTATATTGGTAAAGACGTATCATCTTTGCCGACATAAAAATCACAAGATAATATTCATCATCTATACCATTTTGGTAAGTAAAATACGAAACGTACGTTCTTGACTCTATATTTTCCAAATATCGTGTTAAAACAGCATCTATTGTAATTCCAGATTTTGTAATTGCCATCATAGTATCATTATTCATATTTATCACTGAAAGTTAATTAATGGTATCGAATCATCAGATGCAAAATTCACATTAAAATCACAATCCAAAACAAGAACCAGTTTATCATATTCTGTGCCAAGAAGAGCAACACCTCAGTGACTATGTGCAAGTAACTGATTATTTAAACCATGAATAAATGGACAAAATTTTGACATTTTACTTTTGATATATAAAACATATAAAACAGATGACGGCAGTAGTAAGTGCCATTTTTTACTTTTGACACACATAACGTACAAAACAGCTGATAGCAGTAGTGAGCGCCATTTTTATTTGTTTTCGCGCTTATCTACACCTCTTGTCTTATTCTACGGTGTTCATCTATCTCTCTTAGTTGTTAGCTAGCACCTATTTTCCGTCCTTCTTGCAATAAAGTCGTTACATTGAAACGTCGCAACAAAAGATTTTAATTTGACATTTTACTCTCATCGCACCTAAAGAAAAATCTCACTTCAAAAAATTGTATTTAGAATTAAAAATTTATTTCAGTTTTCTTGTTGACAAAATTATATCCTATTATACAGATCTTAATATCCAATAATCTTTAATAAAACACTATCCTAATACGAATAGTATAATAAATTCATTATTATAACCAATATGATCTTAATGAGATTCCGTTTTGAAATATTTGTAATTTTTCCAGAAAATTCAAGTAAATTAAACAAAAATTGTTTTATAAATTAAATTTTTAATCCAATATCTACGAGAACTGAACTGCATATAATTTTACTATTTATCGTTTAATATATAAACTTCAAAACCACTGAAAGGAGACCATATTTAATTCAAAAATTATTTTTACACCTTTTTTTGGTAATTAACATATTTTAATATCTTGAAGAAATTTTTTAAAAAATGTTAGAAAATCTAATGCAATTTTTAGTATTTTAACGTCCATACTGATGATGACAACGAAACACTTTTGGCTAACCTTGATGACTTTCCAGCTGACTGCTCATTACTGTTTTCTAAAATATGAACTGTACAACCTAAAAAGCTGAAATTTATTCTAATTATAGTATTTGATGATTCACGACTATTTCGTGTATGAGTCGTCGCAGTCTATAATTATATCAAATTTCAAGGGAATAATGACTTAATACTGAAAGAATTTAAAAGAACGGTCGTGGGAGAGTCGCCAAAGAAATATTTTTAATCGCAGAAGTATTACATAAAAGCTGAACTTACGTAGAACTCATTTACATGTTGCAAAAAGCAAAAACGAATAATAGTTTAACACAAAAGTTTAAGAAATGCAAATAATACTTTGTCTCACCTCCCTGTCTTCTAAAAGATAAGTAGAAAAATCGAGAAAATTTGTTTATAAACAATTTAAGTACTTATAGGCACCCTTCTAAAATCTATCACGTATCATATTTGTGATAAACAATTTGACAGATAACATCAAAATTCCAACTAAAATATTGATTATAAAGCAACGATTTATATAAATTTTTTTATTAAACAATCTAGAATTTTAATTTGAATGAGTCGGGCATTGCATTACCTATATAGATACTTAA